>SJYQ01000780.1:0-15755 GCA_006410935.1 Redunca redunca | reverse complement strand
CTGTGGTAAATGTATAAACAAACTCTTTGATTCACATAAATATAATTTTAAAGTCCCTCAAATATTGCTCTAGTGTGGCTTGCTTTTCAGAATGAGTTCTGAAAAGTCAGATTCAAATTACACATATATATTCGCTACTACACAAACATACACTAACCATAGGCTTTAGATTTACAGTCTTTATTGATGATGGCCAGTTTATACTTTTACTCTGAAAAGAAGTCATTAATTTTTTTTAACTGAACCATGGAAAACAATCTAAGTGTTTTGGCACTAAGAATATTCAATATAGGTAAATTTAAGTCTACAATTTTCTCTGCTGCTGTTCATGGACTTCTGTTACCTTGGGAGAATCATAACTTGTAAAAAGGACCTTGCCCTAATTAGCAAATACCTAAAATATTTGCAATTTAAGAATTATCTGCTGCCTGTTTATTAGAGTGAAACTATACAAGACAAATAGAGATGGGCTTCCTTGGTGGCTCAGACAGTAAAGAATCTTCCTGCTATGGGGGAGACCCAGGTTTTATTCCTGGGTTGGGAAGATCTTCTGGAGAAGGACATGACTACCAACTCCAATATCCTTTCCTGGAGAATTCTGCAGACAGAAGAGCCTGAAGGTCTACATTTCATGAGGTCACAAAGAGTCAAACATGATTGAGCATCTAACACTTATAATAGATACACAAATGGAGACAGGTTAGCCAAAGAGGAACCTAATATTTGGCCATACGATTGGATATAACACAAAGGATAAGATTCATTCATTCATTCTGCAAATTAGGAAAAATAAGCTTGAAATTGAAATGATAAACATTATTTGGGTCACATTTGAGGAAGAACTGAAATCGTTTCTTCACCACTATGTTGAAAAATGAGAGAGCATGCCAGGGCAAATTAGATGTTATCTAGTTATACCCCTTATTTTACAAATAAGGAAACAGAGACCAAGAAAGGGGGATAAATTGGCCCCTTGATTATATAGCAGGAGAGCGGTAGAGTTTTCAGTTTCTTAAGAAAGACACTTTTGAGATGCATGTGCATCTCAAAGGTATAAAAAAAAGGGGAGGATTTGCAATTGCACTCTTAGTAAACACTCTTAAAAAGGAAGGTCTGGGGGTTATCATCATCATGCATGTGTGCTAAGTCACTTCAGTCGTGTCTGACTCTTTGCAACCCTATGGACTGTAGCCTGCTGGGCTCCGCTGTCCATGGGGTTCTCCAGGCAAGAGTACTGGAGTGGGTTGCCATTTCCCTCTCCAGAGTATCTTACCAGCATTGAACCAACGTTTCTTATGTCTCTTGCATTGGCAAGAGGCGGGTTGCTTACCACTAGCACCACCTGGGAAGCCCTCATCAATTGTTCAGTTGAGTTCAGTTCAGTTGCTCAGTTGTGTCTGACTCTTTGTGACCCCATGAATCACAGAACTCCAGGCCTCTCTGTCCATCACCAACTCCCAGAGTTTACCAAAACTTCTATCCATTGAGTTGGTGATACCATCCAGCCATCTTATCCTCTGCCATCCCCTTCTCCTCCTGCCCCCAATCCCTCTCAGCATCAGGGTCTTTTCCAATGAGTCAGCTCTTCGCATGAGGTGGCCAAAGTATAGGAGTTTCAGCTTTAGCATCAGTCCTTCCAATGAACACCTAGGACTGATCTTCTTTAGGATAGACTGATTGGGTTACCTTGCTGTCCAAGGGATTCTCAAGAGTCTTCTCCAACACCACATTTCAAAAGCATCAATTCTTCAGTGCCCAGCTTTCTTCACAGTTCAACTCTCATATCCATACATGACCACTGGAAAAACCATAGCCTTGACTAGACGGACCTTTGTTGGCAAAGTAATGTCTCTGCTTTTTTTTTTTTAATTTCTTTTTTAAAATATAAATTTATTTATTTTAATTGGAGGTTAATTACTTTACAATATTGTATTGGTTTTCCCATACATCACCATGAATCTGCCATGGGTGAACACATCTTCCCCATCCTGAACCCCCTTCCCACCTCCCTTCCCATATCATCCCTCTGGGTCAAAGAATAAATTCTCTGGATCCTTAGAACTTCTTCAGGCAGGTGTTTTGTAGTAAGTCATCCTAGGGACATTGCCTTATGATGCTAGAAGCCTTACTAGAGTTTGGACATCTCTTAGTGCAGATGTTTGGACAGAATCATTATGTGTCAGGGCTTCCCAGATGGTGTTAGTGGTAAAAAAAAAACAAAAACAAAAACAAAACCTACCTGCCAATATAGGAGACATAAGAAACATAGGTTCAATCCCTGAGAATATCCCCTGGAGGAGGAAATTGGGTATCCAGTATTCTTGTCTGGAGAATCCCATGGACAGAGGAACCTGGCAGGCTACAGTCCAAAAGTTCGGACATGATTGAAGTGACTTACTACATATGCACTCTCCCGCTATGTGCCAAAAGTTGGCCAATTCTCAGCAGCAAACAGGAAACAACCTAATCATTCAGCAACAGGGTAACAGATACATAAACTCCTCAGCAATAAAAAGGAATTAAGTTGCAATACTCATGACAACATACACCTGCATGTTCAGTTGCTCAGCCGTGACTGACTCTTGGCAACACCATGGACTGGAGTCCACCAGGATCTTCTGTCCATGAAAGCTTCCAGGCAAGAATATTGGAGTGGGTTGCTCATTTCCTACTCCAGGGGATCTTCCCCACCCTGGGACCAAACCCAAGTCTCTTGGCTTTCCTGCATTTTAGGTGAATTCTTTACTAACTGAGCCACCTGAAAATATTGAGGATATGACTAAACTTCAAAGTCATAATACTCTGTCTACAAAGTAAGCTGAACACCAGAGTGCATCCTCTGTGTTTCCATTCACATGAACAGGTGGAATAAAAAAGAAAGAAAGAAAAGAAAAAACAGTGATGGGGAAAAAAATAAATAAATAAATAAATAGTTTCTCTGAAGATAAAAGGGGGATTTCTTTGTGCTGTCTCTGTTGGTCTTCTATTTGTAACACTTCTCACATCAATCTATAATTATCATTAACTAACTTTCTTTCTGAGCTCTTTGTGTTTTACTTACCTCCAACCTCTAGGAATTTTTTCAAGCCTCGGCGCAGGGTTGTGGACAATTAATTTTCATGGGACCAAACTAGAACCTTGCTCTCACTGAGTTTGATGCTAGCATTTCCAGGGAAGAGTTCCCAGTTTTGCCTTCTTTATTCTCTTAGCAACTAGCAAAGAGGGCTTGAGGTATAGCTGTACTTGGATATCAAGTTTGTTTTCCATTTGAAATTATCTCAAAGGCCATATCCATGTAACAGTATAAAATTTGTAGCCAGATGAAAAAGAAAATAACACAAAATACCCCTCATTTAATTACAGTAATAAATGAACAAAGTATAAATTTCAGGGCTGGAAACTGCTGAAAACTTGATAATCCCCTAGAAGTTCTCCTGCCTAAACACATAACCTTGGAAAGAAGACTCATATTTTTTAAATAAAAGATCTTTGTATAAAAGATTAAAAAAATAAAAGGGATGCCAGTCTATTTCAGTGATGCACCAATGCATGTAACAAAGTCTTTGATAGCCATAGAAAAACACTATTAAAAATAGAAAAATGTCTCTTAAAAACAACTCCAAAAAGTTTTCACAGGATGATATCTGTTAGGTTCTATCACAATGAGGAAATAAGAGAGGAAAAAAATGATACTGCTTTACATTCTCAGTTACAATTTATTTAGAGAAGAACGCTGATTTGTCATCTTCTTTCAAGAGATGTAAAAATGTGAATGCTCATTAGGTAAGAAGATGTATAATGAGGCCAGAGATAACTAAAGAACCAAAGATGAGAAAATATGACAGGACACTAGATGTTTGAATGGGAATATAAAACATACCATGTGTTCCATAATTTTTTAACAGTCTGGCCAAGGCAAAGGTTTCCAGGTCATTGGTTAGGCACTTTACTCCTTTCCTTTTTTATACCTGTCTGAAGATTCAGGTCAAGAACACACACATATTAAATATTGGGACACAGTAAAAATGATTTGAAAAATAGTGTAACTAATGAAAAACTGTAAATGTACCCTTGTTTGTGAAAGTGAATCCAACCTCATTCACTTTACCATTACATTTTGGTGGTATTTATTTTCAGTTTTCTTTTTCCTTTCTCTCTAGATGCTATTTCTAAAAATGCTAAGTAAACAAATACCAAAATGCATGGTATATCAATACAATCTCTACCTTTCCTTTGAATTAATACTTTGAGTTTATTCTCTCCTCAAGTTGATAACACATGAATAAATGGTATCATATGAGTAAATAATTTTAAACTCTAAGTTCCAAATCATGAAAAATACCAGCTCCAGGTTTTTATCCAACCCAGATCTCACTTGCTGGGTTGGACCATGCCATCTGATGATTGACGTGCAGATGCGGAACACAGTCACTGGCACCCTCCTTCTACTTGCTAGTGTGTAGCATTGGGCTGGATCTTTTGAAATGGATGGTAAAGCTTTTAATCTTATATATCTTTCAATGCTTTGCCTTGATTGGAATTTAAGAAGCCTTCAGAACTTTAGAAAAGAATATAAATGTTCCTGAAGTGTTTCAAAAACATCAATTCAAAAGGTCTAAATCAGCAACAACAATGACAATAAAAACGTGTCACTTTCTGTTGGAGGGAGAAAGCCAGATAAAAAAGCATATTTTCCCACATGGTCCACTGACTAATTACACAGGCAGGAGCTCCTGAAAAGAAAGGAATCAGAAGGAAACCCTAATAACCAGTAGAATGGGAGGAAAAGAATGGTAGTTTCTCATCTGTGACTCCTCTGATAGATAAAAATATAGCAGATATTTAAAGCAATGTAATCTACCATAAAATATAATGCAATTTGGTAGTCAACAGTATTTTAGCACTCTAGTTATTATGTACAGCATTTTATTGGTTAAAACCATTGATAATTATCATTAATAGAAGACCTAATTATTCAGACCTGCATTTAATAAGCAGACAAAAAGTCATGATATAATATAAATTGTATCCATCAAAGCACTGTATAAAGTTGATATCCCTAGGTCATGTGTGTGTGTGTGTGAATAAGAACTACTGAGAATAACTGAAAATGGTTATAAGGATGACCTGAAGCCTGAACAGAGTGCTGGCGCTTCCTTAACTGCACCCTCCCAAACCTCCCGGATTCTGGGCTTCACTCTTTTCTAGTTCTTTTCCTTTTACAGACTGTCCATGCTTTACACAGCATTGACTGTGTGAATTCCAGTTGCCATAGTTTAGTTAAACATTGGTACCCAATTACACCATCCAAGTTCTAGTTACCTGGCACTTTGACAGTGAGTCATTAAATAATGTGCAAACTTTGCAGCTAACTCTTCCATTCACAGATTACAGATGCACATGGCAATCAATGACCAATCACATTTTATCTTTTAAATTTTTTAATCTTATTTTTATTGCTTATTTTATTTTATTTTTTGGCCATGCTGAGCAGCATGGGGGATCTTAGTTCCCCTACCAAGGATTGAACCTGTGCTTCTTGCAGTGGAATTACAGAGTCTTAACCTTGGACCACCCGGGAAGTTTCCATATAGCATCTTTTACAGTCTGTGTTGACTGGTCACTGCACATCTGCTATTCAGTTCATGCATGAACTGGAAAGGATGCCACTGTGTGACCTCTTTGTCACTCAGTTATAACCTCATGTGGCATTTTACAAAAATAGATAATGAAAAGAGAAAGTTGACGAGAAAGATGAAAAACACAGCCAAAAAGAAAACAAAATGTGATAGTACTAGAAGTGAAATTCAAATCAAAATTTATTATAGAAGAAATAGCTGACCACAGAAATGTTGACACGGTTGCGATTTGTGAGACTGAACAGATTCAGCTAAAGGACTTCAGTAAGAGTGTGCTTCTCACACAAATGAGCAAAGTGGTTGTGAAGGGAAAATTGAAGATTTCTTAGGAAGTTTTGGTGCCCCAAACCTCCATATTGAAAGCACTTGCAAACTTATTTCACAAAATTAAGAACAAACAATGAATTGCTGGCAACTTAAACAAACATAGAAAACATATAGCTATTTACAAAGGCATAGAAAAGATTCTTTTTCTATATTCTAAACTATATAAATAGAAGAAGGGAAATCCTTTTTGTAAATAAATGAAACACTTTGATTCTCAGTCCTTCTAATACTTTAATGTGCTAAATAAATATTAGCTTTACTATTTTTTTTTAAAAAGTCCTGTACACAATTTTATAAGTTTAAAGGTTTTGAAGGAGTATGTTTTAAAAGTCAGAAAACAGTCATAAGTCTCCTCCTTGAATGTTGCAATCACTGTCAGCTTGTGCGGTAACTTGTATGGTCTTTCATGCAGATGGCTCCTTGTGTTGCTGCTGTTTTTGGTCAGTTGCTAAGTTGTGTCCCACTATGTGCAGGCTCCCTATACTCAGGGTTTACACGGATGCATGTGCAGTTTATTTTCATCTTGTTTGCCAAGCAAATGGGTACTTGTCCTTCCGGATCCATCCCCAAAATCACCTAAAGAAAGTTTTCTCTCACTTTCAGATAGTGTTATATTCTTCCTGAATTATAATCTTTTGACATAATTTCCAGGCCCCGGAAAGGCTTCCAGAAGTGTTTCCTCTCAAGGCTATGAATTTCATAAATGTTTATCTGTGTATACATTAACACAGAGCAACTTATCTAGAATAATATATCCCTGTGTAATGTTTATATAAACGAATGAATCTGCTATTTTTCTTTTGGTGGCACACTAGAAGTCACTGATATGATAACTGCAGTTTTGTCTGTTCATAATTAACACCAGCTGCCCACAATGGGTCCCTGTGACATTTTCTTCAGGCCCAAGTGTTAATCGCTCAGTCGTGTCTGACTTTTGGAGACCCCAAGGACTTTAGCCTACCAGGCTCCTCTGCCCACGGGATTTCCAGGCAAAACTACTGGAGTGGGTTGCCATTTCCTTCTCCAGGAGATCTTCCTAACCCAGGAATCAAACCCAGGTCTCCTGTATTGTGGGCAGGCTCTTTACAATTCTGAGCCACCAGGGAAGCCCCTGGTGGTATTTTTTTTCTGGCCCAAAGTTGCATTAAATACATAGAAAATTTGGAATTTAGAAACTAGCCTAGCACATTACTGCTTCTGAATGACACTATATTAACGTTTGGTTCTGCCAATTTGATAACTTTGGAGAGAACAATTTTGATGGGGTTGTGTGGCTGCAAGCCAACTTGTAGTATATGAAAGGACTCTAAGAAGGGAACTTCCTGCTTACATATTGTAGATAAAACACACTTATCAACAATTTCAGTCTCTCAAAGCACCACTAATTGCCGTAAATATTTTTTTCTTAAAGACATAATCACAGGAAGACAAAAAGAAATGAAGGAGAAACAGAAGTTCTGGAACAGAAATTTATTGAAAAGCAAAGGAACACATGGTAATACTTATAAGAAGATGTGTGATTATATAAAAAGCACATGCAAAGATATTCAAAGCCACTAATTATAAGGAAAATGCATATCAAAAATCAATGAGATACCATACCACTCTCATTAGGATGACCATTACAAAACTAAATAGTTTTAAAAAAGGAATACTTGTTAACAAGGATGAAGAGAAATTGGAACCCCTGTGCATTATTAGTTGGAGAAGGCAATGGCACCCCACTCCAGTACTCTTGTCTGGAAAATCTGATGGATGGAGGAGCCTGGTGGGCTGCCGTCCATGGGGTTGCGAAGAGTCAGACATGACTGAGTGACTTCACTTTCACTTTTCACTTTCACGCACTGGAGAAGGAAATGGCAACCCACTCCAGTGTTCTTGCCTGGAGAATCCCAGGGACAGGGGAGGATATCAAGTGATGTAGCCACTGGGGAAAATGGGTGTCATTTTTCAAAAACATAAACACTAAATTACTCTATGATCCAGCAACTCCACTTCTGGATATTCAGTTCAGTTCAGTCCAGTCGCTCAGTCATGTCCGACTCCTTGTGACCCCATGAACCACAGCACACCAGGCCTCCCTGTCAATTACCAACTCCTGGAGTACACCCAAACCCATGTCCATTGAGTCAGTGATGCCATCAAACCATCTCATCCTCTGTTGTCCGCTTCTTCTCCTGCCCTCAATTTTTCCCAGCATCAGGGTCTTTCCAATGAGTCAGCTCTTCACATCAGGTGGCCAAAGGATTCGAGTTTCAGCTTCAACATCAGTCCTTCCAATGAACACCCAGGGCTGGTCTCCTTTAGGATGGACTGGTTGGATCTCCTTGTTGTCCAAGGGACTCTCAAGAGTCTTCTCCAACACCACAGTTCAAAAGCATCAATTCCTTGGTGGTCAGCTTTCTTTATAGTTCAACTCTCATATCCATGCACGACTGCTGGTAAAACCATAGCCTTGACTAGTCGAACCTTTGTTGGCAAAGCAATGTCTCTGCTTTTGAATATGCTATCTAGGTTGCTCATAACTTTCCTTCCAAGGAGTAAGTGTTTTTTAATTTCATGGCTTCAGTCAGCATCTGCAGTGATTTTGGAGCCCAGATAAATAAAGTCAACCACTGTTTCCACTGTTTCCCCATCTATTTCCCATGAAGTGATGGGGCCAGATGCCATGATCTTAGTTTTCTGAATGTTGAGCTTTAAGTCAACTTTCTAACTCTCCTCTTTCACTTTCATCAAGAGGCTCTTTAGTTCTTCACTTTCTGCCTTAAGGGTGGTGTCATCGACATATCTGAGGTTATTAATATTTCTCCTAGCAATCTTGATTCCAGCCTGTGCTTCTTCCAGCCCAGCGTTTCTCATGATATGCTCTGCATATAAGTTAAATAAGCAGGGTGACAATAGCCAACCTTGACATACTCTTTTTCCTATTTGGAACCAGTCTGTTGTTCCATGTCCAGTTCTAACTGTGGCTTCCTGACCTGCATACAGATTTCTCAAGAGGTAGATCAGGTGGTCTGATATTCCCATCTCCTTCAGAATTTTCCACAGTTTGTTGTGATCCACACAGTCAAAGGCTTTGGCATAGTCAATAAAGCAGAAATAGATGTTTTTCTGGAACTCTCTTGCTTTTTCTATAATCCAGCAGATGTTGGCATTTTAATCTCTAGTTCCTCTGCTTTTTCACTTCTGGATATATACCTCCTCAAATTTAAAAAAAAAAAAAAAAAGACTCAATGGATATTTATATTGCCTTGTTGATAGTACCAGTATTTAAAAACACTAAATTTCTAGGGTGTCTCAGCAGTAAAACCCACCTGCAATGCAGGAGGCTACAGGTTCAATGCCTGCATCTGGAAGATCCCACTGGAGAAGGATATGGCAACCTACTCCAGTATTCTTGCTTGAAGAATCCCATGGACAGAGGATACAGTCCATGGGGTCACAAAGAGTCAGACACCCTGAGCACCCACACACAACATGAGCATAAGGAAAATTCAAAATAATACCAAAGAGTAAATTCTATTTAGTGTTAGTCATTAATTGATTTCAAACTAGTGGAGTATGCAGGTTCAAATCAGAGCTGAGAATCATGGTTATTGCAAACACTCATCAGTAGATGAATGGATAGACAAATATTGGCCACATGCTACAGAACAGATGAACTTTGAAGATAACCTGCTACCTGCCCTCTTAGAGTAGTAGACAGCACATCAGTCTCATAATCTGAAGGTCTTAAAGACAGTCTGCTAAGTGAAATAAACCAGCCAGAATAGAGCAAACATATCCAGAGTAGAGAAATTTATAGAGACAGAGAGAAGAAAAATTATTTCCAAGCTTTGGGGGAAGAAGAAATGGGAAATTGTTTGTATTTAACAAGTACAGAGGTATTCAAGTGTGAGGTTCCAATGTGCATAATTTTTACATGCAAGAACTAAAGTAACAACAAAATTACCTCCAGTGCATTCTTTTTGAGAAAGCTATTAGAGAATTGCCATCCAAAAGTTTTTTTAAGAGTAAATAAATAAAATGGGGGACATAAGGCTGGAAGCAGGATATCCGTCACAGGAAGCAAGGAGAAGAAATTGCAGGAGAGTAGTGAAGGCACATTTCAGCAAGACTGCTGTGGACAAGAAGCAAAGGGAACCCTGGGTAGCTGGAAATGCCAGAAGTTATGAGATGCACTTCTTTGGAAAGATAATGTGAACAGACTGAAGCACTGAAAGTATTTTGAGAAGATTCTTTTTAGCAAAGAAATCATGTTAAATTTTTGAATGTAGAAAGCTAAAGGACAAATCAACATTTAAAAAACCATGCATGTGCAGTAAAGTAAGTGTAATTATAGTTTACTATCACACTCAGTGATAAATAGTATATAATAGACACAAAATATTGAACTTGGAATATTTACTTTTCAATCAAAATGCAGTATAAAACTTGGGGTATGGAGATGAATGCAAATGTTCTGCATAACAAGGCAGAAGAAAAATAATAGCTTTCCTAATGGAAGGGAAACTGATTGATAAAACTTAACAAACTAACAACAGCATATCAGCATGCTGTTGTTAGAGATACAAAGATAAATATGATAATAACCGGCGAGAAGATACGGAATGTTGATCCAGTGCAGATAGGTGGATGGATTGGATGCTGGAAGCTTGTGGATTTTCTCATGTGAGGCTTCTGTTTTTTTCAGAGAGGTTCTTCAGCTTAAAGAAAGGATTGAAGAGAAAGATGGTGATGAATTTAAACCAAAGCAGAGTTTGAAATAAGCATCTGGAAAACAGAGAGGGATAAGCATGTGTAACAATAAAACGAGTGTATGCTCACTTTTGTCTTTTACAATCCTCTTTCTATGGTATATCTGTAATGTGCTTGTGCTACTGTGCTCAGTCACCTGGTCATGTCTGACCCTTTGTGACCTCATGGACTGTAGTCTGCCTGGCTCCACTGTCCATGGATTTTTCCAGGCAAGTATACTGAAGTGGGTTGCCATTTCTGACTACAGGGGATCTTTCTAACCCAGGGATCAAACTGCCTCTCCTGCATTGGCAGGTGGATTCTTTACCACTGAGTCACCCGGGAAGCAAATCTGACTCCATATTGGATCTGTTCCTTTCCCTGTGCTTAGTCATGCTGGCTCTGCACCTTTCCTAGAAGAATGTTGAAATATGCAGGGTAGCCCTTTCTCAAGGCTCTGACCTTTAGGGATGTAACACTCTATCATTCATACTGTCAGGAAGCATTTAACAGGAGGCTTCCTGTGTGCTATTTTGGATCTGTCAGGAATTCTCTGTTCCTTATTAATTCCTGAATATTCAGGAATTAAGAGGAGAGGCAAGCCTCTCCCAGGGGCTGAGGAATCCAGGCATTTCCTATGTTAGTTTTTCTATACGGTGATAATTACCCTCTTCCTTTTTATGAACCATATGGTAAAAGTGATTATTTACAACCCTCTCTTTTTCATATGGATGACCTCATGTTTCTTTGTAAGTTTTGATTTTATCTCTGCTGAAAATAGCTATCTTGTAAGACAGTATAAATACCTACACAATGTTGAATAAAACATCTTTGATCCATCACAATTTTGGTCCCCGTGTCTTGCTTTCTCTCTCTCTCTCTCCCCACCATCCCTCGCCCNATTTCTTTGGAGCACAGAGGCTCTTTGAGTTCACTTTCCTGCCTGGGCTTCTAAGACCCTCTTGAGAAGGCTCTCTGAGCCTTCACCCCATCGAGAGGGTGCCTAAGGCCTCCGTGAACAGAGCAAGCCCTGTGTCAGGGACTTTATTGGCTTTCTGTGTAAACCAAGGAATATCAGCCTCTTTCTCTCTCCTTTACTTTCTTATCAGTCGACTCTCGGCCACCAGGTTCCGGTCCATTACCATTAAAGGACCTCAACAATACAGAGATAAAAAGTTGCAAAACTGAGAATAACATTTGTGTTGTTGGAGGCTTACAGGAACATACTGATCTGAGGACTTCAACACCAAACAGTTTGCAAAACTAACCATGTCCCTCCCTCACTTTGCCTTTAAAAGTGCTTTGCTGAAACCCTTCAAGGAGTTCTGTTTCTTGGGTTTTTTTTGTTTTTTTTTTTGGCAGAAGCTGCCAATCTTCTTGCATGGTCCTGCAATAAGCCTTTCTCTGCTTTAAACTCTTGATGTTTTGATTTGCTTGGCATCACAGTGTGTCAGGCACACAAATTTGCATTTGGTATCATATCTAAGTGTGTCACTTAACTGAAATAAAGTGATTTGCATGTAACTTTCTTTTTTCCCATAATGTCAAGTTACCAAACTTGTTTCTGTTTTCTATTGTTCATATTGTTTGCCTGACATTCAATTTTTCATGTAAAATGTTTGACTGAAAGAAACTGCACACAAGTGGTGGTCTAACTGCCTTTCACATTTAAAGACGTGAACTTGAAATGAATGGTTCTCTGAAGTCCAAGTTGCCTAATTGGTTCTCAAATCCAGACAGTCTGGGGTCGTCCTTCACATCTGTCATGGTTGGTGTGGACTTCTCTGTGACAGGCAATATTTCCAAATGGGATTCTGACTTCTTGATGACCTCCTGTCTTGATGACCTTCTGCCTCTAATTTATACAATTCCAGACTCTTTCACAAAATTTAGCCTGTAAATATATGTCGTCAATTTTTTAAATAATTTATGACATTTATAAAGCCTTCCCTGGTAGTTCAGATGATAAAGAATCTGCATGCCATGCAGGAGATCTGGGTTCCATCCCTGGATTGAGAAGATTCCCTGGAGAAGGGAATAGCTTCCCACTCCAGTATTCTTGCCTGGAGAATTCCACAGCCAGAGGAGCCTGACAGGCTGCAATACATGGGATTGCAAAGAGTTGGACATGATTGACCAAGTAAAACTTTCACTTCTTCACTTTCAAAACATTTCTCTTTTAGTCTCCAAATTAGTGAGCACAGATTTCTCCATAAACCTAGGACTGACTAACAAACATGATCATATTGACCTCTCCTCTCCTTGTAAGAATGTTTGTGTATGGATTGTTGTTGCTAAGAGTAGAATAAGAGCCCAACCTCAGTTACAAGGGGGGAAAAAAAAATCTCCTTTTAAAATCACGCACCACAAAACTTCTATTTAGCTATTCACGGCAGGAAACTCAGTAAAAATTATTTAAAGCACATTAATTCAAATCAGCACAGCCTACCTCCGTGAGAAAGTTGTTGCATAAAGGGAACAGTTCCTCTAATTAAATCTAAAAACTCTACAGCTGTGAAACTATAAATTTTTATCTATGCTAGCAGTAGCTGTAAAAGTGATTCTAAATTAAAATATTAACTTTTCCCCCTTACACACAATAAAAGCCTTAAAATTTCCATAAAATGAGTCATATTATTTTGGCCTTTCTAAGTGGATGCCCTGACTTTGGCAGACTTTTCCTACCTCAGAATAAAGTGTTTACTTTTCATCATAATGCCTGTGCTTACTTTTTTTTTTTTTTGGCAACAGTTTTCATAGTATGACTTAACTATAGAAAAACACACACTTTTGATTTTTTCTTTCTTTCTTACATTTTTGTTTTTCTCTAATCAGTTGTTCCTTACTGGCCAGTTGCAACAAACAAGAACATCTTGTCTGTTGCTGGGTGAATAGTTAAATCTCCTCTCTCCAGGATAAAAAAATCTGTTTTTAGACCCTAGAGGATGGACTTTACACATGTTCAAGTAAGCATGTCCAAAACCTTGGCTGATCCTGTGCATGCATGTGCAGTTGTGCCCAACAGTCTTGTCATGGTTACAGTCCAGCCAGGTTTCTCTGTCTATGGGATTACCCTGACAAGAATACTGGAGTGGGTTGCCATTTCCTCCTCCAGGGATCTTCCCAATCCAGAATCTCCTGTGCCTCCAGCATTGAGGCAGGCATATTATTTACCACTGAACCACCTGGGAAGTCCAAAAAGAGAGAAAAATCCTCCCCAAAATAATAAATTTCCAGAAAGTCATCAAAGAGAATGGTAAAATCCTATGGAACAACAGACTGGTTCCAAATAGGAAAAGGAGTACATCAAGGCTGTATATTGTCACCCGGCTTATTTAACTTATATGCAGTGTACATTATGAGAAATGCTGGACTGGAAGAAACACAAGCTGGAATCAAGATTGCCAGGAGAAATATCAATAACCTCAGATATGCAGATAATACCACCCTTATGGCAGAAAGTGAAGACGAACTAAAAAGCCTCTTGATGAAAGTGAAAGAGGAGAGTGAGAAAGTTGGCTTAAAGCTCAACATTCAGAAAACGAAGATCATGGCATCTGGTCTATCACTTCATGGCAAATAGATGGAGAAACAGTGGTTGACTTTATTTTTCTGGGCTCCAAAATCACTGCAGATGGTGACTGCAGCCATGAAACTAAAAGACACTTACTCCTTGGAAGGAAAGTTTAGGCCAACTTAGACAGTATATTGAAAAGCAGAGACATTGCTTTGCCAACAAATGTCCATCTAGTCAAGGCTATGGTTTTTCCAGTGGTCATATATGGATGTGAGAGTCGGACTATAAAGAAAGCTGAGAACCAAAGAACTGGTGCTTTGAACTGTGGTGTTGGAGAAGACTCTTGAGAGTCCGTTGGACTGCAAGGAGATCCAAACTGTCCAAAGGAGAAATACCTCCAGGGAGATCAGTCCTGGGTGTTCATTGGAAGGACTGATGTTGAAGCTGAAACTCCAATTCTTTGGTCACTTGATGCGAAGAGCTGGCTCATTTGAAAAGATCCTGACACTGGGAAAGGTTGAAGGCAGGAGGAGAAGGGGATGACAGAGGATGAGATGGTTGGATGGTCACTGACTCAATGGACATGAGTTTGGGTGGACTCTGGGAGTTGGTGATGGACAGGCAGGCCTGGTGTGCTGTGGTTCATGAGATCACAGAGTCGGATACGACTGTGCGACTGAACTGAACTGAAAATTATAGTTTTGAACACTTGAAAATAAACAGATAATTAAAAGTTACCATTTGCTGAACTGGTTCTGTTCCTTTAAATTTCAGTTTGTTTGACCCATTCTATCATTTTTGTAAACAACTTCTCCCTATACTCACAAATCGGGGTGTATTTGGAGAGTATCTAAAGATCATTGCAGGCTTTAGTGTGACTTGTCACAACATCTCACCTGTGTAACATCTAACATTTTGACCTTAACTGATTCTAGAGTTTCTATTGTTTGTACAACAAATTGGAAATTCTGGTGATAGTGTCCTAAAATGATGTGTGTCAGTGGTGTGATGAGGGTCCACATATGTGCACTCATGGTCTATTGACTCCTGGAAAGGGTTCCAATGCTTCCAATCCTCACCTTGAACTATCCTTTGGTGAGGGTCAGGGAGGTATTCCATAAATTAATTGTGAATTCACAATAGTTTGAAAACAGAAGCATGGCAACCAAAACATATTTTCAACAGTTTGTTTGATTCTGACTTTTTCTTTGACACAAGGATTAGAAGGCAAACCATATATATGAAAATTTGTTTTTATGACTAATAATAACAACATTATTAGCTATTTCATCTTGGCAACCATTTTCTACATACCTTAATCAAGTTCTGGTCCTGAAGTAACAACCACAATTCATTCATTCATTCATGAAATTCTCTCAGCCATGTCTGACTCTTTAAGACCTCATGGACTATAACCTGCCAGGCTCCTATATCCATGGAATTCTCATCTCTACACTCCTTTATTCCTCTTCCCTAGAGTCATAGAAAACATATGTTTTATTCTATTGTGTTTATTTTACATATGCTCATGGCTA
>SJYQ01000778.1:340067-440337 GCA_006410935.1 Redunca redunca | reverse complement strand
TGGTGTCATCTGCATATCTGAGGTTATTGATATTTCTCCCGGAAATCTTGATTCCAGCTGTGTTTCTTCCAATCCAGCGTTTCTCATGATGTACTCTGCATAGAAGTTAAATAAGCAGGGTGACAATATCCAGCCTTGATGTACTCCTTTTCCTATTTGGAGCCAGCCTGTTGTTCCATGTCCAGTTCTAACTGCTGCTTCCTGACCTGCATACAGATTTCTCAAGAGGCAGGTCAAGTGAAAGTGAAGTTGCTCAGTCGTGTCCAACTCTTTGTGACCCCATGGACTGCAGCCCACCAGGCTCCTCCGGCCATGGGATTCTCCAGGCAAGAATACCAGAGTGGGTTGCCATTTCCTTCTCCAGGGGATCTTCTCAACCCAGGGATAGAACCCAGGTCTCCCACATTGCAGGCAGATGCTTTAACCTCTGAGCCACCAGGGAGAGGCAGGTCAGGTGGTCTGGTATTCCCATCTCTCTCAGAATTTTCCACAGTTTTTTGTGATCCACACAGTCAGTCTTTGGCAGAAATAGATGTTTTTCTGGAACTCTCTTGCTTTTTCCATGATCCAGTGGATGTTGGCAATTTGATCTCTGCTTCCTCTGCCTTTTCTAAAACCAGCTTGAACTTCTAGAAGTTCACGGTTCATGTATTGCTGAAGCCTGGCTTGGAGAATTTTGAGCATTACTTTACTAGCATGTGAGATGAGTGCAATTGTGCGGTAGTTTGAGCAACTACCCTTACTAGCTTTTAAAAATGCAACATTTTTTTGAAACTGACACAACATTGTAAATGAACTATATTTCAATAAAAAGTTTACAAGTATTGTTAATTTGAAAAAAAAAAACAAACAACTGAACGCCTTTAGTTTTAAAAGTATGATTTGTTGACTTTTACCATAAGGTAATTTTATATATACATAATATGTAGAGGACAGTAATTATTACACAGTTTATCAATTTGCTTGGCCCAAGGAAGCAGTTTTAATTAGTGAAAAATATTATTGATTTCCAAGTAATGTGAGTGTTTGTTTGTACTGGTGTCCAGGACCACTTTAGATACTTGAGCAGTCTTTTCAAAAGATTGTTTTAAAACTCATGCCAGAATACCTAATTCATTTGCGTGGAAATGCTTAAAATAACACTTTCTAACCTCTTTTATAACATAAGGAGAGAAAGTCATCCTCTAAAAATGTTAGTGAAAATGTCCCTCAGAAGTTTAGTTTCATATCTAAAGCTCTTTTAATTTGAAAGAACTTTCATCAAGTTTTAATTAGGTAATGTTCTTAGGCTTCTTATCTAAATAGTTTGTTGTTGAGAGATGTAGTACAGGTCATGAGATTTATTCATTTGTGGACTCAAAAAAGTTAAACTTATTATATGTCAGATTCCATGTTGGGTACTGAGAATGTAGCAATATATTTAATTTTGTATGACTAGTATAGAATATTAGTTCTAAAATACTGCCAGTAAATTCCATACCCTTAGGTCAAATACTATGTCATTACTTAATAGTGTGGTAAAGTGTTCTGATTTAAAGTCTGAGCCCAGACTCATGTGGAATCTATTTGAATTTCAAGTTTAATTTCTAAAAAGTAGGGTAGGGTGTTGACATATGGTAGACAATTTTTTATTACTGTAAGTAAACAATTTTTGGGGGGTGCGGGGGCTTTCCAGGTGGCTCTAGTGGTAAAGAACCGTCCTGTAAATGCAGGAGACAAGAGATACAGGTTTGATCTCCGAGTTGGGAATATCCCCTGGAGGAGGGCGTGGCAACCCAGTGTTTCTTGCCTGGAGAATGCCATGGACAGAGGAGCCTGGAAGGCTGCAGTCCATAGGATTGCAGAGAGTCAGACATGACTGAAGTGAATTAACGTGCACACATAAGCATTTTATATTATATATTTTTTAATTTAAAAATATTTAGGTATTGTGGCTTTGCTGGGTCTTCATTGCTGGGCATGCTTTTCTCTCATTGCAGCAAGTGGAAGAGGGCTGCTCTTCATTGTGGCACTCGGGCTTCTCATTGCGGTGGCTTCTCTCGTTGTGGAGCGCAGGCTCTAGGGCACATAGGCTTCGGTTGTTGTGGCAAGTGGGCTCAGTAGTTGTGGCTCCTGGGCGCTCGAGTGCTGGCTTAGTAGCTGTGGTGCACAGGCTTAGTTGCTCTGCAGTATGTGGGATCTTCCCAAACCGGGGATTGAACCTTTGTCTGCTGCACTGGCAGGAGATTCTTTACCTCTGAGCCACCAGGGAAGCTCAATGAACATTAAAAAAAAAAAACAAACAAATAACATTCATCTACTGTCCCCATATCCTAAAAGAAACAGCATTTTCACACTAGAAACGTAAGAAGGATATGTTCTCAAAGGACAGTAACTTTTGGGGGTGCGGGGTGGTGCCCTGCCTAACTTGCGGGATCCTAGTTCCCCAACCAGGGATTGAACCCAGGCCACAACAGGGAAAACAGAGTTTTAACCTTTGGACTGCCAAGGAATTCCCATCAAAATAACGGACAGTAATTTTAAATTGATGAAGTTTTTGTTTTTTACTTCATGGCCCTTGTTTTTCTTTTGCATCATTGTTTGCACCCAGAATGTAGATTGTCCTTTGGGGTGCACAGATTTGGTTTACCTGACTTCTTAGTTTTCTGAAAACAGGAAACATTATTCCAGTAATTTAGCCAATGGAATAACTAAGAATGCTCTGTTAATCTTTTTAGACTCCCAGTATAAAGTGGTCACACTCTTCTGTTACATTGTAAAGATAATTAAACGGCCATTTCTTTGAATAGTTTTATAAAAATAAGCTCCATAAAAAAAAAAAAATAAGCTCCATGTACTATTGTAGCTTTTAAAGTTAGTAGCATTTTAAATTTACTGACAACTTTGTAATCCCTGCTAGCAGGTTTCTTGTGAAGCTATTGCTAATAACTTTTTAAAAGTCATAAGTATCTCAAAAACATACACTGCATTAGTTGAAACAATTTAATTTGATACAATTGTGGGCTTCCCTAATAGCTCAGTTGGTAAAGAATCCCCCTGCAATGCAGAAGACCCTGGTTCCATTCCTGGGTTGGGAAGATTCGCTAGGGATCTAGAGAAGGGATAGGTTACCCACTCTAGTATTCTTGGGCTTCCCTTGTGGCTCAGCTGGTAAAGAATCCACCTGCAATGTGGGAGACCTGGGTTTGATCCCTGCTACTGCTAAGTCACTTCAGTCGTGTCCGACTCTGTGCGACCCTATAGATGGCAGCCCACCAGGCTCCCCCGTCCCTGGGATCCTCCAGGCAAGAACACTGGAGTGGGTTGCCATTTCCTTCTCCAATGCATGAAAAAGAAAAGTGAAAGTGAAGTCACTCAGTCATGTCCGACTCTTCACGACCCCATGGACTGCAGCCCACCAGGCTCCTCTGCCCATGGGGTTTTTCAGGCAAGAGTACTGGAGTGGGTTGCCATTGCCTTCTCTGGGTTGGGAAGATCCCCTGGATAAGGGAAAGGCTACCCACTCCAGTATTCTGGCCTGGAGAATTCCATCACTTCATGGGAAATAGATGGGGAAACAGTGGCTGACTATTTTTCTGGACTCCAGAATCACTGCAGATGGTGATTGCAGCCATGAAATTAAAAGACGCTTACTCCTTGGAAGGAAAGTTATGACCAACTTAGATAGCATATTAAAAAGAAGAGACATTACTTTGACAACAAAGGTCCATCTAGTCAAGCCTATGGTTTTTCCAGTCAAGCCTATGGTTTTTCCAGTGGTCATATATGGATGTGAGAGTTGGACTATAAAGAAAGCTGAGCACCAAAGCATTGATGTTTTTGAACTGTGGTGTTGGAGAAGACTCCTGAGAGTCCCTTGGACTGCAAGGAGATCCAACCAGTCCATCCTAAAGGAGATGAATTCTGGGTGTTCATTGGAAGGACTGATGTTGAAGCTGAAACTCCAATACTTTGGCCATCTGATGCGAAGAGCTAACTAATTGGAAAATACTCTGTTGCTGGGAAGGATTGAGGGCAGGAGGAGAAGGGGACGACAGAGGATGAGATGGTTAGATGGCATCACTGACTCAGTGAACATGGGTTTGGGTGAACTCCAGGAGTTGATGGACAGGGAGGCATGGCGTGCTGCGGTTCATGGGGTAGCAAAGAGTTGGACAAGACTGAGCGATTTTCACTTTCACTTCACTTTTAATTGATCTACATGTGTGCTATTATATATTTTTGTAGTATTTGTGGAGGGAAAAGAAAGTCTGTTTTCAGTGTTTATCTATTTCTCATTCAGTTTTGATTTTCTCTTCTACCAGCTCTCATCCTCCCCTCAACCCTGCTATAGTACTGCATTGTATTTCTATGTCTAGTCTAGCCAGATTAGATTATAAACCTATGCTATCATCATATAATTCTAGAAGTCAAATTTTATACATACAGAACCAAACAGTCAAAACAAAGTGCAGCCTGATTCTTAGCCACCTTTTTAAAACCTTTTTTATTGTGAAATGTAACACCCAGTGTAACACAGGAAGATGGATAAACATAAATAATACAGCTCAATATGTGATCACAAAGCAAACACCCATGCAGTGACCACCCAGATTACTAACTAGAAAGTTGCCCACCCTCTGGAAAACTCCTTTTGCTGCCTTGCACCTGTTACCCATCCCATGCAAAGGTAACCACCATGGTAACACCTTACACTATGGGTTTGTTTTGCCTTTTATGATTTTCTGCATGCCTTTAAGAGCTATAGTGATATCCCCTTTTTTCATTCCTGTTACTGGTAACGTGTGCCTTTTCTCTCCTCAGTAAATCTCATTTAGAGGTCAATTCTTTTTAACTTTTTCTTTTTACTCTTTTTTAACTTTTTCTTTTTACTTTTTCTTTTTACTCTTATCAAAGCACCAACTGTTGGCTTGGTGATATTTCTCAGCCTTGATAGTTCTCCGATGCTTTCAAATAGTTAATTTAAAAAAAAAAATTTTTTTTTTTTTTGGTTCCACTAGTTTACTTGTTCTCAGCAGGAGGGGAGTTTGTCTGAAATTAACCTAGTTCACATATAAATAGAAGTAAAATTCCTCTTAAGATATCTGTTTACAATTGAGAGAGTATAGAAAAGACACTGGCTCGGGGCTTAGATGCCTTTTGTTTAATATTCAAGTATTAACTGAGCAACCGTTGTATTCTATATAGTTTGCTGAGTGCTGGGGTCTTCAGATGAATAAGCTAGATGGGACGAGATAGGCAATTTAGATACATTGTTTTAATGTGCTGTGTAGGAGAATACACACAGGAGGGCCCTAATATTGGTTGTTCAGGAGGTGAGAGCTAAACTGAAACAGAAGATTGGTAGAAGCTAGCATAGTGCTCTAGCCTTGAAAATCCTATGGAGGGAGGAGCCTGGCGACTTCACTTTCCCTTTTCACTTTCCTCCATTGGAGAAGGAAATGGCAACCCACTCCAGTGTTCTTGCCTGGAGAATCCCAGGGACGGGGGAGCCTGGTGGGCTGCCGTCTCTGGGGTTGCACAGAGTCGGATATGACTGAAGCGACTTAGCAGCAGCAGCAGCATAGTCCAGGAAGCATGTTGAATTTCTAAGATTATCTATGGGACTGGATCAAAGATTAGATTATGAAAAATGCAGAGGATAGGGAAACAGCTCAGATCATAAATACTTTGTATTGAGAATGGATAGAAAGGGATAGCAGAATCAGGGCAAAGGGTGGTGCGCATAACTGAGTTAGATGTTTTGCAGTATACAGACTCGGAAGAGCAGCAAGAGCAGTGGAAATGGAATTTGATATAGTTAGAAGGGAAGCAGAACTTGCTTGTAGGAAATGAAACAGAAAGAAGAACTAGGGGTGCCATTGTCTGAGGTAGGGAACACATTTAGGCGGAAAATTAACATGTTCTGTTTTTGCTTTCTTTGGTTGAAAGAAAATGGGAGAAACCAGAAGGTAGCATGTGATTGCTGTTAACAGGGAAAAGAATCCACGTAATACAGGGTATAGCTGATGTCATGAGACCTGTGAGTGGAGGGGTGGGTGTGATCCTGAACACTTGGTTGGAAGGAGGGACAGGAGAGAGTGGGTGAACAGGTTTAGGGGGACAGAACAGGTGTGGATACAGAGATGCTGCGCTTGTGGCATGTGGAGTGTGAGGTCGTTGAGGGATTTCCTGTCAGATGACTTTTCTTATTTGAATAGTAAGTTTGGTCATCTGAGAAATAACAGAGCTAGAATTAGATTTGGGTAGCATGGAGAATGCTAGAAATAGCTGCCCTGGAGAATGGAAGAGGGGAGGAGCAGAAAAGTAAGACTGCCCTGAGTGCTAGGCATCAGTGAAGGCCTAGCTCCATTCAGTCCCTGAGTTGTGTCCGACTCTTTGCAACCCCGTGAACTGTAGCCTGCCAGGCTCCTCTGTCCATGGGATTCTCCAGGCAAGAATACTGGCATGTGTAGCCATGCCCTCCTCCAGGGGATCTTCCCGACCCAGGGGTTGAACCCAGGTCTCCCACACTGCTGGTGAATTCTTTACTGTCTGAGCCACCAGAGAAGCCCATGAGTACTGGAGTGCATAGCCTATCCCTTCTCCAGGGGATCTTCCTCAACCAGGAATTGAACCAGGGTCTCCTGCATTGCAGGCGGATTCTTTACCAGCTAAGCTACCAGGGAAGGCCCCGAAGGCCTAGTTGGGACTAGAGGTAGTACATTTGTAGCAACTTCAAGATGTGAGATTTAGTCATTTTCCTACAGCCCAATTTTCATAAGTGTAGGCCGGTGAAAATACTAGAAAGCAGTGGTTCAGATGTGGGGCTGCATGAGGCAGAAGAAAGTGAAGGTGGGAAGGGATTGACTAGGGTGACCGAAAGTTTAGGGGAGGGAGACCGAAGGTCTCTATATGGTGTAAGCAGTGTCTGAGTGAAAGCTGTGATATTTGGATTTTGTAACTTCTAGATTTTGTTTTTAAATGAAAAGTAAAACATGCTTTGTAGCATTGTTCTAAGCAGCACAAACCATACAAAGAAAAAATTACTTCTCCTTGCTCTGGCCAGTTTTAATAGTCTAATGTAAAGCTGGTTGGGTGGTGCTGAATTCTCTTAACTTTTGCTTGTGTGTGAACCTTTTGATTTCGTCATCAAATCTGAATGAGTCTTGCTGGATAGAGTATTCTTTGCTGTAGTTTCTTCCCTTTCATCATTTTAAATATACTGTGCCATTCCATTCTGGCTTGTAGAGTTTTTGTTGACAGATCAGCTGATAACCTTAAGGGAGTTCCCTTGTATTAATATGTTATTTGTCATTTTTTCCTTGTTCCTTCTAATATTCTATCTTTGTCTTTAGTTTTTGTCAGTTTAATTACTGTGTGTCTTGGTGTGTTCCTCCTTGGTGATTATCTTGCCTGGGACTCTCAATAAAACTTGAATCCAATTGTCTGCTGAGGGGTGAGGCTGCACTCCCTCCCTGTTAGTTTGGCCTGAAGCAACCCAGCCCTAGAGTCTGTAGGCTCTGTGATAGGGCTAATGACCACAAGAGGGCTCATGCCAATAGGCACGTCCCAGAACTGCTCCTGCCAGTGTCTCTGTCCCTGCTGTGGGCCGCTGCCACCTCACATTTCTGCAGGAGACCCTTCAGCACTAGCAGGTGGGTCTGGTTCGGTCTCCTGTGGGTCACTGCTCCTTTCCCCTGGGTCCTGGTACATACAAGATTTTGTATGTGCCCTCCAAGAGTAGAGTCTCTGTTTCCCCTAGTCGTGTAGAAGTCCCACAGTCAAATCCTGCTGGCCTTCAAGGTACCTTCAAGCTACCCCGGGGATTTCCAGTCCCTTTGTCAGATCTCCTGGCTGGGAAGCCTGATGTGAGGCTCAGAATCTTCACATCAGGGGAGAACTTCTTTGGTATTATGGTTCCCTAGTTTTGTGAGTCACCCACCTGGTGGGTATGGGATTTGATTTTATCGTGATTGTACCCCTCCTCCTGTCTTGTTGCAGCTTCTCCTTTGTCTTTGAACGCAGGGTATCCTTTTTTTGGTTGGTTCCATCTCCTCTGTTGATAGTTGTTCAACAGCTGTATCCGTGCTCTTGCAGGAGATGAGTGCACGTCCTTCTACTCTGCCATCTTGAACCAGTCTCTCTCAATAGTTTGATGTATATCTTTCTATAAATGAAAAGGTTGAAGATTTTTGTCTTTTACAGAAATGAAATCATAGTATATTACTCTCCTGCATCATATGATCATAGACTGTTACATAGACTGTAACTCACTTTTAATAGATGCATAAAGCTTTGTAATATGCATATACTGTACTTAACAGCTGTTTTATTGATGAACATTTAAATCGATCTTAGTTTTGTGAACAGAAGAAGCACTGCAGAAAATATCTTTATATATGTTCTCTATGTGTAATGCTTTTATTTCTGCAAAAAATTCCTGAAAGTTACATAATTTAATCAAAAGCTATGTGTTTTTAAAACTTACTTGAGGCGTAACTTACATTATGAAAAATATGTAAGTGTACAGCATCTTGATAAGCATTCCCAGAGTAAACACATCCAACTGTCTGTCAAGAAATACAGCTTGGCCAGCATCCACTGAAACCCCTCAGTCACGCCTACTATCAGTCACTACCTCTGTCTCCACAACAATTAGAAAAAAAACTTTGAAAAGGAATTCATAATGTGTGATTAGCTTGCTTTAATTTTACCTGTCTTAGATCTTGATGTAAATAGACTCAAACAGTGCTGTCTTGGATGCATTATTGTAACTATTATAACCACTCGGCACTGGCAAGAATATGTGTTTATGATGTACTAGGGCTGATGAGTCCAGAATGCACAGTTCCATTTAAGGAAGGACTTGGAGAAGAGAGGACTCGGAGGACTCATAGTTGAATGACGGGGAATGCTCAAGCACCCTTAAGTCCGTCCTCGCGAGGAACAGAGGGTGGCCGCGCAGTGCTTCCTCAGGAGAGCTGCTTTTGCTTGTTTCTTAAATGAAGGTACGGTTTTCACACAGCGGAATTCACTCCTTTTGGTAGATTTCTTTGAGCACAGTCATGTAACCACCACCACAATCAAGATATAGACCATGTCCGTTTTTCCAGAACTTGCCTTGTTCTCTGTTAGTTGTTACTGTCAGTTGTTCCTCCCCTGACAGTCCGTGGTGACCCCTGGTCTGTTCTGTTGTCTCTTTAGTTTTGCCTTTGAGGGATAGTTTTGAAAAGGACTTAACAGCAGTAATTCAGAGATGGTTGGATAGCATCACCGACTCAATGGACATGAGTTTGAACAAACTCTGGGAGATGGTGAAGGACAGGGAAGCCTGGCATGCTGCAGCCCTTGGGGTCGCAAAGAGTTGGACATGACTGAGCAACTAAGCCACTCCCACCACCGCCACCACAAAGAGCAGTCATTGATTGGAAACAGCCTGGATATAAAGTGAGCGGGAATAAGCAAGCACTGGACCCTTTGACACAGCATTCTACAGGGAGAGCCAAGCTTCAGTTCAGTGAGGGAGGAAACACTTACCTCCATTCAAACAGGCTTCCAGAGAGCACAGTGGAGGGGTCTGGAGTAAAGGGTAGCTGTAGGAGGCCCCCAGCTATGTGACCTCTCTTCCATGTTTTCTGTTTAACATCCTTGTTGAACATTACCCTTATTGAAAATTCCTTTTATTTTTTTGGTGACAATATCTCTCACATTTTTGTTACCTCTTTTGAATATTTTTTCTCACTGACCTTTGCTTGATCTTCAGGTATTTCCTGAGATTTCTATCCTGGCTTCATTTCTTACTCTCGCTGAATTAGCGCATTCACTCTTATGTGGCATTTTCTAAGCCATGCTTCCTAATCTTTATCTCTAGTGCAGACTCTCATCCTCACAATAATAATTTTTAAAACAACTTTTCACTTAAAAAATGAGCAAAAAAAACTTCTCAATGGATGGTATCAAAATATGCCCCCCAAACCTGTGAAGAACCCCCTACTAAAATTAAAAAGACTGACTACCAAGTATTGACCATTGACAATACCAGGAATTGTTGAACAGCTAGAGCTCTTTTATTTATCTGCTTTTGAGAGTGTAATTGGTAACCTCAGAAGAGTTAGTTTCTGTTAAGGATTTAGCTATGTGTCTGTATATATTGTGATCTAACAATCTTACTCCTGGGTATAAACGCAAGAGAAATTAGTTCTTATGTGTACCTTGCTACTATGTGCATGAATTGTTTCAGCAACTTTATTTGTAACAGCTAAAAATGGAAACAACCAAATGTTCACTGAACAGTAAATCATGTAACATTGTAAGTTAACTATATACTTCAACAAAATAAAACAAGAAACAAAAACCCCTAGTAAACTGGGTAAGTAAATTGTGGTAGAGTATCATAGCAAAATACTGCATGTCAGTGAAAAAGAACTGTGATTCCCAAATCATGGGAATAAATCTTGCAGGCAATGTTCAGTGAAAGAAGTCAGGCCCAAAAGAGTACTTACAGCCTGCCAATGTGATAGACTGCAAAAGTTAGAGCACTGTTTAGATGGGTGAAGCGTGGATATTGACTGGGTGGAGGCTCACAGGAGCTCTTGGTGTTCTTTTAAGTGTTTTATATTTTGGTTTGGATGGAGGTTCTACAGGTTTGTACCTGGACACACTTAAAATTTTTGCACTTTTCTGTGTAAGTTATAGCTCAGTTCCTAAAAAAGTGGTAAGGGGAATTCCCTGGGCATCCAGTGGTTAGGACTTGGCACTTTACTGCTGAGGACTCACGTTCAGTGCCTGATTAGGGAACTAAGATCCCATAAGCCTCGAGGCATAGCCAAAAAACCCCCCAAAAAACAGAAGACGGTGATAGGTTTTCAAATCCTACATAAAACTCTGATCAGTTTTTTTTTTTTTTTTTGGCCAGCCATCTTCAGCTTATTTTGGCCCTCTGTACTTTTTATTCCCATTACCTCTCCGAGTATTCATTCTTATAAGCAATTATAGATGCTGGTAATATTAAAATATATTAATATCTCACCACTGTTGCAGTTGTGACCGTTTCTTAGTTACCAGTAAATTATATGTTCTGTTAGTGCTTTCTCTTTCATTACATACTTTGATCTGTCATCAGAGCTGGTCTCTTTCTAGTTCACGTTTCACCCAGCGTCTGGCATCTTTATGGCGTCTTTATTCTACCCCATCCCTTTCCATTCTTTGTAATTGTTCATCAAGTTCTTCTCCAAGTGTAGGCCACAAACTTTATTTCTGGTCCACAAGAGGATAAACTTCTATCAGAATGTGAATCAAATATATCACAAAGTACAGTTTTTTTAAAGGCTTCCTTGAGAAGAAAGCAGCACGTTCCTTTATAGTCTGGTGTACAGTCCTTGTCACTTTGGAGACCAGCTCTTCCAGTCAGCTGGTTTATGCCATGTGAGTTCATAATTGTGTCAGATATATAGTATATTGATGGGGAAAGGAGGATGAGTGGCAGGGTCATAGCGCCAGTGAGTGTGGAAGAACTTTGTCTTTTTTTTTTGACCTTCTGGCATCTGAAGTCCTGCCTTATCTTTATGGAATTCCTTTATGATTTTGGTGCAAGGTAGAATCTGCTTCTCACTATAGCCAGGTGCGTGCTCAGGCTCTCAGTCATGTCCGACTCTGTGACCTCATGGATTGCAGCCTGCCAGGCTCCTCTGTCCATGGAATTTCCCAGGCAAGAAAGAATACTAGAGTGGGTTGCCATTTCCGACTCTAGGGGATCTTCCTGACCCAGGGATCGAACCCACATCTCCTGCCAGGCAGATTCTTTACCACTGCGCCACCTGGGAAACCCTGTAGCCAGGTAAATTTGACCAAACAAATGCCACTAGTAGGACAGCAACTCAGGAGCCAGTGAGACAGAGCAGTGGGACCTAGTAGATTCTGTTCCAGCAGTGGTCACAGTAGCAACTGCAGACGTGTCTCCCGAGACAGTTTTGCTGTAATTTTGGATGTCTTTTCTGGTTGTGTAGCCTCTAAGTTTCTTCTAAGACTGTTATCTACTGGGTGTCTTTCCATAAATATATTTTCTGCTTAAGTCAGCCACAGTAGGTTTTCATCACTTTCAACATAGAACCCTGACTTGAAAAGTTAAAAAATAGTTAGAAAAACAATTGTAATACTAGTTTATATAAAGCTGATCTCAGAGATTTAAGATGTTGTAGACTAGACTGACTTTGTGAAACGTGTTGTAGACAGTAAAGATTCTAAATAATAATTTCACTTTAGTATTTGCATTTTCAAATTTCAGTGTGCTTTATGGACCATGTGCTGCTATGTATGCCTGAAGTACTTGAAATGCAAATTTGGAGAGACTGCCATCTAAATGCTTGGCTGGATTAAATGCCTAATTAGGATGATTTTTCAACAGGTTGGAAGCATGCAATCGGTGAGTGCTCAAAATTCATTTTTAAAATCCAGACGTTGATAATTTTTTTCTGGGAAAAGTGAATCTATGTATGGCCAACATATGTACTGTTTAATTTGCTTGCTATTTAAATCATGGAAGTGAATCTTTATCCAGCATCCTAAGGGATGGGTTACATCGAAAATTTACCTAATCCAATATTCATGTGACTGTTAAAAGCAATGAAATTTGTTATTAGTGAGGAAAAGGCTTAAACATATATATATAAACCACTGAATAAAATATGTTTGACTAATGCTTGACAACTCAGTGTTGTAGAACTGTTAATATTGAAATATTGAATGCTTTTATAATGTGGTTTATCACACAACTGTTTACAATAAAAGTCATGTCTGCTAAAATACAACTACAGATACAAAGAAAAAATTAGTGTAATATGGTTATTCTATGCCAAAGATGCTCTAATCTTAACGTTTAAAAAATATATTCTACTGACACATAATTTTTTTTCAGACCCAGTGTAAAGTTATTAGAACAATAGTTGTACCAAGCATATTTTGTGGGACATATATCGCTTTCAAATTTGGTGTTATTGGTGACATGGAATTAAGCTTTTTTCTTAAAAGATATAGGCAAGTTACATAATTTGAGTATACTTTTAATTGCACTACTTTTATTGTTTTGGTTTTATTTTGTGTCTCTTCATGTTGAGAAGGTTGAACTTTTATTTCCCCCAAGCTCCCAAAGTTAACATCTATTTTCTTTGGAGATAAAAAGCTAAGAACCAAATACAATTACCCTTTTTTATAGTTGCATAATTTTGAGATTATCATCTTGAGGATAAGCAATGGGAAAATGGTTTGTAAAGTGAATACTGTCGTCTTTCAGTTGCATCTTCTCACGTTTCCAGCTTCACATAGTGCGGCTATACCACCTTTCTTGTCTGCCGCTTAGCACTATTTGGCTACCTGGGGCAGATAAATTCAGTACTGACAGCAAGAGAATTTCTTTTTCCATTCGGAAAGTCAGGAAGCTTTTGTTGCTAATGCGTCCCCCAAAGTGAAGCTTTACAGTTTGTGATTCCTTTTCATTTGCAGTTTTAGTAAGAAGTGTAGTTTAGTGGAAAGATGATATATAGGTCTTGGACGCACACACACCTCGGTCTGAAATTTATTGTTGCCAGTTACTTTCTTCATCTGCAGAGTACAGATGGGAAGAACTGCTGCTGCACAGTGAGCCTGTGGATTAAATGGCAGGGTCTGTACAGTGCCTATCAGTGGCTTGTATGTAGCGTAGGTATACTCAGTGATGCTCATTTTGCTCTGTCATCCTCCTGCCCCCGCCCGAAATCAGGCAATGTGACCAGGGCTGATTGAGGCCAAAGTGCAGAATTTTGTTTCAGGAACAGATAACACGCTTTACTTAGTTTAATTTGCTTATTTAGCTTTATTCATTTTGAACTCTAAAGCGGGTGCCTTTCATCAAAGAATGGACCAGGTAAGAGAGCATTCATTTGCTCCCAATATTGTGATAAAAACTGACAGCCTTTTTACTAATGGCAGATGGAAATACCATTTTTTTTAAATGTAACATATGATCATCACCTTTAACCAGTTAACTGAGTCTATATAAAAATAAATTTTCTCCTAACATGAAGCAGTATGACCCTTTGGAGTTATTTTCTATCTTTGTTTCCTGGATCTCTCAGCCTGCTACCTAGGAGTAATCTGAAAATTAAAAAACAACAACCACCACCACTTTTTAGTTCCATTTTTCAATGATAAAATACGTATTTCTCACTGTTTTGATATTCAAATGAACTCAGTACTGTGTTTGAATGTATTCAAGAACAAAAACTGCTTTCATCCTTTACGTATTTTTATCTACCTAAAAAAAAGTGCAAGTCTGAGATCAGGATTTCGTTTTTGGTGATGATAACCTATTTGTATTTTATCACACAATCAGCGCCATCATAATTATCATTCATTGGCTTAGTATACCCAGTTCTTTTAGGCATATTATCTGTGTTCACTAGGACAATGATTTGTTTTTTAAACAGATGAGGAACCTGAAGTTCAAGAGTGTTTACCAGAGTTGTCTAGTTACCTGACTAATAAGTGGCTGAGCTATAATTCCGATTCCAATTCCGATTCCAAAAACCTCTTTTTTTTAGTGTACTTTGCTACCTCTTATAATAGGGGAAGATGACAGTATTTAAACAGATGAGGAACCTGAAGTTCAAGAGTGTTTACCTGAGTTGTCTAAAATTACCTGACTAATAAGTGGCTGAGCTATAATTCCAAATCCAATTCCGATTCCAAAAACCTCTTTTTTTAGTGTACTTTGCTACCTCTTATAATAGGGGAAGAGGACAGTATTTATTAAATAATACATATTTAAATCTTTTAACTCATTTAATGCTCATAGGCATGAGGTCCCCATTTTATAGATGAGGAAAGGGAAATATAAAGGGATCAACGACTTGTCAGCTTTATACAGACACTAAGTGGTAGTGCCTACTTTTATTTTTTTATTTATTTTAATCTTTGCTTTTAAAGCCAGTCCTACATGCTGCTGAGGCCTCTCTGTTTTCTCTTCCTTGCCTTCCATTTGGCCTCAACATTTGTTTGACTTTAAAACTATGTACAGCTGACCCTTGAAAAGTGTGTATTTGAACTGCTCACATCCACTGATATGCAGATGTTTCTCAGTAGTAAATACTACAGTACTCCAGGATCCATGGTTGGTTGAATCCGGGAATGTGAAACTGCGGATATGGGGGCAACTGTAAAGTTACCTGTGGGTTTTGTCAGGAAAGCGGGGCAGTGCTTGGTGCCCTCAACCTCAGCGTTGCTCAGGGGTCTGCTGCACTCACATTTGTCCGAACTTTCTCCTCAGTGTATTACTACTATATTTTTGCCCTTAAGTAAAAATGTTTTTAAACTAGAGAAAGCAAGCTATGAATCTAATGTGATTCTGGTTAATCTCAGGATTTTACGTTGAAAAGTTATAGCAAATATCTAATTTGAATTAGTAATATATTTCCAGTAATACTTAAGAATTGTACCCTTGTTTTCCTCTTATGCTTTGGAGGAAGCATGTGAATGTGGCTAGGAGTTTAGATAAGGAGGAAGAGAACTGAGGCAACGGTTATCTTCAGTTGGGGAGTTCAAAATTGTTACCAAATTTCATCTTCATATCTTTACTCCTTTCTCCCCAACACACACTCTGGTTCCCTTGGAATTAAGAATTTATACCTTGTTGGGTCCTAGACTCCCTAAAAATTTGATTAATAGTATGGCCCTTCTTCCCAGAAAAATGTTGTGTATGGTGCTCGCTTCGGCAGCACATATACTAAAATTGGAACGATACAGAGAAGATTAGCATGGCCCCTGCGCAAGGATGACACGCAAATTCGTGAAGCGTTCCATATTTAAAAAAAAAAAAAATGTTGTGTATGCACACAATTTTGCATATAATTTCAGGGATATGTGACCTCAGAATAAGAACCGTGGGTTAGTATTACATAGTTTTTCTAGAGAAAAAAAAAATTATTTAGAATTAAGATTATACTTTCTCTTGCTAAGTGGTGACTCTTAAATAGAAATACAGATTAAACTAGTCTATAACAAACGAATTAACATATAAAGCTTGAGAGCAGTCGTCACAATGAGACAGACGACAGCTTCAGATTCCAGCCTCACACTTCAGCACTGTGACAATAGCATGGCACATTGTGAAAAAAGAACAAATAGCTTTCCTGTTGTCATCCTCCTGCCTGGCTGTCATCACTTTCAGACTCTTGCTAAATGTTATGGACTGTCATTACTAGATTCAGATGTGCAAACACCCCCACTCCCGATTCATTATTACATTATTTATCAGTAATTCTTATGAATAAAGCAAAACTGTTTTTTAAATTTAATAATTACATTCATTTATTTTTATTTATTTATTTATTATTATTCTGTAATGGAACTGAATTCTTGTTTCTTAATGAAATGGAATTGCCTAGTAATGACAGTTTTCTCCCTGACCTCTCTCTAACATCTGAAAATATTAATGACAGTTTATCTTTAGAGGAAGCCTTTCTTTCTCCAAACAAGTATCCTGACAAGCCAGTTCAGCCACCAGTTAGGACAGGAGATGCGCTTGGGCTGTGCAGCCTCCCATCGTGCGCAGATGGTGACTTTCCATACCATCTGTTCATTATTTCTTCATAGCCATTTACGACTTCGCCCCCTCCATGAGGACTGAATAGAAAAAAATAGTCAGACCTAGTTTTAGAGTTCCTGGAAGTTAGCTGCTCCTTCCTCTAACTTTTTCTTCAATCCAGTGAAGTTTATGGCTCCTCTTTCTGAATATCCCAGGCACTAGCTCATTTAGACCCTTGCTTCATATTTTTTGGTGCTAAATGCTGTGCAGTTCACAAGTAACAAAAGAACCACATTATGTTAGTCCCCTATGTATACTTAAAAAATAATTATGTGAAGCAGTCTGTTCTTTTACGTTCCTTAACTTTGTACAGAAATCCTAAATGGTCTACTTATTCCTTGCAAGTAAAAACTGTCTTTGGCCACCTTCTTTTGTGGAAGGCACCTGCCAAGTCTCTCCTTCTGATATTAAGCAGATGGGAAGAGAGTAGTTGAAACAGTCCTGAAGCATGCATAGCAAGGAAAGCTACAAGCTGGCAGAAATCTTAGTTTCTGACCTTGGCGAATCCTTTCTGAACTTTTCTTTGTGAGCTGTTTTGTCCTCTCCATCTGCAGTTAGGATCTTTCCTTACTGGAGGGACGAAAGGTTTCACATTAGGCTGTGTGACTGTCACATTATGATGCATAAATAGCGTTCTACTTGCACATCATAGAAGAGTTCTCACTTGTGGCTAAATAGACACCAGAAATGGTTGACTGGTGTAGTTACTATTGCCCTATGGATTTTTTTTTTTTTCTTTAAAGGTCCATGTCTATTAACATGTATAAGGTAAAGAGTTTGCTTGAATACTAAAATGAATTACTTGTCCTTATTTTTTTCTTGGCCTCTTACATTGAGTTTGTCAGTCTGTGATTCTTCCCTTTTTCCTCTGGTCAGGTGATTTTCCTGCTCTTAGTTCTCATGTGTTATTAATACTATTCATGTGATGATCCTCTCTATGATCATTGGTATGGATAATTTCCTTTCCTCAACTCCACGTAATTTTTGTCTAAGCTTCACATAGCTTCCTCTCTTGTATCCTTTGTTTAATGTTCTTATTTCAGTATTGATGTCTTTCCACTGACCAATTTTCCAATCTGTATCATCCTTTTCTATTTCTTAAAAAATATTTGTGTCTCTAAAGCAGGAGTTAATTTAATTTTTGTTGGTTGAAATGTTAGGCTATTAGTACTTTCTGGAACTCTCCCAGGTAAAATTATCAGTGAAATGTTGAACATTGTTTTTAATGCATTAAAAAAAAAACGATTGCGGTTAGTTAATCTGCAGTGTTGTGTGAGCTTCACATGTACAGCAGGGTTAAACATATATAGGAAAATATCTGTTCTTTTTCAGGTTCTTTTTCATTATAGGTTATTGCAAGATGTCGAATATAATTCCCTGTGTGGCACACAGGGTCCTTGTTATTTTTCTGAAACTTTTGAACATATTGATGATGACAATTACATGAGCTGGGGCAGATGCCAGAGGTATATATACCCCATGATGCTCACATTGACTCATACTGTTAACCTTAAATTGGATTTGATTGCTAAAATATAAGAGATCAGACTGCTTCTCTGTTCGTTTTACAAGTTATGCATGATTTTAGAATGGTCTAGAGGTCTGGTTAGGATTATGTGTGGAAGCCGTGGCTCCTTACACGAACACTGCTTGGTCAAACTGTAATTCCATTCTTCAGATTAGAATGGGCATGGAGTGACTTTAAAAAGGGGTCAGTGTACATGGCTCAGAATACATTATGTTAGGATATAATTGAATATTTAAGTTGAATGAATTAAGTAAATAGTCATATCATTCTCCCTCTTGTCTTTTAAAATTGCTTTTTAATAGCATACTACCTCTCTTTACCTCTTCTGTCCAGGCTTTCAGGTATAGCACTGAAAATGGATAGTTTTTCTCTTTAAGGAAAGAGCATTTACTTGGGGCGAAGTTTCAAGGTACATGTCGTAATGATTTAACATTTAACATGCATTTTTTGTTTGCGTTTTGCTTTGGAGGTTTATGTTTGTTTTTGCTTTAAGCATAGCATAATGTCCTCTGTATTATGATTTCATCTGAAAAGTTCTGCTCATTAGGGTTATCACTAGCCTATTTAGTACCTTTGTATAAATTAGGAAAAGGTACCTTTCCCCCTAGACAGGGCCTCATGAGAAAATGTAGTACAACTGGATTTTGGCCCCCACTCACCCTTGGCCAGGCCTTCTTGTATAAGCAAACAAAATGAAGCATCACGCATGGTACAAATTCAGATTCTGAACTTTGTACTGATTTGCATTTGTTTTGAAAGCCTTTTGTACCAAAAGCAGCTTGTAGTTTCGAGAGACTTATACATATATAGAATTCTAAAAATAAAGCAGAGGAAATAAAATAGCTTCCTTTGCAGAATAGTATGGAAGCCTATTGAAAACAGATGAGAGTTTTTATTCCAAATATAATATTATTTTACAGTTACTCGTAGTTCTTTTGGGGTGGGGGCACGCCAGCTTGTGGGATCAGATCCCTGACCAGGGGTTGAATCTCTAAGCAACTCCCACTAATTGTTCTTTACATTTTTAGATGATGCCTTACATTAAGCTTTACTGCATTAATAACAGCCTACTGTATATATTATTACATTTTTAATTGAAAAGTATTAGCTCATTTCCTGTAACATAGAGCATTCTGATTCCATAATTAATGTGTCAGCTTGTCATGCAATTAATTAATTGTCCGATGCTTTTGTATGAACAGTTCTGTAAGTCTTGTCATTGAACTTTTGGTCTTTCCTACTTCCTCAGGTTCTTTGGTCTGGGAAGCCATATGGGTCATCTCGGAGTATTGTAAGGAAAATTGGTACCAATTTATCTCTGATCCAGTGTCCAAGAGTTCAGTTTCAGGTACTGTATTTTAGATACTTCAGATTTTATGTTAATATGTTCATTGGTAATGTAAATAGGCAAGGCAGCTTTAAAAGTGCTTTTTGAACCTCTCCTCCCATTGATGCCACTATCAATAAAATAAGAGGATAAAAACCACAGTAAAGTCTTTCTAATTTTAGTTCCTCTGTGATTATTTAAGCTCTTTAAGACATTTATCCTTAAGAATATATATTTGAAGACTTAGAAGCATATCGTAAGCTAAGCTGTTAATTCCCAGGTGACCTTGAAAATTGTCTTCTAGCAACCAAATCAGGAACCACTCACCTCTTTGCTTGGATATAAAGGTCGTATTTTTTTGATCTGGGCTTTTGTTCCTTACTGTTGTTTTAGTGTTAGACATGTATCACATAGCTTTGTTCTTGTTTTTCAGTAATTCTCTACAACAGTAATGAGACAAAACCTTTCAGTTCAACATTTAAGTATAATATAAAGTTGAGCAGATATTTATGCCAATTTTAAATAATAGATTAGCATGTGAAATGTGGAAGATATATATTTAATTCATAATTCAGAAGTGCTCTTACTATCTAGTGAGCTTACTAGATATAATGTCTTACTTAAAAATTACTTCTCCTTGTAGAGACAGTTAACAGTCTGTTTCCTCAGTAAGTTGTAGAAATTAGCATTTGTTCAGATTGACTAACAAGGTTGGTCATTGTTGTGCCCACTAGCAGATTAACTGGCAAAACCCTTGTGCATCAATCTAGACATTGACAAATTGGAACTTTCCAGAAGTAATTTTTATCAAATGATACAAAATGGTAAATTTTATCAAATTAAAAAAATTAAAATGGAGAAACCTTTGGTAGTAATTCTGTCAAGCACAATATCTGAGAATTCAGTTCAGTTAGACACCAATTGCTGATTGCTTTATTTGCCAATTTCCTTCAAATAACTATTGTGTTAACCAAGACTTACTTTCTTCTGATTGCACTGTTCCGTTTAAATTCTATTTATCAATCTGCTTAACCTAGTTGCGGGAGAACTTGGTTCAGCATTTGTGTTCACCTAGCTAGATGTGAATGAAAGCAGTGCAGATAATCTAGCATTTTCTGGTAGCAGCCCAAATCTGCCTTGACAGTCAGTGGACTGAGGTACTAGGGCCAAGTTCATTTCTTGGAAGGAGCTTCTTTCTCAATGTTATTAGTTACTGAGAAGGGTCTGAGCAGAAAAAGAATTTTAGGTTTAGTACAGGAGCTAGATTTGAAAAGAGATTAACATAAGGAGAAAGGAAAAGGTATGAGAAATACTGGTGACCTACTTGAGAGTGTAGTAGAAAATAAGACATTTGTTTAGAGATTTTTACTTCTAGGCAGCTTTGTAGCATGCTGTTTCTTTTCAGATTCAAAATCAATCTTAAAGTGTTTTATCTGCTAGTTAGATAATTTGTCTGGTATTTTTCCTCTGTATCCTCTGGTATTTTTGCTTTGTTTTTGCTGAGTCTATCAGAAATTTTAAAAATGGAGAACCTTTGAAAAATATAAGGGATGCAGTTTAGAGTAATAAAATTGACAATCATTTTTGCTATTTTTCTGGCTCATTGGGGGTTTGATTGATATGCAATATGTGTGGACTGTCTAGGACTCCAACACAACTATAGGAAATCTGAAACTGGGAAGCCACTGTTAGACCCAAGGAGAGTAGACCTTATGGGGCCCTATTTGGGAGACAAAAGTTGAAATAGATTAAGCATGAGAATGAAGCATTCGTGGGTCAATTGAGAAGGAGTAGTCAAAGCCAGTTCTTTGTTGTCCTGGGTGATTTCAGCGTCTTTGGAAACACAGTTTCGTATTTTCTTTACTTCCTCTACTCCTGTTGGCTTTCACTTGTATTCCTTCCCTTGTACCCACACACTCAGGCAACACCTCAACTGTCTCACCCTCACAACAGTTTTCACCGCTGAGCTCTTTCTTAGGCCTCAGCATGTTCCTTCTAGACCACACCATCTCTTCACTGTTGTCAGCTGACCCATTATCTGGACAAGTAAGACTCTCACATAAATGAGGGGCAAGACAGGAATGTTACTTTGTGATGTGAGGGTTAGGATATCTGAGTATCATAACTGGTACATAATTAGTGCACAATAAAAGTATGCCAGTGGTGGGATTTTATCATTATTGTCACCTTATAGCAGAATAGCAAATTAAACTTATTTGGCTCACTAAATGAACTCTGTGATTTTACAAATTTGATTTCTGTATATTTATAGGGTCGCAGATCAGAACATAGATCAACATGTTTATTTACACCTGAATCCAGTTAACGGTCACAGGGAATATTGTGCTGGGAATAAAAATGAGATAATGAATGTAAAAAAGCATGTAAAAGCACTCTATATTTTTGCTATATTGTTTGTTGGAATGGGGTTCAGAGGTTTTGATTTACAGTGGTTCTCAATACTAGGTGCATATTTAAATCACCAGGAATGTTAAAAAATAAAACATACATGCTTGGGCTCTACCCTCAAGGCTCCACCCCGCCCTCACAAAAACACTTAACAGGGCTAATAAAGAATATAGATGTCATTCAAAGTGAAGTGAAGTCGCTCAGTCGTGTCTGACTCTTTGCAACCCCGTGGACTGTAGCCTGCCAGGCTCCTCTGTCCATGGGAGTCTCCAGGCAAGAGTACTGGAGTGGGTTGTTACCATTTCCTTCTCCAGGGGATCTTCCCGACCCAGGGATTGAACCTGGGTCTCCCTCATTGGAGGCAGACGCTTTAACTTCTGAGCCTCCAGGGAAGCCCTAAGATGTCATTCAAAGCTTACTAAATCTGAATTTTATATATTTGACTTTCTTTCATTTGTTTTTTAAAACCTCTTTAGGAGCTTTTGCAGCTGGGGTTGAGGACTTCATTTACAGGTTGTGTTTTCATATTTTACTGAAGAAAGTTTAAAGCAGTAACATGCCTATTTGTTGGCAAATATGAAAGTAGTCACTAAAGCACCTTTACAGTCATTTTTATAAGTTTAAAATTTTATGAGTTTAACACATGGAATTTAAGTGTGGCTTATTGGGGGTAATAAATAAATACTACACTTAAAAAACCTAAGGCAACAAAAAAGTGATCTTGCATGCTATCAGATAAAGGGATGGGTGGGGACTTGGCCCTGTGCTATAGGAGTTTAAAATCCCTGCTCTGCAACCCGAAGACCTCTGGGTAATTTTACCTGGACTACCTTTTTTTTTCCCCTGTGGAAACCCTGCCCCAGGCTAGTTTCTGGGATGGCTAAGAGTGATTGTTGGAATTGGTGGAGAAGGGAATGTTCTGTAACTAAACAAGTAATGATAAGATTCTCACTACAATTCTCACACTGTCACTAAGTCTGGAAGGAAAACAACCACCTGCCACATGGCATTTAGCAAATAAACATGAGATCCATGTGTTATGTTAGGTATTGTTGGTCAGTGATGAACCAAACAGTCATGATCTTCACCCTTACTGGGATATAGTTCAGAGGAGAGATATTAAACAAGGAAATAAGCTAATAAATGTACAACTACCATTTATACTGAGTGCCCTGAAGGAAAAATTAGTGTAGCATGGGAAGACTAACAGGTGGTCCAGGAAGAATAACTAAAGATTAGAAAGAGCCAGCCCTGCAGATAGCTGAGGAAAGGAATGAAGGTGGGGGCGGTGTTGGCTGAGAACAGTAAGTGCGGAGGTCCTGAAGCAAGACTGAGGTTACTGTGCGAGGGACCGAGACCAGACGCCTCCGTCAGGAACAGGTGAGGCGAGAGACACAGTATATATCATGGTCTTTGATGTCTGAGCCTTCTGAGGATAAGTACCTGGATTCATACTAAGAAATCTTGTTAATCTTAACATTTTTCCCAGTTTGTTGTTGCTGGTGTTGTTCAGTCACTAAGTCATGTTCGACTCTTTGTGACCCTATGAACTGCAGCACGCCAGGCTTCCCTGTCCTTCACTATCTCCCGGAGTTTGCTCAAACTCATGGCCATTGAGTTGGTGATGCCATCCAACCATCTCACCTCTGTCACCCACTTCTCCTCCTGCCTTCAATCTTTGCCAGCCTCAGGGTCTTTTCCAGTGGGTCAGCTCTTCCCAGCAGGTGGCCAAAGTATTGGAGTTTCAGCTTCAGCAACAATCCTTCCAGTGAATATTCAGGGTTGATTTCCTTTAGGATGGACTGGTTTGATCTCCTTGCTGTCCAGGGGACTCTCAAGAGTCTTGTCCAGCACCACAGGTTGCAAGCATTAATTCTTTGGTGCTCAGTCTACTTTATGGTGCAACTCTTACTTCCATACATGAGTACTGGAAAAACCATAGCTTTGACTATATAGACCTTTGTCAGCAAAGTGATGTCTCTGCTTTTTAATACACTGTCTAGGTTTGTCATAGCTTTTCTTCCAAGGAGCAAGCATCTTTTAATTTTGTGGCTGCAGTGACCATCTGCAGTAATTTTGGAGCCCAAGAAAATGAAATCTGTCACTATTTTCCACTTTTTTCCCCCCATCTATTTGCCATGAAGTGATGGGACCAGATGCCATGAATTTTGTTTTTTGAATGTTGACTTTTAAGCCAGCTTTTTCACTCTCTTTCACCTTCATCAAGAGGCTCTTTAGTTCCTCTTTGCTCTCTGCCGTTACAGTGGTGAAAGTGAAAGTCACTCAGTCGTGTCTGACTCTTTGCGAACCTATGGACTGTCCATGGGATTCTCTAGGCCAGAATACTGGAGTGGGTAGCCTTTCCCTTCTCCAGAGGATCTTCCCAACCCAGGGATTGAACCCAGGTCTCCCACATTGCAGGTGAATTCTTTACCAGCTGAGCCACAAGGGAAGCCCCGTTAATGTGGTACCATCTGCATATCTGAGGTTGTTGATACTTCTCCTGGCAATCATGATTCCAGCTTGGTCTTCATCCAGCCCTGCATTTCGCATGATATACTCTGCATTTAAGTTAAATAAGCAGTGTGATAATACGCAGTCTTGACATCTTCCTTTCCCAGTTTGGAACCAGTTTGTTGTTTCATGTCTTGTTCTAACTGTTGCTTCTTGACCTGTATACAGGTTTCTCAGGAGGCAGGAAAGGTGGTGTGGTATTCCCATCTGTTTAAGAATTTTCCACAGTTTATTGTGATCCACATAGTTAAAGGCTTTAGTGTAGTCATTGAAGCAGAAGTAGATGTTTTTCTGGAATTCTCTTGCTTTTTCAATGATCCAGTGATGTTGGCAATTGGATCTCTGGTTACTATGCTTTTTCTAAATCCAGCTTATACATCTGGTAGTTCTAGGTTCACACACTGTTGAAGCCTGACCTGGAGGATTTTGAGCATTACTTTGCTAGCATGTGAAATGAGCACAATTGTGTGGTAATTTGAACATTCTTTGATGTTGCCTTTCTTTGGGATTGGAATAAAAACTGACCTTTTCCAGTCCTGTGATCACTGCTGAGTCTTCCAAATTTAGATTTACCAGATCTAGTCCCTTAAATCTATTCATCACTTCCACTGGATAATCATAAGGGATTTGGTTTAGGTCATGCCTGAATGGCCAGTGGTTTTCCCTACTTTGTTCATTTGAGCTTGAATTTTGCAATAAAGAGCTGATGATCTGACCCACAGTCAGCTCCAGGTCTTGTGTTTGCTGACTGTATATTGCTTCTCCATGTTCAGCTACAAGGAATATAATCAATCTGATTTCAGTATTGACTATCTGGTGATGTCCATGTATAGAGTCATTTCCTGTGTTGTTGGAAGAGGGTATTCGTTATGACCATTGTATTCTCTTGGCAAAACTCTGTTAGCCTATGCCCTGCTTCATTTTGTATCCAAGGCCACAAACTTTCCTGTTACTCCAGGTATCTCTTGATTTCCTACTTTTGCATTCCAATCTCCCGTGATGAAAAGGACATCTTTTTTTGGTGTTTGTTCTAGGAAGCTTTGTAGATCTTCATAGAATCGTTCAACTTCTTCATCTTTATTGGTTGGGGCATAGACTTGGATTATTGTGATGTTGAATAGTTTGCCTTGGGAAATGAACCAAGATCATTCTGTCATTTTCAGATTGCACCCAAGTACTGCATTTCGGACTCTCTTGTTGACTTTGAGGGCTACTCCATTGCTTCTAAGGGATTCTTGCCCACAGTAGTACATATAATGGTCATCTGTATTAAATTTACCCCTTCCCGTCCATTTTACCTTGATTCGTGAACCTAACAGTCCAGGTTCCTACACAGTGTTGCTCTTTACAGCATTGGACTTTCACCACCAGACACGTCCACAACTGGGCATCATTCTGCTTTGGCTCAGCCTCTTCATTCTTTCTGGAGCTATTTCTCTGTTCTTCCCCAGTAGCATATTGGACACCTGCCGACCTGGGGGGCTCATCTTTCAGTGTCCTATCTTTTTGCGTTTTCATACTGTTTATGGGGTTCTCAAGTCAAGAATACTGAAGTGGTTTGCCATTCCCTCCTCCAGTGGACCACGTTTTATCAGGCCATGACTAGCAGGGACCTGCCTGTCGGCACTACCCATTACTTTCTGATAATCTGAGGTATGCTAGCATGAAATGTCACACTGTGTGCGATGTCTATATAAAAATATATTAATATTTTTGCTATAAGATGGCCGTTAAGGATAACTGAATCAAGATTACAAGTGTTATGTTGTATAAATTTGGTAGCCTGGCATAGTAATTTGGAGCCCAGCTCTGTAAGTAACTTTTATGATATTTTATTCTTTCTCAGTAATTGACTTCTTAGAGACTTGTTTCTCCACTGGGGATACTGTTACTTACCTTCCTGGGTTATTTTGAGAGAGAAACACATTTCTCTCCCTCTCAACTCTCAGGTCTTTTTTCCTTCTCCCTATTTTCCCTTGCCTTCTTCCCTCCCCCATTCTAGGTGTATCATGAATAGAAAGTGTTAATAAATGTTCAGTTTTGTTTTTTTTAAAGTGACCACATCACTCAGCAGTGTTAGTGCCTGCATTTCAGCTAGAGTATTTGGTGTTCTTTACACAGGCATGCCCTGTGACCTATTGGTGTCACTATATTAAAATGTAGAAATTCTGCTTTTAATATTTTAACTATGATAGGAATTGGTAGAAAAAGAGAAATAATTAAATCTATAAATAAAAAAGCTGATGTTGTTATCAATATTTTACAGTATTGCTTTGAAGAATACATGTTTTGTATTTACCTATAAACAACTGGTGGTAAAATAGACTGAGTATATTTACTGTTACACCATTTTTGGCAAGAAGCAGAGAATCCTGGTTCCTGGGACCAGTGTGTTTATTTTATGAAAAGTCCAATGAGGACATGCTGTGTTCTAATATTTTAAGTATTTCAATACTTTATATTTTTCTTTTATGTATTTTATTTAATAAATCAGTTTCTTTAGTATAGTTTTACATTATCAGAATGTTTTAAATCACCTAAAGTTACTTTGGTAAAATTCTTGGATAATTTAAATTGTATCAAATGTTGATTTGAATTTCTAAAGATCAGTAAAAAATACAGTGCTACTAAATCTTGCTCTGAATGAAATGCTTTTCATACTTTCTGAAAAGACTTTGGATACTGATAAACACTAATTTTAAATTTTATAATTCCCTTGATTTTGAAAAATAAAATTTTCTATCCCTTCACTGTTGTTGTTTTGTTTTCCCCCTACTAACAATAGCTGTGATAGGACAGGAGCTTGCTGGAACGTTCAGTAAGTTGACATTTACTTTTTCAAACTTCCCATCAGTCATCCATGCATGTCAGTAGTGGCGTCTACATCACACTTGCTAGAATTCCGTGCCCTCAGACCCCATGCCTATGCTGACCTCACCTGCACTAGCACTTTACTGAGTGAATTGTCCTCGTCATTTCATGCTTATGCTACTGAATGCACATTTCAGCAACAGCGGAAGAGGCCTTTTAAAAAAAGATTAGTATTACTGTTTTTTCAGTTTTATTTTTTAGTATTGAGTTTGGTTTCCCCAGGGACTTTGTTAGGCTTTTTTGGTGGCATAAATCACTATTATAACCTAGATATATAACTTAAATATTTAAACTGCTTTATTTTGTGGGGCAGGATGTCAGCTAGAGATGATACAGATATTATTAATTCTGGAGTTGGTGCTTGACAGTGTCATTAACATTTTCATTTCATTGAGTACATGTTGTAGACATTATATTATTTCAGTGATTACATTTAATCAATGTTTAGTAAGGTTACAAACGAAGTCCATGGAATAATCTTTTTTTTAAAAAGTTTGTGCAAAAAAGCATCATTTCATGTTTAATATATGAAGTATTACAGATGTAAAATTGAGAAGTATTATATGATCTTTACATTATAAAATACTCTGACAAGCTGTTACAAAACTTATATTTTTGAGTATTCTTAGAAAAGTATCATTTTTCTTCCTTTTATGAACAAAACTATCTGAGACGAAAACAGCAATTTTTGTAACCTTTATTGGGAGGGAAGAAGTCTTCAGGTCAAAACTCGATTTGTCATAAATATACCTTTCTTCCTACCAACTAGTAACTGTATTAGAACAAAATTTATTTTGTAAACAGAGAATTATGTAACCAAACTGATTTTCATGAACTAGCACCTAAAGGTATTTAAAATTTTTAACCATATTAGTATTATGTGTTTGTATGGTGTATTTTACAGTTGAGGAAGAAGTATTAATTCAGTGTAGCTTCCAAAAGCTTCATCTGCAATGATAGTAAGAAGGTTCAAACTAAGAATGGGTTACAGTAGAAACTTTCTGATAAACACGTAAATATGTAAACCTGTCTCTGGCCTTTTAAGCTTTTTTCTTCAATTAAGTCCATATATTCTTTTTTATTTAAACCCTATAGGAAGTATCATGTTAATCTGATAACTATTTTTAAGTTATTATTCATTGGCCTTTTGGCTTTGAGGCATTATTCTGTAATAAAAATAAAATTTAATTCTTTTTCCAGTTTTTTCAAGGTAAATTAAAAAGTCTGCATTTTCTTTATTTAAACCCTATAGGAAATACTATGGTAACCTGATAACTATTCTAAAATTATTATTCATTGGCCTTCTCGCTTTGAGGCTATTCATATTACAAAACTTTAAGTTCTTTTTCCATGTTTTGAAGGTAAATTTCAGAACTTGCATGCTTTTTCTTTGTTATATTTATTTCAGAATATTCTGTTCCTTCATCTCTGTGTTTAAGGTTTGGTAGGGAAGTCTACTGCTATTTGTATTCTCAGATCTTTAGTATAGTTAATACTTTTATTTAAAAATCAAGAGATTTAATGACATTTAAAAATGTATTTTCATTGTTATAACAGCAATATCCATTAAAAAATATTGCCAGGTTTAACACAAAGCAGGGTCGCTTGTTTAATCTTGTTCCTATACTTTCTACTACATCTCTTCAGAAAAGAATTGATTCTAAAAATTTTCTTAATGTTTGAGGATGAAGAGAGGTTTTCTTTTTAGTCAGTCTCATTTTACCTGTAAAATAAAAATTGAATAAATAAAATTATAATTCAGAGACTGCATACATTATTACAACAGTATGACATAAATAAAGGTCCCTTTTGTGGAGACTTTCAGTGGAAATGTGAGAAACTGCCTTTGTATTTGTAAGCTAGAGCTGAAGTTTTTCCTTTAGGTAATTAAATGTTTCATGCTACCATTTTGGTGCCAGATGAAGAATTTTCTCTATTTGTAACTTACAGCTGACCAGCCCTACAACAGAATGGAGCTGCAGCCCCCCAGGAGAGGATTCGGTGGTGTCTTTTGCTGATGTGGGATGGGTAGCTGAAGAAGAAGGGGAGTGTTCAACAAGACAAAGGTGAGTGTGGGTGGCTATCAGGCCTGAGATGCAGTATTTATTATTTTAAGATGATATGTTTGCAGTATTTCCTTATTTTTAAACTTAAAACTTTCTTAAAACTTGTTTTAGTTGCAGCACACGGATCTTTTATTTGTGGTATTTGAACACTTATTTGTGGCATGTCGAGTCTATTCATAGTTCCCTGTTGTTTTTCAGTCCCTAACTCGTGTCCAACTCTCTGTGATAGAGCACGCCAGGCTCCTCTGTCCTTCACTGTTTCTCACAGTTTGCTCAGATTCATGTCCACTGACTCGGTGATGCTATCTAACCATCTCATTCTCTGCTGCCCTTTCTCCTTTTGCCTTTAATCTTTCCCAACATCAGGGTCTTTTCCAGTGACTCCGCTCTTCACTTCAGCGCAAAGTAGTGGAGCACCAGTCTTCTTTCCAGTGAATATTCAGGGTTGATTTCCTTTAGGATTGACTGGTTTAATCTCCTTGCTCTCCAAGGGACTCTCATGAGTCTTCTCCAGCACCACAGTTCGAAAGTATCAGTTCTTCAGTGCTCAGCCGTCTTTATGGTCCAATTCTCACATCCATACATGACTACTGGAAAAACCATAGCTTTGACTAAGACAGACGATTGTCTGCAAAGTGATGTCTCTGCTTTTTAGTATGCTGTCTAGGTTTTTTTTTTTTTTTTTTTTCTTTCATGTCAGACGGGTAATGTGCCGGTGTCGTAACAAGGTTTGCGGGGAGGCACATGTCACGCATACTGCGTGAACACCCAATCATCATGCTCATGAACTACAAAAGGATCTGCTGTCTAGGTTTGTCATAACTTTCCTTCCAAGGAGCAAAAGTCTTCTAATTTCATGGCTACAGTCTCCATCCATAGTGATTTTGGAGCCCAAGAAGATAAAATCTATGACTTCTTCCACTTTTTCCCCTTTTATTTGCAATGAAGTGATGGAACTGGATCCCATGATCTTAGTTTTTTTAATGTTGAGTTTCGAGCCAGCTTTTTCACTCTCCTCTTTCACCCTCAAGAGGTTCTTTAGTTCCTCTTTACTTTCTGCCATTAAGAGTGGTATTATCTGCATTTCTTGCCCAGCGATCAAACCCAGGTGCCCTACAGAGTCCTAGCCACTGGACCACCGGGGAAGTCCCTGCAGTATTTCCTTTTGTTAGCCTAATATGATCTCTAGTAATTCATTTCTCTTTTTTGTCCTTCTAAGGACTCAGCTAGTATTTGTAAAGTTCTTAGATTCATATAACTGTTCTAGGTCCTTAAGAATTACAGAATTCCTTGCCCTTCAGAAGTTTACATTCTGAAATGAAACCAGAAAGACCTTATCATAAATGTGTTTAGATAAGTAGAGTAAATGTAATGGTCTTATTGGAGCAAAGGCATCACTGTGGATCATATTAGAAGATTTGTGTGTATAGTCAAGATGAGTTTTGATTCAAAGGAGACAATGTAAGAGAGAAGTGCTTTCATTGATTTAATAGAGCCTGAATCAATTATTGACTTCTGTTCAATCTGATAAACACTTTATTCAACTGTTCATTCTTATTAGGTATCAAGGATACAGAGATAAAGTAAGACACAGTCGTGGCTTTCCAGGAATACTTGGAAATATTTGCTAGAGGAGATTACAAAAGGAAATCAATAATAGCAATACTGGAAAGACTACTAAATAAATACAGTAGTCCACTGGGGATGGGAGGTTCAGCGGGGCTTCTCCCGCTGAGTGCTGCCAGAGCTGAGTGCTGAGGTGCAGTAGGAGCCATTCATCTGGGAAGGCTGTATTACAGGGAAAGTGAACGTGATTAAAGGTACTCATCAGGAGCCCACATGGCATGTTCAGGAAACTCCAAATGGCTCTGTGAGGCTAGAGAGTAGCAGAGAAGGGTAAACTGTAGGAGATAAATATGGAAAGTAGGTTGAGGTTTAAAGGTCATACATATTAGGGTAAGAAATTTATACTTTTTCTTGAAAGCAATGTGGAGCCTTGGAAGAAGTTGAAGTACCATTGTAATATTACCAAATTTGTATTTTAGTTAAAATTTCCTGTAAACAGTATAAACAATGGAGGGGAGCCAGGCCAGGAAATAGGCTAAATAAGAGATGATAAGTTTGACTAAACTAAGAAACTGACAGAACAAATGAGAAAAAGGACAAAAATCAAGGGATACTCAGAAGAATTTAAAAGACTTAGAAACTTTTTAGGTATTGGGGTTGAGAAGGGAAGAGTCTAGGAAAAGTCCTAGGTTTTTGAGTAGGATATTATGAGAATGGGGTAACAGTTAATAAGAATGTAAGAAAACAGATTTCTTCTTGGTGGACAGGAGTAGGAGGTAGTCCATCGTGGACTACACTGTGCTTGAGTGTCCTGTGGGACACTTGCTCTGGAGCTTGTTGGTGTAGTTAGATATTGATAAGGACATGTGGATGGAATGGCTGATAGCCAGAATACTCAAGGAGCATATAGAAGACAAGAAATGCTAGCTGGATAAAGCTAGCATTTGGGAGTAAGAAAGGGAAAATAAAGAGGGGACTTCCCTACCCCCAGAGGCAGCTCAAGAGGCAGGAGAAAAACCAACAGAGAGTATTGTTGTGGAAGGAGAGGCAGGGGAGCTTCAGGGAAGTGGAGTAAGCTGCCATCAGTGTCAAATACTTAGAGGTGAGTAAACCAAAACACTAGCAGGTTTCCATTTTGTTTTGTTGTTGAAAGATGACTTTAGCAAGAGTAATTTTATTTGAATGGTATTTGCTGAATAAAATAAGGAGCAATAATCCAGTAGCAAAGAAGGAATTTGATTTGAATGATAGGTAAGAGAGGGGCCATAGCATTAGATGAACAGACCAGGTTATTGCAGGATTAGCAGGTAAAGAGCCTTTCTTTTTTAAGATGTTTATATTTTGACTAAACTTTTAATTTTGAGATAATCATAGATTCTTCTGGAGAAGGAAATGGCAACTCACTCCAGTATTCTTGCCTAGAGAATCCCATGGACAGAGGGGCCTGGTGAGCTGCTGTCCATAGGGTTGCACAGAGTCGGACACAGCTGAAGCGACTTAGCATACACACGTGCATTGGAGAAGAAAATGGCAACCCACTCCAGTATTCTTGCCTGGAGAATCCCATGGACAGAAGAGCCTGGTGGGCTGCTGTCTATGGGGTTGCACAGAGTCAGGCACGACTGAAGTAACTTAGCGGCAGCAGCAGCATAGGTTCTTCACATGCAGTTATAAGAAGTACAGAAGCACAGACTTTATAAGGGTACAGAAGCATTTTCCATACCTTTTAGTCTCCAATGGTAACGTCCTACAAAACATGGTGCATTATCATAGCCAGGATACTGACACTGCTGTAGTCAAGATGCAGAATATTTCTGCATTACAAGAATCCCTCATGTTGGCCCCCTGTTAGAGCCACAGTCACTTCCCTCAATCTCCAACCCCTCTTAATTAATGGAAATCATGTACCTGTTTTCCGTTTTCACAGTTTTGTCATTTCAAGATCGTTATATAAATCAAGTCATACAATATACAGTCTTTTAGGACTGGCTTTTCTCACTAAGCATAATCTCTAGTGATGCATCCAGACTGCTATGTGTAATAGCAGTTCGGTTTTTTTTTTTTTTTTAGTGTTTAATAGCATTCCTTGGTAAGGAGGGACCACAGTTTGTTTACTTACCCATGCACCATGCACTGGCTCATGGACATCTGGATTGATTCCAGTTCTTGGCGTCTCTAAGTAAAGTTTTATAAATGTGTACAGAATTTTGAACCAGCATGATTTTTCCTTTTCCTGGGATAAATGCCCATGAGTAGAGTTGTTGCTTCATGGGAGTCACAAGGTGGTTGTGTGTTTATTTTTTTAAAAAACTGACTGAATCATTACATTCTCACCAGCCAGTTTCTGTGCTTTCTCACCATTTGATGTTTTCACTCTTTTTTCCTTTTTTATTTTTTGCCATTCTAATAGGTGTATATTGTTCTTCTCAGGATTTTAATTTGTGTTTCCATAATGGCTAATGATGAACATTTTTCATGTGTTTGCTCTCTTCATATGCTTTTGAATAGAATGTCTCTTCATGTCTTTTTCCCATTTTCTAATTGGGTTTTCTTTTGAGAGTTCTTTGTATATGCTAGATATGAGTCATTTTTCAGATATGTGGTTTATAAACTTGTGCAAGTAGCACAAGTAAAGTAGGACAAGTTAAAGCTTGTCTTTTCCTCTGTTAACAGTCTTTCACAGAGCAAAACTTTAAATTTTTAATTTGTTCCTTTTTCCTTTTATGGATCATACTTTTGGTGTCAGTATAAGAAATCTGTACCTAGTGTTAAGATCCTTCAGATTTTCTTCTGTTTTTTGTTTTTTCAAGCTTATAGTTTTATGTTTTACAGTTAAGTCTCTGATCCTTTGGTTTTGGTATCAGGATAATAACAAGCTTCAAAAAATGAAGCTTATCTATTTTCTGAAGAGATTGTGTAGAACTGGCATTAATTCTTTAAACATTTAGAAGAGTTATCCTGGGAGCCATCTGGATCTGGATATTTCTTTTTGGTGACATTGATTGATTGATTTTTTTTCATGGAAAGGCATTTTATTTTAAACATAGCAGTGTGTACCTGTCAATCCCAAATTCCCAGTCTATCCTTCCCTTCCACTCTTCCTCATTGGTAACCATAAGTTCATTCTCTAAATCTGAGAGTCTGTTTCTGTTTTTGTAAGTAAATTCATTTATATCATTTTAGATTCTGCATATAAGTGATATCTGTGATATATGTCTTTCTCTGATTTACTTAGTCTGATCATCTCCAGGTCCATCTGTGTTGCTGCAGATGGCATTATTTCATTCTTTCTGAGAAATATTCCATTTTATATATTCACCATATCTTCTTTATCCATTCATCTGTGGTTAGACATTTAGATTTTCCATGTCTTGGCTTATTGTAAACAGTGGTGCAGTGAACACTGGGTGGATGTATCCTTTCAAACCATGTTTTTCTCCAGATATATGCCCAAAAGGGGGACTGCTAGATCATATGGTAGTTCTAGTTTTAGGTTTTAAGGAACCTCCGTACTGTTCTCTATAGTGACTGTGCCAGTTTACATTCCCACCAACAGTGTAGGAGGGATCCCTTTTCTCCACACCTTCTCCAGCATTTATGTTTTGCATATTTTTTGATGAGAACCATTTTGACTGGTGTGAGGTTGTATTTTATTGTAGTTTGATTCGCATTTCTCTAATAATTAGTTGTTGGAGAAGACTCTTGAGAGTCCCTTGGACTGCAAGGAGATCCAACCAGTCCATTCTAAAGGAGATCAGTCCTGGGTGTTCTTTGGAAGGAATAATGCTAAAGCTGAAACTCCAATACTTTGGCCACCTCATGAGAAGAGTTGACTCATTGGAAAAGACTGATGCTGGGAGGGATTGGGGGCAGGAGGAGAAGTGGACGACAGAGGATGAGATGGCTGAATGGCATCACTGACTCGATGGACGTGAGTTTGAGTGAACTCCAGAGTTGGTGATAGACAGGGAGGCCTGGCGTGCTGCAATTCACAGGGTCGCAAAGAGTCGGACACGACTGAGTGACTGAACTCAACTGACTAAACTGAATAATTAGTGGTGTTGATCATCTTTCATGTGCTCCTTGGCTATCTGTATGTCTTCCTTGGAGAAATGTCTTTTTAGGTCTTCTGTGCATATTTTTATTTTTTAATGTTGAGCTGTATGAGTTGTATGTAAGTTTTGGTGACTAATCCCATGTTGGTTGCATTATTTGCAAATATTTTATACCATTCTGTGGTTTGTTTTTTTCATTTTGTTTACGGTGTACTTTGTTGTGCAAATGCTTTTGAGTTTAATTTGTTTAGGTCCCATTTGTTTATTTTTGTTTTTATTTCCATTTCTCTGGGAGACAAATTAAAAAGATACTGCTGTGATTTATGTCAAAGGGTCTTCTGCCTATCTGGTCTTAAAGTTAGGTCTTTAATCCATTTTGAGTTTATTTCTGTGTGTATGATGTTAAAGAATGTTTAATTTCATTCTTCTACATGTGGCTGTCCAGTTTCCTAGCAGCATTTACTGAAGAGACTTGTCTTTCCTCCATTTTATAGTCTTGCCTCTTTTGACATAGATTAATTGGCCATAGGTGTAGTTGAGTTTTGGTGAGTTTTAAAATTATGAGATCAAGTTCCTTAATAAAGTTATGTGACTATTTTATGAATTTCTTATTGGAAGAGATGTAGTAGATTTAGATTGTATTTTTACCTCTGAGGTCTCTGGAAATCTGTCCCCTGTTTCATTCCTGTTATAAGTAATTTATATCTTCTCTTTTAAAAATATTTGTCCATGTATTAATCTTTTCAAAGACTTGTATTGATTTTTCTTTTTTTTTCAGTTTTATTGATTTCTGCTCCTATCNTCCTATCCATTATTTTCTTCCTTCTGCTTGCTTTGAGTTTATTTTGCTTTTTTTCCCTAGGTTTTTTAGGTGAGAGTTGATATTATTGATATTGAAACTTTCTTTTTTCTAATGTAAGCATTTAGTGTGGTAAACTTTTCAACACTACTTTTATCTGCATTCCACAAGTTTTGGTACGTTGTAATTATATTGTAATCCAGTTCATTGTATTTTTCGATTTCCCTTGAGACAACCTCTTTTAACTTGAAGTTAGAAGTTTGTTGTTCAGTTTCCAAATGTTGGAAATTTTGCTATTTTTCAGTTACTGAGTTCTGGTTTGATTCTGCTGTGATCAGAGGACACAACTGTATCCAGTTGTCCCTTGAATAACACAGGTTTGGACTGTGGGGGGCTATTTGTATACAGATTTTTTTCTGTTGTAAGTAGTATGCTATGCTAAGTCACTTCAGTCATGTCCGACTCTGTGCGACCCCATAGATGGCAGCCCACCAGGCTCCCCTGTCGCTGGGATTCTCCAGGCAAGAACACTGGAGTGGGTTGCCGTTTCCTTCTCCAATGCATGAAAGTGAAGTTGTTCAGTCGTGCCCAACCCTCAGCAACCCCATGGACTGCAGCCTACCAGGGTCCTCTGTCCATGGGATTTTCCAGGCAAGAGTACTGGAGTGGGGTGCCATTGCCTTCTCCGTGTAACTAGTATAGTCCTGTACAATCCAAGGGTGGTTTTCTACAGAATCTGAGACACTGTGGATGCAGAGGAACTACAGATATGGAGGGCAGACTCTAATTTTTATGAGATTTTGGACTTTGGTGAGGATTGGAGCCCCTAAATCCTGTGTTGTTCAAGGATCAGTTGTATTTTCATCCCTTTAAAATTTTTTGAGAATTTTTTTTAATTGTCCAAGATATAGGTCATTTTGGTTTATGTTGCATGAGTACTAGAAAAGAATGTGTACTGTTGTCCTATAAATGTCAGATAGATCCTGTTGGTTGATGGTATTGCTAAATTCTTCTGTATCCTTCTTGATTTTCTGTTTATTCTAACAGTTACTGTGGAGGAGGTATTGAAGTCTCCAACGGTATTTGTGGATTTCTCCTTTCTGTTCTATCAGCTTTTGGTTTTCATATTTTGGAATTTTATTGTTTGGTGCATACATGTTTAGGATTGCTGTGTCTTTTATCTTCTTACTCTTATATAATGTTACTCTCTGCCCCTGGTAATTTTCTTTGTTCTTAAGTCCATTTAATGAAATATTGTACAACTGGGTTTTTTTGGTTGATGTTTACATAATGCATCTTTTTCTTTTGACTTTCATCCTGCCTATATAATTACCTTTGAAGTGAGTTTCTTATAGACTATTGTTGGGTCATATTTTTAAATTTATTCTGCCTGTCTTTTAATTTTTGTATATAAACTATTTACATTTATGTAATTATTATTTTGGCACAGTGGTAAAAAATCCACCTGCAATGCAGGAAACTCAAGAAACACAGGCTCAATCCCTGGGTTAGGAAGATACCATAGAGTGGGAAATGGCAACCCACTCCAGAATTCTTGCCTGGAAAACTCCATGGACAAAGAAGCCTGGAGGGCTACAGTTCATGGGGTAGCATGATAGAGTGACTGAGCACACATAAAATTATTATGTTAGGTCTTATAATTTCTTAAAAAACTTCCCTGCAGACACTTTGAATGACATAGGACAATATAATATTTGAAAATAATAGTTTATTTTCTCAAGAGGAGAATTTAAATTATCATTGTGTTTTTCTTTCTGATGCAGAGTTCTTTTTTTTATTGCTTTGTTTCTGTTTAGAGAATTTCTTTGAGCCATTCTTTTTGGGTAGGTTCTACTTGCAATAAATTCTTTTAGTTTTTATTAATTTGAGAATTATTGATTTTCCCAGTCTTGAAGTATATGCTTTTGCTGGATATAAGGTTAGAATTTCATAGAATTTTCTTTTAGTACTTGAAAAATGTGCCAGTTTCTTCAAGCCTCGTTGGTTTCAGTTGAGAAAACCTCTGTCCTTCAAATAGGACCTCTTTCCTATTAGGGAAAAACTTTCTCTAGTTGCTTTCAATTTTTCTTCTTTTATTTATGTTGGTTTAAAAAATTAACACAAATTTAAATTTAAAACATTTTGTCTCACACTTCTGAGAATACTTTCTGACAAAGGCCTTAAACAATGTCTGAGGGCATGTTCATGAAATAACCTCCTCTAAAATAAAATGGACAGTTTTACTTAACTGATAAACTGATGTTTTCCAAGAGCTCCTAATAGCATTTGGGGAACTGGCAAACCAAACTGTATCCTAATTTAAATAAGGCATGTAAGTTATCAAGACTGAGAAATAGTTCTAATTTATCTGTTTAGTGGTGGGGAAATACTATGTAAAGATATCCTTATTCTTTTTACTAAAGTTGCACAATTCAAATTCACATATAAAATAGTGAGATGTGCCTTACTATAAGAGCATGTCACCTCTCTTCCCCTTCCCCAGAAAAGGAATATTAAGTCATTTACAGTTCTTTTGCCATTATTACTTTTAATGGGGCTTCCCTGGTAGCTGAGCTGGTAAAGAATCTGCCTGCAACACAGGAGACCTTGGTTCGATTCCTGGGTCAGGAAGATCCACTGGAGAAGGGATAGGCTACCCACTCCAGTATTCTTGGGCTTCCCTGGTGGTTCAGTTGGTAAAGAATCCCCCTGCAGTGTGGGAGACCTGGGTTCGATCCCTGGGTTGGGAAGATCCCTTGAAGAAGGGAACGGTTACCCATTATAGTATTCTGGCTTGGAGAATTCCACAGACTCTACAGTCCATGGGGTCACAGTCAGACACAACTGAGCAACTTTCACTTTCAGTATTTCCTTGTTGCTGTGCTGTGTGTTCATTGCTTTGTGTGGTCTTTCTCTAGTTGCGGCAAGTGGGGGCTGGCTCCTCTTCACTGTGGTGCATGGGCTTCTCTCATCGCGGTGGGTTCTCTTGTTGCGGCTCTAGAGCGCAGGCTCTGTAGCTGTGGTGTGTGGCCTGTCGAACACGCAGGCGCCAGCAGTTGCCGCGTACAGGCTGGGCAGTTGCGGCTCCCAGGCCCTGGAGTGGGCTCAGTGGTTGTGGTGCGCAGGCTTGGTTGCCATGCGCATGTGGAGTCTTCCCAGACCGGGATCAGCGCTGTGTCCCCTGCACTGGCAGGCAGAGTCTTCCCACTGCACCACCAGGGAAGTCCTGCCGTTAGTTTTTTGAGTACTTTTTCAGCCTTGCCTTTTTACTCCTCTCCTCTTAGGACCCCGATGACACAAATGTTAGATCTTCTGTTGTTGCAGGTCACTGAGACTCTGCTCCATGTTTTTTTCCCTAGTTGGTTCGTTTTTTGTTTTCCTGATTAGATAATTTCCATTGTTCTGTCTCTAAATTCACTGTTAATTCCTTCTGTCTTCTTCATTCTGCTTTTGATCCTATCTATTGTGGTTTTTAGCTCTAAAATTTTTATTTGGCTGCCCCCCCCCCACCCCCCGCCACCATTTTTTTCCATTTGTTTCAAGAGTGCTGGTGAATGCTCACTGAAGCATTTTTATTGTAGCTGCTTTAAAATCAGTCAGATAGTTATCACATCTCTTGTCATCTCAGAGTTGGCATCTGTCATTTGTCTTTTTTCATTCAGTTTGTGTTCTTTCTGGTTATTGTCATGAGAAGTGATTTTATTGAAATCCAGATATTTTGAGTGTCTGAGACACTCATTTAAACTTTCCCTTTTGCTAATAGCTTTCACTAATAGCAAGGGAAGCGAGGGCGCCACTTTGTTACTCCCAAGTGGGAGCAGAAGTCCAGGTTCCCACTCAGCCTCCATTCACCCTGAGGGCAGTGGTCCTTATTTTCACCGGGCAGTGGTGGGTGCTCCAGCTCTTCAAGAAGCCACCTGGAACACAATCGTAGCAGATGGGAGGATGCCTCATTACTGCTGGATGAGGTGTAATTCTGGGCTCCCCAAATTGTCTCCATTACCCTACAGGGCTTCCCAGGTGGTGCTCGAAGTGAAGAACCTGCCTGCCGGTGCAGGAGACTTTAAGAGACAGGCGTTCAATCCCTGGGTCATGAAGATCCTCTGGAGAAGGGCATGGCAACCCACTCCAGTGTCCTTGCCTGGAGAATCCCATAAACAGAGAAGCCTGGAAGGTTACAGCTCATAGGGCTGCACAGAGTTGGACATGACTGAAGCAACTTAGCACACACCCACACATTGCTTGTTCACCCTTGGAGGTAAACAGAAACGGCCCTCTGGATGATGTGCACACAGAAGGATTGTCTGATAGAGGAAATGCCTTTCACTGTACAAAAAGGCTTCCCAGGTGGCACTAGTGGTAAAGAACCTGCCTGCCAGTGCAGGAGACACAAGAGACAAGGGTTCGATTCCTGGTCAGGAAAATCCCCTGAAGAAGGGCATGGCAATCCACTCCAGTGTTCTTGCCTGGAGAATCCCACGGACAGAGGAGCCTGGCGGGCTACAGTCCATGGGGTTGCAAAAAGACTGAAGCAACTTAGTACACATGCACCCCACAGGGAGGTGGGGTAAGTCCTGGCTTTCTCCGACACTACCTTGTAGAGGTAGAAGGGGGGAAGTTAAGTCTTTGTGGCGTGGTGGAGGTAGGGCTACAGTGTTTCCTGTGATGTTTGGCTGGAGCAGAGCCACTGTTTCATTTATAAGTTATCTATTGTGGGAGGCTGCCCCTTTCTTGGTGCTTTGGCTAAAGAGCAGGCTTTTGTTGGGGCTTTTTTTCCTTCCCTGCATCTCTTGGCATTTCTGAGTTACCTTGGCATTTCTGGGTTACTCGAGCACCCAGTCTACCATATATAAGGCAAAAGGAAAACTCAGGGAACTCACTCCTATGATTTTTTTTTTCTTGATTTCAGGTCCCACCCAGTCTGCCTTCTCTCCAACTGAGAGTCATCTTACATTTGTTGTATATATGATATCCAGAGATTTTAGTTGTAGTGAGGATGAAGAATAGTGAAAGGTTCATTTGCTCCATCTTCCTCAAGATAAATCTCTAAAGGGCTTTTAACACAAATGTCATGTTTGTACTTGATGTGACATTATAGGGTAGCTATTATGGGGATTGTAGTTATAGAGTAATTGAGTTGGTATAGTGGATCTGGATAATGAATTTTGTCTATGATGTTGAAAGTAACTGGCTAAAGGATCTTTGAAACGGTGCCCGGAAGTATTATTCTAGGCAAAGATCATCTGATTGTGAACAAAGTGAGAAGGAAACAGAGAAGATCCAGTTGGATCTGCCTGGAGGAGGAAGTAGACACACAGGTGGGAAGTGGTCCCAGACTTCCAAGGTTAGTGACATGGCCCACATGACTAGGAAAAGTGGGTGGACTTTCTTTCGCAGTGTGGTGCTGTATCACTTTTTGCATCAGTTGTGATTAACTATTGTTGTTACTGTTGCTCAGTCTCTCAGTCGTGTCTGACTCTTTGCATCCCCGTGGACTGCAGCAGGCCAGGTTTCCCTGTCCTTCACCATCTCCCAGAGCTTGTTCAAACTCATGTCCTTTGAGTTGGTGGTGCCATCCAACCATCTCATCCTCTGTCGTCCCCTTCTCCTGTCTTCAATCTTTCCCAGCATCAGGGTCTTTTCTAGAGTCAGCTCTTTGTATCAGGTGGCCAAAGTATTGGCGCTTCATGTGTATAAATCTATATATCTGGGGGAAGGTATTGTTATTTTCCTGTGGCTAAAAGGAAAGTGAAACTACTCAGTTGTGTCCAAATCTTTGCAACCCCATAGACTATACAGCCCATGGAATTCTTCAGGCCACAATACTGGAGTGGGTAGCTTATCCCGTCTCCAGGGGCTCTTCCTGACCCAGGAATCAAACCAGGGTTTCCTGCATTGCGGGTTGATTCTTTACCAACTGAGCTGTCAGGAAGCTGATATCCTAATAAATAGGCTGACAAAGTCTCACCATCTTCCCACAGAAGGGAGCTTTGAGGAAGCTCTATTTGATTAGTTTCATATACCAGATCAAGTGTTTTTTACAGATTGATGAAATAGCAAACTTACCATAGAATGTATTTTAATCAGTAGGACAAAACAGAGCGATGAGAACTGATGGAATTTTACTTTGTCTTGACAATTACTTAATGCTCATCCTTTACCAGGCCACTTGAGTCTTCTTTCATCTGTCACTTTGATATTAACTGCATTTCTATGGGAGCTTTATAGCTTAAACTTAGAACTTAAAAACATGAAGTAGAGTACTGCTAAGATTCATATATAGCCATTTGAGTGTTTCTCTGCCTCTCACATTTATATGAAAGTCAAAGCTGTTCAATATATAATTATTTCTCCCTTGAAATTTATGTTGATGGCATTTCTTTAACAGTTGGTTACAGTGTTACGGTATTCTCTCTCTGGGAAAATGGCATAAGCGTGAGTTATTGTGTAACTGAATTTTTTTTCCTAAATACTTTGAACTTGAGTTTTTCACCTCTGAATTGAAAGTGCTAATACCTGCATTGAGAGAATTTTGAAAGACAACATGAGAAAGCTTATAGCACAGTGGCACGTACTGTGCAAGTCTTTGTTCTCTCTTTACACATTTTCATTTCCCATTGAATTAAAAGAATAGCCTCAGAACTGAAAATAAATCTTCATTTTTATAAGAAGCATTGAGATTCTTAGAAAGAGTCAATATAACTGATAGTCTTTCTCAGATAATTAAGTTGTTCTCTTTCATAGTAATAGTTTCTGGAGACTGTGGTCTTTGGACATAGACACACAGCATAACATTTGTTCTCTGTGTGATGAAAAATTAAAGACTATAATCTCTGTGGCTTCTTGCAGACATCATAGGCATTGTTATCAAGTTTCTGATTGCTTTTGGAGTAGAGCAGTTGTAAATTTTATTTTTTAATTGTTGTTCATTCACTGAGTCACGTTCAACTCTTTGTGATTCCATTGACTGCAGCACGCCAGGCTTCCCTGTTGTGTTCCAACTAAGTCCATTGAGTTGGTGATGCTGTCTAACCATCTTATCCTCTGCCACCCTCTTCTCCTTTTGCCTTCAGTCTTTCCCATCATCAGGGTCTTTTCCAGTGAATTGGCTCTTTCCATCAGGTGGCCAAAGTATTGGAGTTTGAACTTCAGCAGTCAGTCCTTCCAATGAATATTCAGGGTTGATTTCCTTTAGGATTGACTGGCTTAATCTCTGCTGTCCAGCTTCTGCTATACAGTGAAGTGATTCAGTTACACATATACATACATTGTTTTTTATATTCTTTTTCATTTTAGTTAGTACCAGGATATTGAATACAGTTCCCTGTGGTATACAGTAGGACCTTGTTTATTCATCCTAGGTGTGAAGTGAAGTCACTCAGTTGTATCTGACTCAGTCGTATCTGACTCTCTGTGACCCCATGGACTGTAGCCTACCAGGATCCTCCATCCATGGGATTTTTCCAGGCAAGAGTACTGGAGTGGGTTGCCATTTCCTTCTCCAGGGGAACTTCCTGACCCAGGGATCCAGCCCGGGTCTCCCACATTGTAGGCAGACGCTTTTACCATCTGAGCCACCAGGGAAGTCATCCTATATATGTATAATGGTTGCCATCTGCTACCTGCAAATTCTCGCTCTGTTCCTTCCTTAATCCCTCTCCCACCTGACAGCTGCAGGTCTGTCTGTTCTCTGTTTCTGTTTCACAGATAAGTTCATTTGTGTCATCTTTCAGATTCAGTGTTTAAGTGGTGTCATATATTTGTCTTTCTCTTTCTGACTTACTTCACTTAGTATGATAATCTCCAGGTCCATTCATGTTGCTGCAAATGGCATTATATCATTTTTTTTAATGGCTGAGTAGGTTTCCATTATATATATGTACCACATCTTCTTTATCCATTTGTCTGTTGTCATTTACATTGTTTTCATATTGCTATTGTAAATAGTGCTGCTATGAACATTGAGGTGCATGTATCTTTTTGGATTATAGTTTTGTTGGATATATGCCCATGAGTAGGATTGCTGGATTATATAGTAACTATTTTTAGTTTTTTAAGGAACCTTCCATATCGTTTTCCATAATAGCTGCACCAATTTACATTTCCACCAACAGTGCAGGAGGGTTCCCTTTTCTCCACACCCTTTCCAGCATTTGTTATTTGTCCTTTTTTTAATGATGGCCATTTTGACCCAAGTGAGATGGTATCTCGTTGTAGTTTTGGTTTGCATTTCTCTAATGATAAGCAATAAGCAATGTTGAACACTTTCCATGTGCCTGTCGGCCATCTGTCTGTCCTCTGTGAAGAAATGTCTACGTAGATCTTCTGCCCCCCTCCTTTTTTTAATTTTATGTAATAGCCAGGGATTAGTTGTAGCATGTGGGATTTAGTTCCTTGACCAGGGATTGAACCCAGGTCCCCTGAGTTGGGAGAATGGGGTCTTAGCCAGGGACCACCTTCTGCCTATTTTTTAATTGCCTTGTGTTTTTGTTGTTGAGTTGTATGAGCTGTTTGTACATTTTGGAAATTAAGCCCTTGTTGGTCCCATCATTTGCGTGTTTTCTCCCTGGAGTAGAACGTTATGTAAGGAATATCTAAATGTTTCAAGGTTAATTTCAGTTTGTTCATTCTTTATTAATATGTTAATTTCCATTTGTATCTGACTGCCCACATTCGTATCAAACTCAGTATGTATTAAATAAAAAAATTATAAATTCACAAGATTTGAAAGTATTGAGGTAGCTCAATTCATTACCAGAATGTTTGTAATCCAATGACTAAGAGGAACTTAATTTACAAAAACCTGACATAAAAATAGTGAATAAAGTGAGAGTGAAGACTTTGACTAATGATATCAAGTATAAAATGGAATGTGCTGTTCTTTTTAAAGCAGTACTTGGGGAAGAATCCTGACCTGAGGATGATTGTGGGTAACAAGACTCCAAAGGCAGGCAAGCAGGCTGGCTTGCTGAAGCTCCATAGTGAGAATGTAGGCCAGGAGACCTAATGGTTCAGAGCAAGATAGTTTCACATTCATAGCACAACGGACAGCAGATGTTATTCGTTCCCATCTTAATCTTAATTATTTGGTTGTTCAGTTGCTAAGCGTGTCCAACTCTTTGTGACCCCATGAACTGAGGCAGTGCCAGTCTTCCCTGTCCTTCAGTATTTCCCAGCGTTTGCTCAAATTCAGGTTTATTGAGTTGGTGATGCCATCCAACCATCTCATCCTCTGTCGTCCCCTTCTCCTCCTGCCTTCAATCTTTCCAAGCATTAGGGTCTTTTCTAATGAGTTGGTTCTTCGCATCAGGTGACCAGAGTATTGGAGCTTCAGCATCAGTCTTTCCCGTGAATATTCAGGGTTTATTTTCTTTAGGATTGACTGGTTTGATCTCCTTGCTGTTCAATAGACTCTCTAGAGTGCAGCACCATGATTTGAAAGCATCAGTTCTTTGGCGCTCCGCCTTTATGGTCCAGCTCTCACATCTGTACATGACTACTGGAAAAACCACAGCTTTGACTAGATGGACCTTTGTTGGCAAAGTGATATCTCTGCTTTTTTAATATGCTGTCTAGGTTTGTAACAGCTTTTCTTTGAAGGAGCAAGCATCTTTTAATTCTGTGGCTGCAGTCACCATCTGCAGTGATTTTGGAGCCCAAGAAAATAGTCTGTCACTGTTACCATCTTTTCCCCATCTATTTGCCATGAAGTGATGAGATTGGATGCCATGATCTTCATTTTTTGAATGTTGAGTTTTAAGCTAACTTTTTCACTCTCCTCTTTCAACTTCATCAAGAAGCTCTTAGTTCCTCTTCACTGAAGCTCTTAGTTTCTCTTCACTTTCTCCCATTAGAGTGGTGTCATCTGCATATCTGAGGTTGTTTATTTCTCCTGGCAGTCTCAATTCCAGCTTGTGCTTTATCCAGCACCGCATTTCACATGATATACTCTGTACATAAATTAAATAAGCAGGGTGACAATATACAGCCTTGATATACTCCTCTCCCAATTTTGAACCAGTCCGTTGTTTCCTGTTGGGTTCTAACTGTTGCTTCTCGACATGCATACAGGTTTCTCAGGGGGCAGGAAAGGTGGTCTTGTATTCCCATCTCTTTAAGAATTTTCCTGTTTGTTGTGGTCTACACAGTCAAAGACGTCAGCATAGTCAATGAAACAGCAGTAGGTCTTTTTTTGGAATTCTGTTGATTTTTCTGTGATACAATGGATGTTAGCAATTTGATCTCTGGTTCCTCTGCCTTTTCTAAATCCAGCTTACACATCTGGAAGTTCTAGGTTCACATACTGTTGGAGCCTGACTAGGAAGATTTTGAGCATTACTTTGCTAGCATGTGAAATGAGTACAGTTGTGCAATAGTTTGAACATTCATTGGCATTGCCTTTCTTTGGGATTGGAATGAAAACTGACCTTTTCCAGTCCTGTGGCCACAGCTGAATTCCCCAAATTTACTGTCATATTGAGTGCAGCACTTCAACAGCATCATCTTACAGAATTTTAAACAGCTCAGCTGAAATTCCATCACCTCTACTAGCTTTGTTTGTAGTAATGCTTCCTAAGGCCCACTTGACTTCACATTCCAGGATGTTTGGCTCTAGGTGAGTGACCACACCGTAGTGGTTATCTGGGTCATTAAGATATTCATTGTATAGTTCTTCTGTGTATTCTTGCCACCTCTTCTTGATATCTTCTGCTTCTGTTAGGTCCATACCATTTCAGTCCTTTATTGTGCCCATCTTTGCATGAAATGTTCCCTTGGTATCTCTAATTTTCTTGAAGAGATCGCTAGTCTTTCCCATTCTATTGATTTCCTCTGTTTCTTTGCACTGATTGCTGAGGAAGGATTTCTTATCTCCCCTTGCTATTCTCTGGAATTCTGCATTCAGTTGGGTATATCTTTCCCTTCCTCCTTTGGCTTTTCTTCTTTTCTCAGCTATTTTTAAGGCCTCCTCAAACAACCACTTTGCCTTTGTGCATTTCTTTTTCTTGGGGATGGTTTTGGTCACCACCTCCTATACAGTGTTACAAACATCCGTCCATAGTTCTTCAGGCACTCTATGAGATCTAATCCCTTGAATCTGTTCGTCACCTCCATTGTATAATCATAAGGGATTTGATTTAGGTCACACCTGAATAGTCTCGTAGTTTTACTTACTTACTTCAATATAAGCCTGAATTATTCAATAAGGAGTTGATCAGCTCCACGTCTTGTTTTTGCTAACGGGATAGTGCTTCTCCATTTTCCACTGCAAAAAATATGATCAGATTTTGGTGTTGACTATCCAGTGATGTCCATATGTAGAATAATCTCATGTTGTTGGAAAAGGGTGTTTGCTATGACTAGTGCATATCTCTTGGCAAAACTGTTAGCCTTTGCCCTGCTTAATTTTGTACTTTAAGACTAAACTTGCCTGTTACTCCAGGTATTCCTTGAATTACTACTTTTGCATTCCAATCCCCTATGATGAAAAGGACATCTTTTTTGATGTTAGTTCTAGAAGATCTTGTGCCAGGGCTTCCCTGGTGGCTCAGATGGTAAAGAATCTGTGTGCAGTGTGGGAGACCCAGGTTTCCCTGGATCAAGAAGATCCACTGAAGAAGGGAATGGCAACCCACTCCACTATACTTGCCTCAAGAATCCCATGGACGGGAGCCCAGCGGCTACAGTCATTGGGTCACAAAGAGTTGAACATGACTGAGTGACCAACACTCCATTTTTCTAGAAGGTCTTGTAGATCTTCATAGATCTACATACTTCACCTTCTTCAATGTTAGTGGTTGGGGCATAGACTTGGATTACTGTGATGCTGGATGGTTTCTCTTGGAAACAAACCGAGATCATTCTGTTGTTTTTGAGACTGTGCCTAAGTACTGCATTTCAGAATCTCTTGTTGACTATGAGGGCTACTCTGTTTCTTCTAAGGGATTCTTGCCCCACAATGGTAGATACAATGGTCATCTGAATTAAATTCACTCATTCTTGTCCATTGTTGTTCACTGATTCCTAAAAGGTCAATGTTCACTCTTGCTATCTCCTGCTTGACCATGTCCAATTTATCTTGATTCATGGACCTAACATTCCAGGTTTCTATGCAGTATTATTCTTTATAGCATAGAACTTGACTTTTATACCACCAGACACATCCACACCTCAGTGTTGTTTCTGCTTTGGGCCTGCCACTTCCTTCTTTCTGGAGCTATTTCTCTGCTCTTTCCCATTAGAATGTTGGACATCTACCTACCTGGAGGGTTCATCTTCTAGTGTCATCTTTTTGCCTTTTCATACTGTTCATGAACAATATGAAATTATTTGGTACTAGACACTAACTGTTAATGTATATCAATAAAGTACTGTGGTCAAGGGTAATTTGTGCTAAATATCACTTATAGGAAGATCTAGCTTTTAAAATACAAAACAAGAGGATTTTGTTGAACAGAATCAAGAATAGGTGATAAATCCCACTAGTCATCTGTCTAGTGAAAAGAAGTCATCTGTCGAGTAAGAACAGAAGCAAAAAGCAAAAGAGAAAAGGAAAGGTATAAGCATCTGCATGTAGAGTTCCAAAGACTAGCAGGAGAGATAAGAAAGCCTTCCTCAGCAATCAGTGCAAAGAAATAGAGGAAAACAATAGAATGGGAAAGACTAGCGATCTCTTCAAGAAAATTAGAGATACCAAAGGAACTTTTCATGCAAAGATGGGCACAATAAAGGACAGAAGTGGTATGGACCTAACAGAACCAGAAGATATTAAGAAGAGGTGGCAAGAATACACAGAACTGTACAAAAAAGATCTTTATGACCAAGATAATCACGATGGTGTGATCACTCACCTAGAGCCAGACATCCTGGAATGTGAAGTCAAGTGGGCCTTAGAAAGCATCACTATTAACAAAGCTAGTGGAGATGATGGAATTCCAGTTGAGCTATTTTAAATCCTGAAAGATGATGCTGTGAAAGTGCTGCACTCAATATNTTGACTGTGTGGATCACCACAAACGGTGGAAAATTCTGAATAAGATGGGAATACCAGACCACCTGACCTGCCTCTTGAGAAACCTGTATGCAGGTCAGGAAGCAAGTTAGAACTGGACATGGAACAACAGACTGGTTCCAAATAGGAAAAGGAGTACGTCAGGGCTGTATATTGTCACCCTGCTTATTTAACTTCTATGCAGAGTACATCATGAGAAACTCTGGACTGGAAGAAACACAAGCTGGAATCAAGATTGCCGGGAGAAATATCAATAACCTCACATATGCAGATGACACCACCCTTATGGCAGAAAGTGAAGAACTACAAAGCCTCTGGAGGAAAGTGAAAGAGGAGAGTGAAAAAGTTGGCTTAAAGCTCAACATTCAGAAAACCAAGATCATGGCATCTGGTCCCATCACTTCATGGGAAATGGGGTAAACAGTGGAAACAGTGGCTGACTTCATTTTTCGGGGCTCCAAAATCACTGCAGATGGTGATTGCAGCCATGAAATTAAAAGACGCTTACTCCTTGGAAGGAAAGTTATGACCAACCTAGATAGCATATTCAAAAGCAGAGACATTACTTTGCCAACAAAGGTCCATCTAGTCAAGGCTATGGTTTTTCCAGTGGTCATGTATGGATGTGAGAGCTGGACAGTAAAGCAAGCTGAGTGCTGAAGAATTATTGCTTTTGCACTGTGGTGTTGGAGAAGACTCTTGAGAGTCCCTAGGACTGCAAGGAGATCCAACCAGTCCATCCTAAAGGAGATCAGTCCTGGGTGTTCATTGGAAGGACTGATGTTGAAGCTGAAACCCTAATACTTCGGCCACGTGATGCGAAGAGCTGACTCATTGGAAAAGACCCTGATGCTGAGAAAGATTGAGGGCAGGAGGAGAAGGGGACGACAGAGGATGAGATGGTTGGATGGCATCACCAACTCAATGGACATGGGTGTGGGTGAACTCCGGGAGTTGGTGATGGACAGGGAGGCTTGGCGTGCTGTGGTTCACGGTGTTGCAGAGAGTCAGACATGACTGAGTGATTGAACTAAACTGAGTCATCTGTCTGTGGCCCCACAGTAGTCATGCCTGTCCTCCACTGTAAATCGTTTCATGGATTACTCCCTTTGAAATAATTTCCCTGGTCCAGTTTCCTTTTTTTTTTTTTAGATAGGTCCAGTTGTCTTCCAACTTTATGCTCACTTGAAAATATTGTTTTCTTTCTACCCAACTGTGTGTTTTCAGTGAACTAAAGTGTCAGCTTCCCCTCCCTACCCCCTGTATCCTGTTTACAGAAGAGTATGTTTTTGTACTTTTCTATACTGTTCTCTCAAAATAGTGAGGGAGGCTCAGTAAAAGTCACCTGGGGAGTACCACTGGGTTGATTTGAAAAAATCTCAGATTCTGAGCTTTCACTGCTAGATAAGGGGAAAGGATCCTAGAGGTACATTATATTTAATTGAGAATTTTCTTTGATTAGTAGAGCTTAAAAAGCCCTTAGTTTCTTAGTTTGAATTACTTGGTATTTCTTAATAGCCTTCTCTTCTGAAGGATGGCAAAACAGATTGGTTCTGAGAATGAGTTATTTGTCGACTGTCTTGTAAAACATGTCTGTAGGAAAAAGGTATGTGTGTTTATAATTTTAAAGTCCTGGACTGGTCAGAATTTTCATAAAACCTAAGGTTTTTCATAAACAAGAATATTACAGAGTGACTTTTTCTTTTTTATGTCTTTGGTTTTCAGGCCTCTCTGTATGTCGAATCTTCCTGTGTCTTCAAGAGGATATGATCATTTCAGGATTATTTACTGTTTTTAGCTTCTAAAAGTGCACACTTAAACTTCCACATTTCCTAGAATTATTTTGTCTGAACCTATAGCTGTCAACAGTATTTCACAATATAAATGTAGAGAGTATACCAAAGTTATAAAAGTAGTATAGACACATAAAATATAGGTGATCTGACACTGTTACTTAAATATTCTTCCTAAAGGTCCTAAACTTTTTTCTTTCAGCCTGGCACACTGGTTTTCAAGATTAATAAGTGCTTACCCTTAGTTCTAGTAGATGGAGAAAGAGAAGGATTAAATTCATCTGTAGAAATTTTACTGGGAGAGGTAGATGCTTAATTTTTTTTCTTAAACACTATCATTTGCTGTTCAATATTTAATTCTCTCTGACTGTATCTTGCCTGGAAGATATCTTAAAGGAAACTGTTTTGCCTTGTAGTTGTTCTCTTAATCCAAACTATCATGTTATCTGGTTCCAGTTCTGGGTATTGAAATGTTCATGGGATTTGATGATTGGCTTACTTGAATGGTAACATTTTCAAACAAACTGAAAAGCATGTGATTTAGGAGGGTATATTCACTACTAAAGTGACTACTAGTTCCTGAAAAAAGCTATTACAGCATTTTTTTTGCTTAGTATAGTACTCAAGATTCTGGCATTCAAAATTTATCTCTTTTTGCTATTATGATACAGACTTCATGAAATCTCTGCACTCACACATAATGTGAAAACAAAGCATCCTCACTTGCACTCCCAATAAAATGTTCATTCATTTAGGTAAGTTTTAATAAACAAAGCAGAATATAACTTTCATGGGAGATGGTCAAGGGTAGACTTGAGTCTTCCCCTGCAGGTGCTCTCTCTCCCGTCTGTTCTACTTTCGTCCACTTGTAGCCCTTCGGGTACACTGCCCGCGATACCTGTGGCAGGGGTGTCTGTCCTGTTCTGAGAACACTCTGCTTCTGATTTCCTGCTTTAAACGCACAGTCTCTATTCCTACTACTCTTCCCTGTTTCTCCATTGTTGTTTTTAACAAGTATGATACTTTAATTGTATATTTGAGATTTCTATATTTTACTCATATCTGTTCTCAAGACTAAAATTATGTCTCTGCCAATGTCCTACCTATCAATGGTTTCCTTAGTTATTTAAGAAGTAGTATTTTTTAAATAGTATTTTAAAATTGTTTTAAAATGTTTTATTAAAAACATTAACGAGTTATCAAGAATATAGTTGAGGAAGCGTATTAGAGTATTTGACATTGTACTGATTAAATGAAATTACTCTTAAGTATCCTCCCCCTAAAAACCTTCATTCAGTAGACAGAATAATTTGTATCTTCTTGTAATTTACTGTATAGAGATGGTTAACAAAATCAGACCTTCTTTATGAAAGGTAGGTAGAAATCAGAATTTTCCCGTCAACAAAAAGCCACAATGATTTTTTAAAAATTTAATGTCAAAATTATTTTATTGCAGGTTGATTAGAATGCTTGCATTTAATGTCTATAATCTTTCAAAGAACCTATTAATGTATTTAATCAGAGCATTGGTATTGTTTTTTTAATCATTACTTTTTAAAATATTTCATCACCTGTTTCTTCCCAGTGTAGGGCTTAGAAAGAACATGGTAATTAAAAGCTTTTTGCAAGCCAAATATATTTCCCTACCCCAAAAATATGCCAAATGAAAGTGAACAAGGTTAGTATTATTAAAGTTGATTACTAGGTAAGCTAAAGTAGGGCTAGGTAGTTAACTAGGACATTTACTCTCCAAATATTTTTAATAATATTGTAAAAAATACTATAAAAAGCCGTTTGCAACCATCCTGAATATGTGGTAGTTTAACAGGAGGATATAATCAAGATTAGGTATGAAGAAAACCACCTGAATTTAGTGCAAACTACCAAATGCTAAAGGTGCAAGAATTTACTCATTCAGACACAAGGAAGAATGAATTGTTTCATTTCTCAAGCAAAAAATAGCAATATTCAGTTAAAGGAACTATTTTAAAATAGGATATAATGTTGGTGAATGTTACAAGAGGATTAAGTTTGACTACACGAAACAGAGAAGTCCAAAATAATGGTGATGGAAGTTTATTTTCTCAAAAACCCCCCTCAGAAACCCCCGAGTGGACAGTCTGAAGCTGCCAGTGGCTCCACTGTGTGCCAGGAACCACCCGCCAGGCTCTTGGGCATTCTCAGCTGTAGCTTCCTGTCAGCATTAGCTTCTGGGCTTGGTGACTCACGGCTCTCAGAAAAGGAGGAATAACGGGTGGGGCTAGAGATGAAAGGCCTTCTTTTCTTGTGGAACCAAGTCATTGCCCTCCAAGTAGCCTTCCCAGGTGGCTCACAATCCAGTTAGCCAAAACTCACAGTCACATGGCCACATGAGACTGTGAGGGAACTGGGATGTACTTAACCTGGGTGTGGCGATCATTCCAGAGTGTATACACATGGTCAGATTACCGTGCTGTACAGCATTTATATACATACAGTATTTGCCAGTGATTCCTCAGTAAAGCCCGAGGAAGAAAAAAGAGAAAGGGGCTTAGAGGCCAGAAAAACCTAATTGTAGAAAACAGGAGGAAATGGATAAATATACAAATTGGCAGTTGAAATCTGAATGTTGTTCTCAACCCTAGAAGGCTTCCATATGGAGCTACAGTGCATGCATATTAGATACCTAAGTGAAGATGAGACCGTCTATGTGATTACTGCAGGAGTTCAATTATGATTATCCCCCCCTCCTTTTAGTGTCTAATGCTATAGTTGCTACAGTACATGCATATTAGATCCCTTAAGTGAAGATGAGACCATCTATGTAATTGCTGCATGAGTTCAATTAGAATTATCCCCCCCTCCTTTTTAGTGTCTAATGCTGTAGTTTGGCTCATATTGTTACAGTGTGTCTTATAGTTTGGTATATTTTATCACATATGGAAAACACTTGACATGGAAATGCTGAAGCAAAGACCTTGAGGAAGAGTTAATGGACTACTGCTTTGGTTGCCATTTAGAACCAATAATTAGTTTACCATTTTTAAGAGCATTAAAAGTTGCATCATCTTAATTCAGGCCACCAAAAAAAAAGAATCAGCAAAGACACTGCTGAAACCTGTGATGCCCCGTGATAGTATGGGCTTGAATATAAAATACAGAGATAAAAATTAAGAATGATGGCAATAAGAAAGCTGGCCTGGTGTTGATCTACATCAGGTGGACAAGTGCTTTGTCGTCTTGAAACTTACAGCGGGGGTTTTATGTAAGGTCAGCCTGAAAAGTGGCTCTCAGATGTTCTCTTCTGCTATGTTCTCATTAACTTTGAAGTGACAATTTTTCATAGCCCCTCTCAAAGCCTGTGACAGCCAACTTCTGTCCTCCTTGCAGGATAGAGGTCCGGTCAAGGCCAACCCTTCAGGATGATCTTCCTTTCTTTGAGAAGCCCCACAGCAGGCAGCCGTCCTCACCCACCCTGTCTCCAGAAGAGCCTCCACTGCAGACCTCGACGCTGGCCAATGAGGAAGCGCTGCAGAAGATCTGTGCCCTTGAAAGTGAGCTTGCTGCCCTCAGAGCTCAGATTGCCAAGATCGTGACCCTCCAGGAACAGCAGAACCTCAGTGCAGGTCTGTGAGTCCTCCAGTTGTCAGTCAGCAAATGGGGGTGGGGAGTGGGGGGAATACCACTCACTTGGGAAAAAAATTATATAGATATAAAATATATATATTTGTGGGCTCTGCTTCTTCAGTCATGTCTGACTCTTTGCTACTCCATGGACTACAGCCCTCTAGGTTCCTCTCTGTCCACGGGATTCTCCAGGCAGGAATACTGGAGTGGGTTACTATGTCCTCTTCCAGGGCATCTTCTCAACCCAGGAATCAAACCTGTGTCTCCTGCACTGCAGGCAGATTCTTTACCTCCTGAGGCACCTGCGAAGCCCCAGTATGCATACATATGTATAACTGAATCAGTATGCTACACATGGAAACTAACACATTATAAATTATATTACAATTAAAAATTTTTAAAGTTAATAACAGCTGTTGGGCTTGCTAGAAAACTAGGGGCCTGTCCCCTGCATGGTCCAGTACAGGACCCAGGCAATTTTAAGTGGTTTTCATTTGTTTTGAACAATCTTAATGCTGTCAGAGGATGATGAGTGTATTCTGGAAACAAAATATACATCCACGGATAAAGGTGAACACTGCTCATGTGTCTGCTGTGGGAACTTCACTGTCTGTGCTAATGGCACCATTCACGAATCAGACTGGAGGAGGTAACTGCAAAACAGCCCTGATAGGGTTGAGTGTGTTTAGTTACCTACGTGTCCTGAGGCAAGCATAAAGCTCTATAACTGGGATAGTGGTTACTTATGTTGTGGGGTTACTATGGGAGTAAATGTGGAAACTATATATAGTATCTTCAGTGCAAAGTAGCTGTTTAATATTGTCTCCCTCTTGCCTAGAGTGGAAACTGAATTCAGGGCCTCTGACTCTGGTCTAATAGCGTTGCTTTTATTTTTGTGGCGTTGTCACTTTGGAGAAGAAACCATAGCCTTGAAATCCTATCTTATTAATCTGCTGGCAAGCAGTGGTGGTTTTCCTAGTGTTCCTGAGTCTTGACGAGATTCAGTATAAGCCAGCTCTGAAGGGTAAAGGATAGTTATTCCACCTCTGAGTCACTTAGCTTGTGGTCCTATAGTTTAATGTAACCTACATGGAAACCTCCTCAAACCTGGGTCAGGCCATGATGGGCAGGCTGAATGTACTCCAGGCACCTGGTGTTACTTCAGTGAAATCTACAGTTTACTTTTGAAAACCTAAAGTCCTGCCCTTTTCTGTTTAACCTGTAAGTTACTGATACAGTTCTCTTTGGCTTTACCTCCCTCTTCTGGCAGACTAGGAAAACTGCTGTAAATTGTGAGGTCATCTGGGGATTTCTGTTAGATGTTCTATTTACAACCCAACTCCCTTGAATAAGTTCACGCCCAAACAACTCTCTAATCTCCAGTTATGCAGAAAGATGGATTTTTAAGTCCTTATTTTAGAACCACTTTAACTCTTACTTATTATTTTGGGGAATTAACTATAATTTTTTTCTCTTAATTTGTTTTCAATAAATCTAAAACTTTTCTTTTAAACTCATTCTGATTAATTTACATTCTCTAGTTCATGCTTGCTTTCTATGTAAATATACTTGAACCATAGAGGTATCTGATAGTTATTTACTCTAGCACTAAACTGTCAGACTACCTACTGGAGGCAGTTGTGTGTGCAGCCCAGATGCTGTTTCATCTAGAAGTAGCTGCACGCTGGGAAGCAGTCAGACCTGAACATTTGATATCACAAAAGCACCCTGTTAAGTAACTGAAACTTCCTTTTTACTTGTGACTGAGATTCTTTTTAAGGTTACTGCTTTCAGGTATAAAGTCCTTAATATAACTCTACATTTAAAATATTTTATTTGCCTCTTACCACCAGGGTTAAACTGATTTCTCCTCACTCCTGTAGGTGACTTAGAATCCACCAGGCCCGCTGCCACAGCAGCACCCGCGGTCCAGCCAGCGCCCCCGCCGCCGCCGCCGCCGCCCCTCCCCCCACCGGGGCTCCAGCAGAGCACTTCTGCTATTGATCTCATAAAAGAGCGGAGAGAGAGAAACGCCTCTGCTGGGAAGACCCCAGTCAGGAACAGTCCAAAGAAAACAGACCTGCCCAACATGCTGGAGATCCTGAAAGACATGAACAGCGTGAAACTGCGATCAGTAAAAAGGTGAGGAGACATCTGCTTTCTTGCCCTCTTCCCTTGGTTTCCTATGCCTTTTATAAACAACTGCTAAGCTGCTTTGGAGGAGGAAGTGGCAACCCACTCCAGTATTCTTGCCTGGAGAATCCCATGGACGGAGGAGCCTGGCGGGCTACAGACCACAGGGTCACAGAGTCGGACACAAGTGAGCACACACGTACACCAAGCTTCTTGAGAGCTTTGTTTTATAGCATGACTACTGGAATAGCTCTTAAGCCCCCAGGAGCTCTTGTATGCAGTTAACTGAGAGCAGGACAAACACTGGCAGGTCACTCTCATTTCTCCCCCATCGCCTCTGAAGCCTTGTTACCGTCCAGTCATTCTTCCCTCAGGCTGAGCTGTGTGCCTGCTAGGGTAGGGACCAGGCCTGTGGAGGAGGGAACCCTGCCTGCCTTGAAGGAGCCTGCAGTCTCTGCTCCTTAGAGGAACGATCCCCTGGGCACTGTTTTGTCAAGCCGTAAATCTAGGGCTCCCACCTCACTGCGCCGGTGCCCCTGCTGCTAGAGCCGTGCTGTCAGCGCTGCAATGCCCCCTTGATTTCTCATCACTTCTCTAAGGTCAGAACAAGACTCAAAGCCCAAGCCGGCAGATGCTGCTGACCCTGCTGCCCTCATAGCAGAGGCGCTGAAAAAGAAGTTTGCTTATCGGTATCGAAGCGATAGTCAAGGTGAAGCTGAGAAAGGAATCCCAAAGTCTGAATCAGAGGCGACCTCCGAGAGAGTGTTGGTGAGTACTGGGCAGACCTCTCTCCTTAGTGCAGCCTGTGGGCCAGTCCACTGCTGCACCAGACGCAGAAGGATGTGCTGTAGGATTTAGTCCTTACCGCCAGCTAGACTGCTTCCCTCTTGATGCTCTTCTGTAAGTAAAAGCTAACCCTGGGTATCTCCCGTGTTAAATTTTCCATGCTGTTTATTTATATTTAAGCACAATGAAGTAGAATTCATTACAATAAAATTTACATCTAAGGACAGTGTAAATGTTGTGATGTAGAAAGGAAAGGTCATTCTCTTAGGGCACCTATGAAATTCTTATGAAGGGGAAAGAGATCTGACCAGGGCGTTACAGGTTGTGGGCCCTGCAGCCGAGACTGAGCAGACTTCATGGAAGCTCTTAAGTATTAATTTAGACCTTCCCTTTCCTCAGGTTACTGTCACTGGGGAGATGTGTTTATGCCAGAGAGGTAGACATCCTAGAAATTCTAGCATCTTTGAAACTTTAGACATTGAAGAGGAAACTCTGTATCTTCCTTCTTTTATTAAAAGAAAGAAAGAAAATTGGACCAAGCTAGGGTCTTGCAATGATTACAGTTTGATAGGGAGTAATTTTGCTATCTTTCTCACTGTTGATATGAATTGACAGGTTGTTATAACGGTTTTAATACTATCGAGCTGCTTGGTTTTTCATGAACATACCTTGTGGTCCATGGTTGGGAGGGGGCTATCATTGCTGTTACATGAACCTGTATCTTTTTTGTTTCTTTTCTAGTTTGGTCCACACATGTTGAAGTCTACTGGAAAAATGAAGGCTTTAATTGAAAATGCTTCAACTTCCTAATAGACAAAGAGCTGAGAAAGACTATCTCAAGTTTAGCTGTCGGTTTATTAGGGCTGTTCGGCTAGTAGATATCAACACTGTTTGTTTGGTAAATACCTGAATTTAGTACTTAGTGGTCTCCTTTTAGGTCTCATTAGAGGATGATGCTGTAACAAAAGCACTCTAGATTTGTGTTTAAGAGAGGTCAGTTCTGAAGTTTTCCGTAGCATATGTACATTCCAGCATGTTTTTAATGTGTAGCCAAGATGTTTAGGTTTCCAGTCTAGAAAACAAGTACATAGATTTCAGAACAAAGGAAGGACATTTTATAGACGTGAGTTTTTAATTAACACTAATTTATCTACACATATTTTATGTGCATGTATTTGGATATACAACAGGACATAAGATTTAGTGATGGCAGTGACAGTGCTGTTGGTAATCATTCCTACCCAGTGATGGAGCAGCTGGTATATCCAAATTGTTGGAGTAAAATTTTCGAATTTGGAATTTCTTCTTCCCTTGAACAGAACTTTTAGATTCTCTCTCATGTTTTCTTGGAGATGGGGTTTGAGTAGGAACCAGATAATGTTTGCTGCTGAAATTCCGTAATACTTTCCTTTAAGGGAAGTCAAGGATCATGAAAACTGTTTCCACCTCAGTGCCGCCCAATTCTGAGGAAGAAAATGTAGTTTTCAATAGTGAGCAAACTATTGAATTAAATCTCTTTTAAAGTGAAAACTAGAATGTACCATCTCTTTCAGTTAATAAAATGGCATATCACAAAGATGACCTGTTGCTAAGTTAACAGTTCTGGAAATGTCAGCATAATGGAGTTAAAAAAGTTTTTTAATACTGGTCAAAATAGTAGCTTTAATGGAGCACTGAATAGGCGCCAATTTCCTGTACGTTGCTTATCATCGGCCAGACTGCTGTTCTGCTGAGTTCCACCTGCCACGTGGCAGCATAACCTGCAGGTGCCGTCAGGAATGGAGAACCGCCTTTCTCACCTAGGGCTTCCAAGGAAGTCATCATTTCTAGATGCTTCACGTGTCGTCATGATTCTCTATAGTTCTGTTAAGCTCGGCTCTAGTTATCCAGAATCTCCTACCATGAGTAAATAGTTGGACTTATTATTTAAATCTAGTGGGGAAAAAAGTTCCAATTCCCAGGGTGATTAGGAGATATGAAGAAGATACATTCACTTTTAAGTTATTGAAACTATGTGCAATGTTCTAAACGATAGCAGCTAATACTAGTTGAGGTAATTTTCATGGTTTGGCTGTTTAGCTTAAATTTGAACTGTGGCTTAATTTTACACATGTTGTTGACATTTACATTGTTTCCAATTGTTTTCTATGGTTTAAAAATTCTGCCTTTAAAATAAATTCAGGAAATTTTGCCTGATATACTTATTTTGACCACCTAAGAAATATTTATATTTGTATCAGTAATTGAATTTTTAGCCAGTGCTCCAAAATAAGGAAGTTACTGTTTTGAAATAAAGCAACTTTTCTTTTCCTTGGACCATCATGCCTATATAAATGCTTTTTTTTCCTTCCACAGTAGGCAACATTCTTCTGTGTTGTACATGCAACCTTAGAATAATTTGCTTTCTGCATTTTCCAAGTGGAAATTTACTGCTTAAAATGTGTCACCTTTTTCATTCATCTTCAGCATTAAAAGAGAAAGGCATGTGAGTTTCTTCGGTGTTCTCAAGCCTAGAGCCCACCTCTGGGACTCTCTTTCCACCTCCCCTAGACCATACTGCTATTGCTGCCTCAATAGCAAAAGAACTGACAACTCACCCAAGCGTGGGTAGGAACCTGGAACAGCTGGGAAAGAATCAAGGCTCAAACCTTTAGTTTCTGATTCCACATTTTGTGACCTCTGGTCAAATGCAAGCTTCTCTCTGTACTTCATATCTGTAAAATGTAAATACAGGTACTGTATTTATACTGAAAGAATTCCACGTATATGTGGATCCACGCAGTTCAAACCCGTGTTCAGGGGTCAACTGTATACATAATGTGAGTCAAGGAGCCCTGGACTTGGGGGTTAAAACATGATATGTATATGTGATCCTGTCCCAGGCACATCTCTGTTTTTAAAATGGGAATAATGCTCAGTTCAGGAAATTATGAGGATTAAAAGAGGCATTCTGAATACATTCTATGAATAGCAGAGTACTAAGTAAGTTCTTACATTATTTTACACAAGGTTCCCAGCAGACAGTTTTCTCCTAGGAGACAAAGTCCCTGTGTGCGGGCCAGGGTGGAGGGGTAGATCTCAGTCTTCGGTCCTGGTTTTCTGCCCAGTCGCAGGCCCTTCTGCAGAAGCATCCTATCCTCTTGCTGTATGAATTCCTGTGAGTCTGCATCTTGGTGGGGAAGGAAGAAAACACGAGGTAACAACTACTGGAAACTCATAGCTGGAAAAACCATCCTCTAGTAACTTCTCTGAAAACAGAAGTTCTCTCTGTGGACTAGATCTGGCAGATAAAAGTTTAAACTTTCAGGTGTGAACCCAGTAGCAACAGCTCTGGGATAGCCAGGCAGGAGGAGGCACTTGGTTTTAGCCGTTATCATTGTTACTGCTTGTTACCGTCAAGTCTTCCCCATGACCTTCAGCCTCTCATGAGTCCTGTCTCCTCTTTTCATCCTGGAGTCAGTATTCTGTGCTACTCCATTGAGCCTGTTTCTTAACATTCGTTTTAGTTTTTCCTTATCAATCTTGTAAGCAGGCTATCTTGTAAGCAGGCTAGTTCTTCATTGATACCAGAGCAATCACTTGAGGATAAGAAATAAAAACAGCATACCTAAGGAAGGATTCTGGAGAAGGCAATGACAACCCACTCTAGTACTCTTACCTGCAAAACCCCATGGACAGAGGAGCCTGGTAGGCTGGGGTCCATGAGGTCACTAAGAGTCGGACACGACTGAGCAACTTCACTTTTCACTTTCATGCATTGGAGAAGGAAATGGCAACCCACTCCAGTGTTCCTGCCTGGAAAATCCCAGTGACGGGGGAGCCTGGTGTGCTTCCGTCTATGGGGTTGACCAGAGTTGGACATGACTAAAGTGACTTAGCAAGGAAGGATCCAGAAATCTTAGCTATTTCCCTCTGAGACTGCTGTCCTTAGTCTGCTTTGTAAGGACTGCACACCTTACTGTTCCTCTGGCTGGAGCTTCTCAGACTTCTTTTCCCTGGGAGGTTCTCTAGCCTCTTTGAAAGGTCAGAGAGCTCCTTCCGCAAAGGTGAGAGTAACATGGATGGAATTTAGACGTGATCAAGAAGGTAATTAAGATGATCCATATAGTGCCTCCCATTCCATCCCAAACAGCTGTGGCTGCTACAGGGCAGTCCCGTCCCTCCCAACTGCTCTCTTCCAAGCTGGCAAAAGCCTTAATCTGGGGGAGAAAGACACCCTTCACAACAGCGATTTTATTAGAGGTATGAACAGCTTTCCGCTCACATGGCTTAGGAGCCGTCCCTCTTCATTGGCCAGCCACGCCTGCTATCAGAAGACGAGAGACGGTGAAAAGCAGGTGTGGCGGCAAGTTGCTGTGTAACCTGGTGTTAAGTGAGGGTGGAGAGCACGTGAGACTGTCGCCATCTCTAACCTCGATCTAAAGCAGACGGCCCTCTGCAAGGGGAGCACCTGGTAAGGCAGAGGCTGGTCGGGGGCCCAGGATCAGCCTTCCTGAGTTGGTCCAGGTTGTCCCTCAGGAATTTGAACAAGAAACCTGGAGAGAGAGGGGTGCATTCGGTACTCAGAGCTCAAGTAAGCAGGTCACAAGGAACAGCTGTACCCATGAGCAGTTTATACAAAATACGATGACGAACAAGGACAATGACTCTGCCTGAACTATGTGTCAGTGCATTTGTTTTGAGACACACATTTTACAAGTTAGAAAGCCACTCAGAAGATGAGGTGACAGAAGACTAGACCTAGTCTGTTTAGCCATAAAGACAATGCTTTAAAAATGTTTACTGCCTTTCCAAGCAGACACTCCAAGGTAGAGAAGAGGCTGGAAGAGAAGCAGGAGTGGCCAAGAAGCAGGTGCAGCAAAAATATACACTTAAGTGATTAGTCTATCTCATGAATGTGAACCTCAGTATAAAGCTCCAGTTAACCCGCAGTGACCTGAGACCGTTCCCTACAGTGGAAAAAGTTGACCCCTGTCCTGTGAGGATTCTTAGATGGAAATTTTTAAATTCTGCAAATGTTCAGCTAGTTATTTTTATCACATTCCTTTATGATACTTTCTTCAAAAGACAAAAAGCACCTTGGGATATCATGCACCCTCCTGATTCTTTACAGTAGGGGTCTCCCCAACCTCCAGGGTCTAATACCTGATGATCCGAGGTGGAGCTGATGTAGTAATAATAAAGTGCACGGTAAATGTTATGCACTTGAATCATCCTGAAACCCCACCACCACCAACCCTGGTCCGTGGAAAAACTGTCTTCCATGAAACTGGTCACTGGTGCCAAAAAGGTTGGGGACCACTGCTTTATGGCTCAACAATAAAGAAACACTTCAAATTTATGCTCAAAAATCTCAAATAATGCACAGCTTAAACATAAATTTAATATAAGATGCACTTTCTTCACAAGACTATTGATGGGACTGGTAAAACCTACAATAGACTAGTAAGTTTGCTTTGTTTCAGTTTTAAATTAGAGCTAAAAAAGAATCTAATATTAAAAATGGGTGTTTCCCGTACAACCTACCAGGCTCTAAAATAGGTTCAGGACAATTTAACGCAGCTATGAAAGTAAAAAAAGATACTGTGATAAAAGCTAGAATTCTACTAAAAGTATCATACTGAACATCTAAGATATTTTAGAATCACATTTGAAAACTAATTTTACCAGTCAGGGATGTTAATAACATTCAGTAATTACTAGAAATGGTATCATTTTCATTGTTACCCAATGAAACCATCCATTTTGTACAAGACAGAAACCCGGCATGTCATACAACAGACGCTTCCCACACACTGCGCCCAGGACATTCTGACACAGGGGCCAAGCTCTGCCACTGAAGGCTCTGCCACATCCAGTGCAGCACCAGCACACAGCGGGAGCGCGGCGCCAGGCGCACAGGCTGCAGCAGGGACTAGCGTCAGCTGCGCGTGGCGACAGGCTGACAGCTAGAAAGGAAACGCAACACCAAGTTACCCGTACTAGTTTGTTCAGCATTCATTGATGGCACAGTTTATGCCAGTCTTTCCTATGCTGAGCACATGACTGACTCATCAGAAAAGGCTGATGCTGGGAAAGACTGAGGGCAGGAGGAGAAGGGGACAACAGAGGATGAGATGGTTGGATGGCATCACCAATGGACATGAGTTTGAGGAAGGTCCGGGAGTTGTGAAGGACAGGGAAGCTTGGAGTGCTGCAGTCCGTGGGGTTGCAGAGTCAGACACGACTGAGCCGCTGCACTAAGGCTGAGCACAAGAGACGAGAAGGTGGAGGAGACAGCGGTGTGCACCTGCGTCCACTCCCAGCAGTGGTCACCCCCCACTGGAGACCAGGGACCACCGGGGGCCTTCCAGAAGACACAGGTTGCCTGCAAATCCTTAGCCAACAAGGAACGGCTCAGGCTAAGTCCTGCACGCATCTGGACAACTATGTGTTTCAAATACATGCTGATAGCATGGTGATTAATATCACATTTATTTAAAAACATTACTGAATGCATATTAGCCACTGGTCACTGGCCCAAGAAGGAGATATTAACTGGGAAAAGATTTAAACAGAATATTTACATGTTAAAAAACAGTACACACGAAAACACTGAACCTCTGATGTGAAAATTAAAAAAAAATGGAAACCCTTGAGAGTCAAGAATGCTTTTCGGAAAGAGAGGCCATTACAGGAATCTTCAGAGTTACTAACACCTCTAACCTGTACCTAAAGTATAAATATATTCCCCAGGCAACATATGGCAAAACTCACTACAGTAGTGTAATTAGCCTCCAAACAGATTTTTTACTTTTATATTAAGAAGATCATTATAAAGCACCACATTGACAGAGTACAAGCACTGACCAGGAACCAGCTTGTTTGGTTCTGTTAAGCTAAGGCTTACCAAAATGTTCTGAGGACCTTGAGCCTATAGCAGAGGTGCTGCCCTCAGCACTAAAGGCTGCCCCAGGGCCCCGGCAAGCTGCTACAGTGCTCGACAATTCTTTGAAGTCTTCCATTTTATCTTAAAAATTCATATGAACTTGGCATTCTCTTCTATAATACTTATTTTAAAATGTGATCTTCTAAATTCCTGTTTCAAGTTTTCTGAATTATTGTACTGTTTCCTCAGATTTTTCTAGAAAAATCAATGTTCAAAGAATACACAGGTACTATGAAGCAGGGCTGTCAACGCTCATCCCACATACATATAACAACACGTACCTTTGCCGTGGGTTTACTTACCCATAAGCAAGAAACCGGAGCACACTCAGGCGTCTCCCGCTCGAGAATGGAAGTAAGATATTCCTCTGAATATCAAGCACAAGTCAGAGAAGCAGCAGCAAGCATAGCCTGGCAGGCGGAGCCCAGGCAGCCTGCGGCTGAGGGTCTGACGCGCCTGCTAGCCATGCCAGCCAAGCGGGTGTGGAGGCGCAGCTCCTGGCGTTCAGTCTCCAGCCCCGTCCAGGGGGACCGCGCTCCGCCAGTGCACGAGCACCAGCAGGCACCTCCTTGTAGGATGCCTGAGGGACCTTGCTTCCCTGGCGCGGAATCCATGCTCAAGTAACCGGCTGACTGTAATTTAGCTTCCCAAGGAGATCTCCCTAAAATGAGAGAACGATGGACAGTTACTTTCTCATTGTAAATTAAACTGCTAATGGGGAAGAGTTTGGTTACAGTGAGTTTGCCATGAGACAGTTCTGCTCTCCACGTGCTGACATATTAAGTCTGTGAGTTGCAAGTTTCCTCATCACACAGGGTGTGTCAGATTCGCCTCCATCAGACTTCAGCACCCAGTGGTCTGGTGTGGTGGCCACGAGCCACACGTGGAGACTGGGCACCTGAGACAGGGCTGGCCCAAACTGAGATGTGCTGTAAGCGTCAAGGACACGCCAGATTTCAAAGACTTGGTAACAGAGAAAAGAATGTAGAACATGTCAAGAGTCGCTTTTTAATAATGGCTATTTTTTTTTCTCGTTTTGTGGCTACATATCTAAATGATAGAATATTCTGGACATGCTGGAATAAATCTCATCTTTGTTTAAAAACGTGATTACTCCAGAATTGACAATCACCTACTCGGCTCATGCTGTATTTCTACCGGTCCTCACTCTTCTATGCAAATGGTGACAGTATGTTTGCATTCAGAGTTGACACTTATCCCTTCTAATGAAACGGACTTGCGAAGACTGAGGAGAGGCCCAGTGATGCCTTTCTTACACTGAAACCAGTCAAGCAGAATCAAAGTGGCCATTTCCTATTACTTGACTTTAAAAAGGCCAACACTAGTGGTATTCTGGTACCTGCATGAGGGCTTGAGGTTTCCACCGTGGGAACAAAGGGCTGTGGAGACCAGAGGCTGGGCTCAGAGCCAACTCCTCCGGGCTGTTAGGACTCAGCCATCTATGCCCCAGGCCTCAGCATCTCACGGGTGAGGTGCAGGTGAGCCCACAGGATGATGCCTGCACCCAGCGACACCTGAACAAGTGTCCTGTGAGTCAGTGCTAGAATCGAGAAGTGGACGCCTAGTTTTCCTGGTAACTGCCTTCTCCTTTCCCACAGACTGACTTATAAGGTAAATATCAAAGATAAAAATGTGAAAAGATAGGTTTTATTCATCAAAAGTGAACAGCAACAGGCACATATTAAAATGAGTCTGGCAAAGCCTTTTACAAATGGCTTTACACTCAAGCTTTCTCCCAAGAAAATGGCTGTTGCGACAAACTGTAAACATAATTAATAAACAGTCTTTTACAGTAACAAGGGAAATACAATTGAACTAAAAGAAAGCACCGGTTTCTCTTAAAACTAGATTACAGTTGTGCTTACTATACATGAAACAATTTAAAACAAATTACAAAAGTGGAATGTTTGTTAAATTTAAAATTAGTCCTTAGATTTTTTTTTGTCCTAGAAAACATCTGTTCACATCAAAAGGCCCGTCGAAGGGGAACGTTTCATCAAAGGGAGGGACGAGAAAACAATGCATTTTTTTTTCAAATCAAAACAAGAAGTTTGGTCACTTAGCTTGGTGCATAGTTAAGGCATCTGGCGTCTGGAGCCATCATCTCTCACGGCCGACCTCCCTTCCCCTCCCACGTGTGGCTGCTCACTACGTCACATTCTACAATAATAAATAAAAGCCGACGTCTCCGATCCTTGCCACATGGATAAATAGAACACATGCACAGTCACACATGCACAAGCGTGCCCCAAACACACATCCACACACACACAACATACCTCTCACTCCCTGCAGCGAGAGGGACTTTAGTACCCTTGCTCTGAAGGACACACTGGCCCATCCCACTTTATTTCAGATTGGCAATACCCTGAGCTGATTATGGTGTTTTAAACATTCCACCTTTTGTTTGTTTTCTTGCATGTGCAGGTCAAGTGTACAGTAGTGAAGACAACATGCAATGTCTTCACCGCGGAATCATCATACAGCTAGGACACTGGGGTTCTGCCCCACCCGCCCCAAATTAAAAACCAAAGTTAAAAAAAAAATTGCATTGCCAAACAGCACTGGAGTGAAAGCTCGGCGGCACTCTATGATAAATGCTCAGTTTCCAGTGCACGAAATAAAACCAGAGCAAATGGGAGGCTTTGGTGGCATCCGAAGAAAAAGAAAGGCAAACTGGGGGGCGGGGAGAAAGAGCTGCAGTTCTAGGTTTGATCTTCAGAATTCTTAGTGGTTCCTTCACAATCATGCTCCAAGGCAAATTGAGAACCAATATTTCAAGAGTTGATTTGTAAACATTGAGTCCTGCCAGAGGTGCAGACACTGGGCACTTCACATTTCAATTTTCTCCGAGAGAATCAGTGGAAGGTACAGATACACAGTTTGCATCATGCTGGTTAAATTCCGAAGATTTCTGCTGAAGGCTTCAGCTCAAGCTTCACGATGATGCTTCCAAGAGCACACAGGCCACTGTAATCCTTCCTGCAAAAACTTCCTCGCTTCCCTCTGTTTCGCTCCTGCCAGGCGCTGCCTCTTCAAGGTCTCCCACAAAAAGCCAAATGCATATTGCTGTAGGTTCGGGTCTTGTCGTTAACAAGTGGGTTCAAATGATCCAACAGAGGAAATCTTGGAAATAAATAATGCTGGCATCATTCATTTCCCTTGGCAGTCAAGAGTAAGTTCTCTCACCTCAAGACCCCGTTTCACATTTCTAACAACCTCTAGGAGGCGTGTCTGCCCACTGGTTCTGGGGGTTAGGATAACCGGTTTTCCTGAGGTAATAACTGTGAGCTCAACTCCTCGAACGCAGCATCAGCATCCTCGCTGCTGGGCTGCTCTCTCTGCAGTCCCTTCCAGCTGGCTTTGTTCAGCCCCACGTGTCCGAGCATCGTCTGGGACAGCCTGGTGTTGGAGAACCGGGCCCATTCCGTGAACAGAGGCTCCACGAGATAGGTCATAAAACCTGAGAAAACAAGGAGAAAAGGCCTCTGTGTGTGTTCTGAAACTTTCAAACGTCAATACAGAGTTTACTCTCTTAAGCCCTACTCCAGTACTATCTAGCTCTTATTTTTCTAGACGTGTGTGAAAATTTACATACCTTCTCGAAGAATCTAAGTAAGCAACGTAATGAAACTTGGAGTGGAGGTGAGCTGACAAACGCAGCACATCTCTTCTGATGATTCCTCTCAGCTGCACAGAACCACATCCTTCTATTAATGCTTCAGCAAAACTGGGGTGGCCCCGGAGCAGGGCTCAGCGGGTCCGAGGGCTGGTTCCCGCAAGACCCCTGGAGCTAAGGGGGTCTCCTGGGCTGTGGGTGACGAGACGGGACCGAGGTGCAGCAGCTCTGCCATCAGTGGGGGGTGACCATCACCCCTGGTCACGAGCACAGGGCGGCTTCTATGTCTTGATGCCTCAGAATTTATAAATAAAGCCCCAACTCACGACCCCACGGCTTCCCTGGTGGCCTGGTGATAAACAATCTGCCAATGCAGGAGACCTGAGTTGGGAAGATCCCCTGAAGGAAGAAATGGCAACCCGCTCCAGTATCCTTGCCTGGGAAACCCCATGGACAGAGGAGCCTGGCATGTTACAGCCATGGGGTCACAGAGAGTCAGACACTACTTAGCAACTAAACAACAACATGACACCAAGTACGAGTCTAAGAAGAACGAAGATTAATATAAACCATCACTAAAGTGAACACGGCAAGTGTACTAGGGCCTACTTCAGGGTCAGCTCATACAACCAATCTCCCTTAATTCAGAGTCAGAAAAGGAAAGGCGATTTCAGGACAGTCTGCATCTCTGGGTTACACAGTACTCGAGCCCACACTGTATCTGACCTAATACTACTACACAGGATCTTAAGTGAAGTCGCTCAGTCGTGTCCGACTCTTTGCGACCCCATGGACTTTAGCCTACCAGGCTCCTCTGTCCATGGGATTTTCCAGGCAACAGTACCAGAGTGGATTGCCACTTCCTTCTCCAGGGGATCTTCCCGACCCAGGGATCGAACCCGGGTCTCCTGCACTGTAGACAGACGCTTTACTGAGTCACCAGGGAAGTATCTTACACAGGGTGAAAGAAGCCTCCTAGGAAACACCTTAACAAAAGCAAATATAACATCATCTTCCTAAACTTTTGATCGAGGACATGAAAATACACATTCAAATTCTATCACTGTTAACAGTTTTAAAATTTTTTTCATCTCTAAAACTTTCTTCTCAGGGAAAGACTCTATGGACCACAAACTACACCTGGTCCACTTAGCCAACAAGAAAATCTCACTGGTGGGACTTCCCTGCTGGTCCGTGCTCCCAATGCAGGAGGCCTGCTTCGAGCCCTGGACAGGGCAGTAGATCCCGCATGCCACAACCAAGAGTTTGCATGGTGCAAGTCAAGATCCCACATGTTGTAATGAAGACCGAAGATCCTACAATTAAGACCTGGTGCAGCCAAATAATATATTTTTTTTAAAATGTCATGGAAATAAAGCAGTTAGCACCCACTACTTTTAATCAGAAAGTCATGTATGGTCTGATGGTGGAATTTTAAGTGTACCAATTCTGGTCTCTGAAGTAGCAGTGACGATACTGGAAACATGGCTTTCTTCCGTGTCGCCCATCTCCTCCACACGTGTTAACTGAGAACCTACTCTATGCCAGGCACTGCTTTGGGCTGGCCAGGGCTCAGCAGTGAATAGTCGAGATGTGCCTGCCACCAGGAATGTTCTGGTGAGGAGAGACAGGACACGAGAAAAACGCCACCACTGTGGTGAGAGAGCATTTCAGCCTCTGGCAGCAGCCACCCTCATACCCCCAGGTCTGGCTGAACCTGCGCCCGGAGCCGCATCTTTTCCTAGGTGCCATAGTCAGGTCATGAGGAGCTGGGGTCTTGTACCCAAATGTAGGACCTTATTACCACCGGTTTCACAGGATCCATTTTCTTTTTAAAAATGCAATAGCATTCAGCCTTTAAAAAATTTTTTTTTTAAAAACAAATGTGTGGCTGTGCCGGGTCCTCGTGGCCACGCAGGCTTTTCTTTAGTTGTGGTGTGCGGGCTTCTCACTGCAGTGGCTTCTCCTGTTGCGTCGGCAGGCAAATTCTTAACCACTGGAAGGCCTGGATCCCTGTTCTTTGATTCTCCCACCATTCCAACCGGCTGAGAGCATCTGCATCCTGTTTCTCCCATCCAACAGACTAGCTGTCTCTCCAAGCTCTCTGTTCCCTGGGATTCTTTGAGGTCTTAAGCACCCAGCAACAGTACCCAGGCCGGGGCCACAGACACAGCCGGGAGGTACCCTGGACTCACGAGCAGTCCAACCACTTGTTGAATCCACCTAATTAACTGTCCCTGTCCACGTGCCCCTCTCTTCTTGTCCCAGACACCACAGGGCGCCGGGTCACGTGCCTCACTCTCACCCAGTACACGACAGACCCAGGGCTCCTATCACAGAAGAAAACCTATCGACTCAATGTGACTTCTGCTTACTGACCACACACTGGCTCCGGGTAACTGCTGCTTAGCACTAAGTTTATTCTAACAGTTCCCTGACTTACTCTAGAAAGAGATTCTTTCCAAGCCCCACTTTCCCTTAGGATTTGAGGTCACAAAGACCAATATCTGCTAACTGTACAAACTGGGCAAACTGGAAGAAGAGGAGCCCAGCAGCGCTTGTCTTGGGTGGCTCTGAGTCAGGAGCTGCCCAACCACTTGTGAGTCCACTTAACTGTCCCAGGACAGCCCACGTGCCTGGGACTCCTGCGTTCACATGGTTGTGGCTGTGCGGAGCCGCAGCTCTCATTTACCAAGTTGCGGAAGGTAAATGAGAGGGCGGGTGCTGGGGAGACACGAGGCCAGGTTACAGTGGCCTGTGCGCAGTGCTGCAGAGTCAGCTTCAACCAGCAGGTGGCGCCAAAGAGCCTGAGGTCGCGAGTGTTCACTGGGAATTGGATCTAATGGTTCCAGAATGACAGAGTTTCTTTCTTTTTTGGGGGGTGGGGGCTGGGGAGGGGGGTGCTGCACTGGATCTTCATTGCTATGCATGGGCTTTTCTCTAGTTGCAGAGAGCAGGCGCATAGGCTCTGTTGCCCCACAGCATGTGGGATCTTCCTGGACCAGAGATCAAACCTGTGTCCCCTACACTGGCAGGGAGATTCTTAACCACTGGACCACCAGGGAAGTTTCTATTCTTTCCATTTTAGAGCAGAAAGTTACTGCAACCTGCTCTGCTTCTTTTTTAACTATTTAATTTCAGGCTGTGCTGGGTCTTCTTTGCTGCGCACAGGCTTTCTCTAGCTGTGCGCAGGCTCCTCGTTGCAGCGACTGACTTCTGTTGTTGCGGAGCAGGGGCTCTAGGCACACGGGCTTCAGTGGTTGTGGCACTTAGGGTTCAGTGGTTGTAGCACACAACCCTAGCCACCCCAGGGCATGGGATCTTTCCCAGCCAGGGATCAAATCTGTGTCCCCTGCAGTGGAAGGCAGATTCTTAACCACTGGACCATCCAGGAAGCCCTGGCTCTGCTTTTTACCAACTAAAATCAAATAAGAGTAAATTACAAGGGTCAAAAAACAAAAAATCCAGTTAAATTATTTAAAAATCAGAAATATGCATTTTAATATTTATATTTCAGATATACCACTCTTCCTGACAAAATTAAAGTGAATGGCATTTTAAAAACCAGTTATATCTGAGTATGTATAGTTACCAATCTGGATGTTGGCAATTGATTCAGTCTGACGATCGCAGAGTGGACTCACACCCAAATGATACTTTTTTTCTATATCTCCTAGAAATTTAAAAAAGAGAAAGAGAATTCTTTATGTGGAATATACCTTATTGGTTAAAAATATAATTAAAGTCTTCATCTTACCTGTAAATTCCTTAGGAAAAATGTAACATACTTAATCCTCATGAGAGGACTCCTTCTAAATTAGTTCTTTTTTAAATTTTAAGTTATTCACACATAGAAAAGGTTGCCAAGCTGATAACCTATTTCAAATGGAGAGGGTGGAAAACTTAACTAGATGTTATCCCAGGATTGTAATTCCGTCACAGCATTTTAGTTTAAAACTTAAGATTTCTAAAAGGAAGACGCATGGAATGAAGATCTTTATCTTTCTGGCCTTAATTCACAAAATATGTCCTATGGCCATACCCTTCACATGGAACAAGGATGGAGCAAGGGTGGGACAATCTTTCTTTACAGCAAAACTTCCAAACTTGCTCTATGTCTATTCACAAATGCACACACATCAGATCATTTCAAAAGACAACTGTTGATGTTTTCAAAACAGGTCCTCAATTTGTGCATTACTGGTTCTACGTCCATCTACTGTGAACTGTCACTAAAAGTATCAGGCACCTACTGCTAGACTCTACAGTTGTCTTGCAGTTATTCTAAGTTATTTTAATTGCCTGAGTTATCTTATTTATATGAATCTAAAAAATGAAATGGACAGGTGATCACTCAATACTCAACACTGTAACTTGCCTTGATGGAAGAATTCCTCTGTTACTTTTTCACTCCACTGCTTGCTTAATTCCCAGGTCCGACACGGGTTACAAATATCGGCACACTTCAAAGCCATCTAGCAAGCAAAATATTGAAACTGTCTTAAGAAAAAAAGTACAATTTCAAATGTACTAAGTTTAAATATACTCTAATAGCGGGGAAAAGAACAACTTAAAAAAGAAAAAGAAAATGTTGCAATAAGACATCTATTATCCTTTACACTGAGTTTGGGGCTTTCTTGGTGGCTCAGATGGTAAAGAATCTGCCTCCAATGCAGCAGACTCGAGTCTGCAGCAGACTCGATCCTTGGATCAGGAAGATCCCCTGGAGAAGGAAATGGCAACCCACTCCAGTGTTCTTGCCTGGAGAATCCCATGGACAGAGGAAGCCTGATGGTGTCCATGGGGATGAGTTGGGGTACAACTGAGCAACTTTCATTTTCACACTGAGTTTATGATACTGTTAGTTATAGCAATCATTTTATAGAGGTGCTGAAAGCCTGCTAACCAAACTAAACATGCTTGATAATTCCAGAGAGCTAACACAGAACTGTATTAATCAGAAAGCTACAAACCAGTCGGTCATTTCTCATTTTTCATATGTGAGAACTTGTTAAAATAAAATGCTGTTGGGGCTTCCCTGACCATCCAGTGGTTAAGACTCTGTGCACCCAATGCAGGGGGCACAGGTTCAATTCCTGGTCAGGGAACTAAGGTCCTGTGTGCTATGGGGCACAGCCAAAAAACGTGACAAAAAAAAGAAGCTGCTACTGTTGACTGGTACCGCATCTTGTAAACACTGTTTTTGTTAGAAATCTCAACTGTGAAAAAGACAAATCTGATACACCTTTCCTGCGCAGGCTTGTGCGATGCTTTGCAGACCACAGCTTGCTCTCAAGATTTAACCACTCAGAACTAAGTGAGAATATTTTATTTTTATTCTAATGATCTTCCCTAGAAATAGAATTTTTCCAGGCCACATTTTACCTGTAAGACCAAGTGTCTATGCCTGGCATCTTCCAGATGTAGATCGCCCTTATCCAGATGGGCCCGAAACAAGGACAAGTATTCATTCTGGCGGCTGATGTCCGTGGCCAGTATCAGAGCGCCTATCTGAGCCTCCATCTGTTGTCTGGAAGTAGAGAAACAGAGAAACACAAGGCTTTCAGTTGAATAGCTACTTTTTAATTATTTTTCCCTTAATATTCAGAAAGCTTTACTGAGCTCTAAGATATTCTGCCATTCAACTTTTAACCTACTGCAAAACATGGGTTTTAATGAATGCATTTTAAAAACCTACTAAAATGGTCAAACCAAGACCAAGAGAGCTGGTAGGAAAATACCACTCGGCAAATACTCTGAAAGGAAAGCCTTAAGGTGGAATTACATGCCTTAAAAAAAAAAAGTCTATGTACAATTGACATGTTGCTTGAGAAAATTTTTTGCTGTGATGTAGGGAACAACTTTGGATTCTTTGTTGGTGCCTGAGATGCAGGAGGAGGGTCAGATGGAGGAGGAACGGACTATTCGACTACTGACTTCTGCAGACATGGGAAAATATGTCTGAGTAAACCCTAATGAAGCTCCACCAAGCAATGTAATAAAGCTTAGATTCAATTATATTTTCAGAGCCAAATTCAAGAATCAATTATCTGTAAGACTATTCAAATTTTCTGGAAGGGAAAATGTAACATGTTAATACAGATAACAAATATATCATCTAAAAAGCTTTTTCAAGTCAAATATGAAGAATGTTTAAAAATTCCTTTTGTTTCAATGGGCCATCACCAATGTTTTCTTTGTATAATGATCAGTAAAAAGCTGATCATTATAGATTAAAAAGCTCACAATATCGAATATTAAATAAAACCCTAAAGAAGATATAAAAGGATGCGACTGTGTAGTATTCCTGATTTTCAGTTATTTGAAATAAATATGAGAATTCAACAGGGTTAACATCAAATGCAAAACATGATAAAAAGGAAATAATAAAGCGAGTAACTTAATCCATCTTATTCAAGAAAAAGAGCATTTATAAATACTAACACCAGTATATGGTGGTAAATAGTTTTTATATATTTGTACGACAACAAGAAACAATTTTACTTACCAGAAGTATTGTCAAACTCCAAATGGTAGCCATGAATACAGACTTAAAAAAATTTTTTTAAGTCCACCTTTTTTCTTATGATCATTACCAAAAACCGTTGTTTTATAAAGTTTTTTTAAATTGAGAAAGGGAAAGAAAAAGGAAAGAGCAGTGACAGTAAGTTAAACCTTGACATCCTAACACATTTTTATGTTCCCCTTTCTCTAGAATTAGGCAGTTGATATCCACTGACATCATTTCCCCAGGTCACCTTCTCAGGATGAGATACCATTAAAAGCTTTTGTTGGTGGACCAATGACAAGATTCTGTTGACAATACCACCATATCGGGCTCCTCTACGTTAGTGCTTTTTGTTAGCTTTGCAAATGAGGGGTATGTGTGTACACGCGCTTAGTTGTTCAGGCATCCAGTCGTGTCTGACTCGCTCCTCTGTCTGTGGAATTCTTCAGGCAAGAATACTAGAGTGGGTTACCATTTCCTCCTACAGGGGACCTTCCTGACCCAGGGATCAAACCTGTGTCTCCTGCATTGGCAGGTGGGTTCTTTACCACTGAGCCACCTGGGAAGCCCCGCTCAAATGGTCTGCTTGACATCAAATGACACTGATGGCTAAAAAAAAAAATATTAGGTTTTCCATTCTTTCTCTTCATTACTTTTCCTAAAACAGATTTTAATGAATCTATTTCTTATACAGATTGTTTACTTTCTACCCAATTTACCTTTACACTAAGGTTTTATTCCAGAGTATAACATGGAATATTTAACTCTATTTACATAAATAAGAGGTAAACATGCCTGGGCCACTGTGTATCTGGAGTGCATTCTGTAGTATCTGTGGATTGATCCTTCATAAAAATTCACTGAAAAAAAATGCTATTGACTGTATTTCAGAATAGGTGTAAATTACTAAAATTTTGATGCAAATTTGTAAAATAAGATAATTAACCCCCCAAATTGGGGCTTCCCTGGTGGCTCAGATAGTAAAGAATCCACCTGCAATGTGGGAGACCTGGGTTCGATCCCTGGGTCAGGAAGATCCTCTGGAGAAGGGAATGGCTACCCACTCCAGTATTCTTGCCTGGAGAATCCCATGGACAGAGGAGCCTGATGGGCTACAGTCCATGGGGTTGCAAAGAGACACAGCTAAGTGACTTTCATTTTCACCCCCAAATTGTGGAATACCTGAATATAACAACATAATCTTAAAAACTTTAAATAATTGTTTTTCCAACTTAATATCCACAGTTCATAACTAATTAATTTTATCTTAACCTACCTGCTTTCTAATGGCATATGTGAGAATAAACCGGATTCTCTCAATAACCCCACTGCAGATCTCCAGTGGTGATTTTCCAGAACTGAGGTATTCTACAAAATAAAAAATTTAAAAAGGGCAGATCTGAATTAGCAAAGGGTAAGTCGTTTTCTGAACATAAAGTAATGTTTCTAAGTAATATCAAACTGGTTAAAATTCTAGCATTCATTGAGAACTGATTGACTTTCACTCCTTTAAAACGTGACCCATTTTCTAGAATACAAGGATATTAAACTTGGAGGAAGAGCTTGCACTCACCTTGTATAAAGTTGCCAGGTAATGGTTAGTTTTAATGAGGAAAGGTTGATTAACACCTGGATGATCCAGATCATGAGTGGCAGCTGCAATTAAGCTCAGCAAGACGTCCCAAGGAGTTACAGAGTTGGCAAGCTAGACGGTGGCAAGGAATAACTGATTACAGACGTGTCTGCAACGAACTGTACCATGACAACAGCTGTTCTAAATCGGTCTCCTCCCCTCATGTTTCTCTGACTGTCCGTCCAGGCCAAGGCGAGCCTGCCACGTGCTGCTGTCCACTCACGCCCCTGGCGGGAGGCGTGGTATGATGCAGTCCCTCGCCCACGGGGAGGTCATGGACCCAGCTCACCCGTCACGGCTTCATTTGAAACAAGCGTAACTAAGATGACAGCTAAAGCATAAACCATCTCTTCGAGTATGTTCATGGTGGAAAGTGTTTGAAATAAGGATGATCAGGGCTACACTGGCAAAAAGCATTTCCCGTCACCATTGCCAGACGTGCGGGGGTTCAGACGCCTCTGCATCCGTGCTCGCCCGCACACTCTCCCTCTGGTGCCCCGCCTCGCTGCCCTCCGCTCCGCAGCCCTGGCTTCCGGCTGGGCGTGGCCAGTGGGAGGGGAGGCCCGCACAGCCCGTGGACCGGGTTTACCCCTGCACCCGCTCGGGTCCCCTGGAATGCAGCACTTAGTTCCATCGGTTGACTTCCCTGGCTGTGTGGTGGTGAAGTACCAATTTCTCCCACAAGACTGTCAAAGAGAAACTTTAGGCTTGGCCCAGAGGGTTTTTTTTTTCCGCTCCAGAGTATTTCTTTACAGTTTAATTGGGGCAGCTGGGTGTACATGCATAAAATGTATCCATTCTATCCCTGTATATGAATGATGCCACAAAAAAATCGGTGTTTTTTAATTGGGGTATTTTCACATATGCCACAATCTCTAGACAAACCAGAAGAGTGGCACCCACGTGGCTGTATTCTCAGAGTTGGCATCAACTGGCACAAACTGGCCCTGTCAGCCTGCTTCCCTCCCAACATCTAGCTGGAACAAAGACCCCAGGGGAGAAGAGTCTAGAAGCAGGCCTAAGGGTGGGCGGATGTAATTTCACCAGCTCTAGAACAGGAAACGTCCATAAGCAAACACGGCTTCCATTACATCTACGGCTGATGACGCCCAACTCTGACTTCTCTGTTTCACTGCAGACTCCTTCCAGCTCCTCTTCACTAGATCCCTCCAGTTGGATATGGCAGGGACACGCATAACCGCACACATCCACAGTGGAGCTCACCATCGCCCCAGCCCTCTCCCCTCTTCTACCTTCTCTCCCTCACAGCGATTCCCACCTGCCCCTCAGCTGCTCAGGGCGGTGTCCACCCACCCCTCTTCCTACTTCACGCCCCAGAGGCATCCAGACACCACATCCTCCTCATTCTGATTTCCGAGGACCTCACCAACTGCCCACCTCTCTCCTGCCCCACGGCTACAGAAACAGCCCCTCATGGGCAGCGGCTGTGCTGCTGGTCTTGTCTGCTTTGTTCTCCCTCCACAGCCAGGACAGTTCTGTAAACTCTCCCACTTCAGTCCCACAGTTCCCTGCTCATCACTGGACACGACACCAGTGCCATCCCTGCCCTCTTGGAGCTCAGCGTAATCGCCAGATGACTCGCGTGGAGAAGCCGGATGGCTTGGCCCTCGCTTGGGCTTTTGCAGCCTTGCTCTCAACAATCACCTCGATTCTCTAGCTTAAAGTGTGATTAAAAATGCAGCCACATTTGCAAACTTGATCCTGCTACATCTCATTCCTGAGAAGGAAGATTCTGAGTCTGATTAAATCTCCAACTTAGGGCTTCCCAAGTGGCTCAGTGGTTAAAAGAAAAATCCGCCTGCCAATGCAGGAGAGGTGGGTTCGATCCCTGGGTCAGGAAGATCCTCTGGAGGAGGAAATGGCAACCTACTCAGTATTGTTGCCTGGAGAATTCCACGGACAGAGGAGCCTGGTGGGCTGCAGTCCATGGGGTCACAAAGAGGCAGACATGACCGAGTGACTAAACAACAACAGAATCACCAACTGAAGGAAGCGCCCAAAATTAAATCAAGAGAATCTGCTCAGGGATCTGGCTGACTGTCAACACCAGCACCTTACCTTAGGTTCTTTTAGGTAACAGTGCATGGCCTGAGTAACATCGGCAGCGTGGACTGCATTGTGGTAAGGGTTCTGACTGTGGTAATCTTCTTGAATCATCACTGCATCAAAGGAAAAAAGACCCCAAATTTAATTGCAAACAGCAGGCACTTACAAGTGCAAAAATTGCAACAATTATGTATTTCCCACTCACCCTACTCACGTGGCTATCAGCTACCTGTTCAATTCAGAGAGATAACCACTTCAGAACTCACATGACCACCACTGTGACTAACTCATTTGAAACTTTTAAAATGAGAAGCTATTCATGTCAAATTTATAAAATTATTTTTTTCTTCTCTTTTAAAATGTCAATATCACTGTGCCAAACTCCTTTGACTGTCATTTACTTTAAAAAGAATTTCTTAGTTAACTAAAAGGAGTACAATTCATTCAACAAATACGTATTGTGCTAGGTGCTGTTCTAGGAACTATGAATTCATTAGAGAACAAAAATCTTTGATGCAATACTAGTACAGATGTTGGGGAATGTGTGTGGATTCCAGGATGCTTTATCAGTGAGGTGAGTTTTGGATCTGGAATCAGTTTTTTAGGAGGGCAGGAAGAATGACCTGCTAATCTGCCTCCTCTGCTCAGTGTCAGTTATGCTAACCATGAAAAAGCAGACGAGGATGCAAACCCGCCACCATCAAACCTGCACCATGGGCCCAGCAGCCCTGCACTCAGTCCAGTGGTGCCCGGGACCGTGAGCCAACCCCAGTGGTGAGGGGCGAAGAGCACTGGAACTTTCTACTGACTCTGATTCCACCCTTTAAAACAGCTTTTTAAATACTCTCGTTAATATCTATGTTTGTATGTACTTTTATAACTTATGTATTAGTACATATTACAGACATATAATTTATAAATAAATATGCATTAGAGAAGGCAATGGCACCCCACTCCAGTACTGTTGCCTGGGAAATCCCATGGATGGAGGAGCCTGGAAGGCTGCAGCCCATGGGGTCACTAAGAGTCAGATACGACTGAGCAACTTTACTTTCACTTTTCATTTTCATGCATTGGAGAAGAAAAGGACAACCCACTTCAGTGTTCTTGCCTGGGGAAATCCCAGGGACGGGAAGCCTGGTGGGCTGCCGTCTATGGGGTCGCACAGAGTTGGACACGACTGAAGTGACTTAGCAAAGCAATGCATTAGAAGTCTTTCAAAAAGTCCTAGATATCTTCTCTTAGCTACTTAAGAGGAAAGAAAATATTCTCTTCTTCCTTAAAAAAATAAGAAAGAATCCTTACGCTAATTTTTTTCTAACACATTTATTTGGTGAAAGACCCCAATTTGTTTCCTGGCAGAGTGTTCTTAAATATCACTCTGCACAGCACATTAAAACATAGTCAAAATAATCCTTGGAGGTTGCTGTCAAGAGATTTCAGGGATCAGGAAAAGAGAAGATCCAAACGTACCTGATCATTTAAGGTTTTAATCTTCAAGAAGTAAGGAAAGGACAGAAGTCGTGTTGTCTTTGTGAGAAAATTGTGGCTAACATGGGAGACTGTGGGCAAAGGGGCTCCAGCTCACCAGGCCCCTGGTGCCACCACCCATGGCACTGGGCCCTCACAGCTCCCCACCCAGGGGTGCGGTCCCCCCTGTGACCAGCTCCGGCAATAGGGTTGTGATGGACGGGAAGGTGCAGGTGTCCAGCCCGAGCTCTGAGCGTACCAGCGGTCGCCTGAAAACTGGCCACTGCACTTTGAACAAGCTCGGCTCGTTGTAAAATAATAATGTTTCAAAAAAAAGGATTCTATTTATCTCACTGCATTGGATCTTAGCTGCGGCATGCAGGATCTACTTCCCTGACCAGGGATCGAACCCAGGCCTCCTGCATTGGGCGCACTGAGTCTTAGCCGCTGGACCACCAGGGAAGTTCCTGTTTTTTGTTTTTAATGTGACTCTGTTATGGTGCCACACTCCTCTGCCTCCCCTTAGTTTAACAGCAGACTTCGTAGAGCTGAGCTGGGTCAGGCCCAGTGCCTCTGGGGAGGGCCCAGCCGAGGCCCTCGAAGTTGCCATGCGGCTCATCCAGTGTCCTGGGCAGGGACACGAACAAGCTCAGCCAGATCAGCTGCAGCCCACAGACTCAGGGCTCCATGCACGTGTGTTGCTTCAAAACACTAACTTTGGGGTGGTTAGTTTTAAAGCCATAGCTGATATAACCGAGAGAAAAGGTAACAAGTTCCCGTATAAATACTACTCTTAAATGGGTTAGAATCACTTACCTAAAAATCTACGAAGTTTCATCATATCTAAATGGAAGTACTCAATTAATCCATGGAGACTAAATAAATGAAAGGTTAAACTTACTAGACTATTTCCTAAAAAGAAAGGAGAGGAGACATTAGTAGGAATACAAGATATTAATAACACAACGCTCTGAGCTTCTAAATAAGGGTTTGACTATACAACATAAAGAGTACTAAGTCCTACTTGCTGTCCATCTAAAATTTACATCTTATCTTACCAGTTTTGAATTTTAAATATCGCATCTTTTTTTCCATTCTAAGAAAAAACTTTTTTTTTTTGGTTTTATTTTTCAAAAACCAAACAAATGGATGATAAATAACTAGAATTGATAGAAAACTTTGAAAATTATCCACACTGAGTAAGTTTAATTCAATTTCCCAAAGCACCTAAAACCTCCTTGCAACCATCCCCCTAACTGAGCAGGTGTGTCCCAGAGCAAAGCATCTTGACTACAAATGCTATATTATTTAACAATTAAATAGACTCTATATTTAAAGGTTTGTAAGCTCATATATTACTGCCAGCGTGCAGACAATAACATAACACATGATTCTGTATTCTCAAAAGAAATCTATGATTCTTACAAACATATATATAAATAAGACCCAACTAGTTCCACAATGAGAATTTGCAGTAATAATATCTACAAAGAATGATAAAGGACTACTGGGCTAACCTAATCCAAAACTGCCTGAATAACTGTTGAGAAGCCCATGGCTGAGGAAAAAAAGCAAATTAACTGGAACAATGTTTACATGAGCAACACAGGAAAGGATGTGACTGCCAAGAGAGCCCTCTTAAATACCACCTCACTTATTGTCTTCAAACAGAAAGAAAAAAAACCCATTTCAAATCTTCTACCTTTAAGAAGTGAAAAGTTAAAAAATGTATTCAAATTTTGGTAATACTCCACTGGTGCAAATATGGGCCCATGTGGTCTAGAATCAGGTGAAAAAGCGGGCTATGGTCCTATTTTTACTGCTGTAACAACCAATCTTTCTTGGGACAGATACATAGATGTTTCAGAACGTATAATCAAAATAAAAATCTGATTTTTTAAAAAATGAGCAAAGGATCTGAATCAATGGTTTTCCAAATAAGACATGCAAGTGGCCAACGGGTATATGAAAAGCTGTTCACTGATCACCAGGGAAATGCAAATTAAAACCACAACGAGGGATTACCTCACACTTGTCTGAATGGCTATTATCAAAAAGGTAAGAGATAACAAGTGCTGGTGAGGGTGTGAAGAAAAGGGAACCCCTTGGTGAACTGTTGGTGGTATTCTTAAGCTGGTGTAGTCACTATGGAAAACAGTGGAGGTTCCTTAAAAAATTTTAAATAGAATTACCATCTGATTGAGCAATTCTACTTTGGGGTACATATCTGAAGGAAATGGAATCACTACCTCAAAAAGATATCTGTAGCCCCGTCTTCACTGAATCATTATTTACAATAGCCAAGACATGGCATCAACCTAAGGGCCCACAGATGGATGACTGGATAAAGAAACCATGATATGTGTGCAATGGGGTATTACTCAGGCCTAAGAAGCAGGAAATCTTGCCTCATGTGACAAACGGAGGGAGTTTGAGGAACTGTGCCAAGTGAAAGAGAAAGACAAATGCCGTATGATCTCACCTCTACATGGAATCTAAACCCAAACAACAAAGTCCTGAGCTCACAGATACACAGAACAGATTGGTGGCTGCCAGAGGTGAGGGTGTGGGGAGGTGGACAAAGTGTACTGCATACTTGAATGCTGCTAAGATAACAGATCTTAAAAATTCTCATCATAATAAAAACATGTAACTTTTATGTGTGGTGACTAGACCCATGTGGTGATTATTTTGCAGTATATACAAACAGTAAATCACTATGTTGTATACTTCAAGCTAATACGTCAATCACACTTCAATTTTTAAAAAAAGGATGTATATTCATTCTCTATATTTAGGTAATCATAGGTTCTCCCCAAAGTTGTTTCCCAAACCTAATGAAATAAATGACTGATCTCTAGGGTCTAGAATAAGTTTTAAGGACACTGCAATCCAATGGTANTAAAAAGGAACTTCATTCCAAAGTAAAATACCCTTGGACAGAGGAGCCTGGCGGGCTACAGTCCATAGGGTCGCAAAGAGTCTGACACGACTGAGCAGCTAACACTTTTTTCACTTTCCGCCAAAGCAAAACAAAACTCAGAAAGAGGTAAACAAATCAGAATCACCCTTTTTTTTTCCCCAACGTACTCACACTTTCCATAGATAGTGATTAGCTCCAAGCTCTCCCCAACCCCACCCCGCCAGAGAGAAGCAGTGTCAGAAAGGGCCACTCTGATCAGAACACACCATCTCTCTAAAGTGTGCAGAGAAAGAGAGCCTGAGAACCAGAGTGAAAAGAAAAGCCATCTCTCAAAAGGGCGTCAATCTACCACACATCTCGGGCTATCAAAACTGGAATATAAGATTGGAGGAGGTCATTGTACATGGCTACAGCACAAAAAAACTCAAAAAGGAAACATCAACAACCCTGAGATAGTAATGTTCATGTTGAGTTATTAATAGCAAGAGAAAAGAAGAATAGAAGTGCACGCTCAGTTGTGTCTGACTGCGTGGCCCTGTGGACTGTGGCCTGCCAGGCTCTTCCGTCCATGGGATTCTCCAGGCAAGAATACTGGAGTGGGTTGCCATGTCCTCCTCCAGGGGAATCTTCCTGATTCAGGGATCGAAACCTCGTCTCTTGCATCGGCAAGGGAATTCTTTACCAACTGAACCAGCTGAGAAGCCTCTTATTAACAGAAGTAGGTTTAATTAGAGATATCCAAGTGACAATGACAGTGATTACTTTTGATTACTACTAAGAGTGATAATCAAAAAGTAAAATTTTAGATGGATGCTCTAAGCTTACAGATCAGTCACTGAAGAAGGAACAAAATGATGCTCCCTCAGCCAGCAGAGGGCGCCTACACTCAATAAATGAAAGCAGCGGCAATCCCATCAATGCAGCAATCCTGAGAACACATTAGAGTAAGTCAAAGTCTTCACTTACCATTTGTTAGTCTATCAAATAGAAAGATATCAAAATTCCAATTTCCAACTTTTTCCAGCATACACTGAAATGAAAACCAAACATTCCTACTGTAATTTAATCTCAGTAACTTTCTCTGTCTTTTGTAGATAGTCCATAAGGAAGCTAACAAAAACAGAAAGTGGTCGACTTAAGAAATGCTAATTATCACTCTCCTTAATCATGACCTTTCCAAACAACTCCAAAATATGTCCAAAGGGATAAACTCCATTTGAAAAACAATTAATGTTTTCTCAGTTGATAAATGTATAGGTAAAGCTGGTGTTCCTTTTGACTTATTCTTATGCTCTCGTGAACTGTCAAGAATTCCAATACCCATCACAGAATGTAGTTCACACACTGCATGGTCTAGAAACTAGATTTTAAAAATCTAATAAAAGTTGTAATAGTTGAATACTTGCTACATTCCAGGTACTATTAAAAATGCTTTATTTTTGACACATTCTTATTATTCACACCAACACTATCATGTAGGCACTGTTTTCAACCCTCATTTACAGATGGGCAAAGAGGGAAAAAGTCGTTAGCTTGCTCAGCGAGAGTCACAGAGCTGGGTCTTAAGTCAGGCAATCAGACTCTGGAATCCAGGTACCAGACACCTGTAGTATATACTATACTTAAATTATTTGTTATCTGTCTTCTTAAAACACATTCCCATTTATTAATATTCCTTAAATATCCTAATAGAATAGTCCATAGCATTTACTACATAATTTTTAGGTTGATGGTTATTTCAGCCAAGCAAATAAGCCCCACAACAACCCTAAATATCAAACAGATATTTTTACACCATGACTTTGTAACCTGAAAATTGTGTGGACTTTATTTTCAAGAAAAAATTTGTATTTTGTACCCAAAGTTCACTGTCATATATACATATATGGCTAAATCAGCATAAGCAATACCAGGTATTACCGGTAGAAATGATAATAGTCCTAACAACCAATGACACACAGACCAGTATTCTCATTTGGAAAAGAACTTGTGAACTTTTTTAAATTTAAAGAAAGTATGAGTGCTTTTCCATCGATTTATCAAACAGTTTACATGAGTTCACTTTAATGTAATTGTAGACTGGGTACCCTGGCCCCATCTACACAAACCTACATCTAACCTGTGAGTGTTAAGTCAAAGAATACTTTTACAAATGTTAGAAATGTGAGATTATTAAAAAATCCTTATTTAGTAAAAAAAAAACAAGCTCAGCCAATTTACACCTTCATTAAGATATTTCTTTTAAACTATATTAAAAAAACAGTGCTCACAATCACCGAATTTAAAAAAACATTTAAATCTTCCAAATATCTCACTCATACAAGAGATCATGAAAAGTGTGACTGAAAGTCATGAGACTTCCTGTGCTGAGTTTACTTTTAAACAACTGGAAGAGAGCAACCGAGTCCCTTCTTAATCCATAATATTCTTTCCAGCATTAGGATCCTTGTGAACTTACAGTTTAATGTTCCACTGATCTACTTGCTATCACAATAAATGTTGTAATGCTATAATACACAAAAACATTCTCATTACTTTAGTTCCCTGCTCTGTAATAGCCTCATCATAAGATGAACAGCTGCTCTAAAGGAAAAATCTATAATAAAAATTGAGTTCAAACGATTTCACATACCAAAAGCAGGCTATATAAAATCAGTACCATATGGGAGAAACAAGGCTTCATTAAACTTATGTAAGAATCAATGTTTTCTTGAAGAAAGCTATACACACCTTGGCTTGTCCATTATAATCATCATCTAAAATGTTCAGAGAATTTGAAACAGTAGTACCACGAAAAAACCGTGAAGATCTAAGATACCGCTGGAAACTTAGTAACCGTCTGATATTCCTTGCAGACACAGAAACTTCAATTTCAGATTGAGCTGAAATGAAAGGAGTAAAAAGGTGAGTAGAGTAAGTCAAAACTGCACATAACCTATTAAGAGCCCCTTCTAGTTACATACAAATATTTCTTAAAATTGATCAATGGTCATGCCACATTTCTAGGAAAGAAGAGGTACTTTATTAGATTTTCAATTAAACAGCTAAGAATGAAGGGGTAAATGACCAATTTTATCAGCATTTAGAAACATAATCAGGAGTGTGGTTGGATTAATCATCAGTTTTTTCTTTTTTTAAACTTCCAAGAATGATCACCTCTCCCTCTATTGCTTCAATATACTATACAAACACTATGGAGCAAGAAGACAAAACCTAGTTGCAAATTATCCTTCACATTGAGAAACCAGGTCTCCAGTTACATATGAGCCTTAGAATTCAAGCATCTCAAATCCTAACGAGGTATCACCTCAAATTTCTTTGTGATAACTTTTATTTAGAGGAAAAGGAGATAGAGAACGGAGAAGAACGTAGTTTGGATACTGACACGTCTTCTTTCCATGAGTCTAACCATCATGTTTCCCTGCGGTGTGAGACAGAACCAAAGTTTCTGGGGCACCAGACGAAACAACAGACTTTGGTTAAAAGCTATCTTGGAGGGGATGAAGTCTTCAAAGTCTAGAAACTAACTAAATTCAGCGAAATGGTCACAATATAAAACATGAAAATGAAGGCTAAGGATCAACAAGTCAGAATCTCTCATCTTAACTTCCATTAACTCTCCAAGGGTCGAGTGACAGGCAATCAAACACATTCTCGTGTGTCCCATCACTAATTCTATCAACCTCTATTACCCAGTGTTATCTAAAAATAATGGCAATGATGTCTAATTCAAACAGTGTTAGATTAAATGAGATAATATATACACAGGTCAGATATATAATAGGTTTCAAAGAAATGGTGCCAGTGAAGATGGTGATAAAATTGATGTTGATGCTGCTGCTTAAGAGGTAGGTGTGCATCTTGGTCGGAGAAGGCAATGGCACCCCACTCCAGTACTCTCGCCTGGAAAATCCCATGGACAGAGGAGCCTGGTGGGCTGCAGTCCATGGGGTTGCTAAGAGTCGGGCACAACTGAGTGACTTCACTTTCACTTTTCACTTTCATGCATTGGAGAAGGAAATGGCAACCCACTCCAGTGTTCTTGCCTGGAGAATCTCAGGGACTGGAGAGCCTGGTGGGCTGCCATCTATGGGGTCACACAGAGTCGGACACAACTGAAGTGACTTAGCAGCAGCATGCCTCTCAGTAATTATTCCAAGTTCCAAACCTGTTCATGTTGCTCTAAATAAAAGTATTCATTGGCCTATCAGCATTTTAAAGTAAACTCCATCTCCTCATCCTCCATGAAAAGGCCTCATTCTCCAGGTGCTGGCTCTCTCCAGCGACACGTTCCCTGGGAAGCACACCTGGACACCGACATGCACATCCCCCGTCTAGGAGAGAAGAGGGCACCTCCTCTGGTTCTCAAAGCTACCTGGGCAGACACTAGTCAGACTACTTCTGATATTGTACAAAATTACTTATTTCTCTGTCTGCTTCAATAAATGATGACCTCCAATACAGGCACAAACTACTTTTTCATCTTTGTATTTCACAGCCTAATAATAGTGCCATGTAGGTATGCATAACATAATGAATGAATAATCGCATGTGTGTGCATTTGCTAAGTTGCCTCAATCATGTCCAGCTCTTTGTGACCCTATGGACTGTAGCCCACCAAGCTCCTCTGTCCATGGGGTTCTCCAGGCAATAATACTAGAGTGGGCTGCTATGCCCTCCTTGAATAAGTGCATACTGTTTGTGAAACAACTGATGAGCTCTGAGGTTCCCATATACTCATATAAGCCAGAAACAACACACAGTTATGAGGTTTTTTCATTTTTCATCTCAGTGAATCTAAAATAAAGAGTATCTAAAAATAAAAGAGTATCCAGAACAATTGTCCGAGAAGGAAACGGCACCCCACTCCAGTCCTCTTGCCTGGGAACTCCCATGGACAGAGGAGTCGTGGGCTGCAGTCCATGGGGTCGCTAGGGGTTGGACACGACTGAGCGACTTCACTTTCACTTTTCACTTGCATGCATTGGAGAAGGAAATGGCAACCCACTCCAGTGTTCTTGCCTGGAGAATCCTGGGGATGGGGAAGCCTGGTGGGCTGCTGTCTGTGGGGTCGCACAGAGCCGGACACGAGTGAAGTGACTTAGCAGCAGCAGAACAATTGTGGAGTTACCTTTTGATCTTTAGCAACATGACTTACATAAAAAGGATTGGAACCAAAGTGGAAACACTATTAAATATCAAGTGATTATGTTTGAACTAGAATTAGTATGTTTGAGGAATGAGGTTAGTTTAAGTTCAGAAAATGTTCCACGTGCTTCAAAAAAAAAGTATCTCATTTAGCCCTCTACAGTGTCAAAAAAATGACTATTATTATCTTCTACTTTATACATGAAAACACTGACTCTACACGAGATTATATATAAGGTCACACAGCCAATACAGGGCGACAGCTAGATTTTAAAACACAGATCTGCTTACAAATCCTGTGTCCACAGTATTACTCACAAATTTCTTACTTCAAATCTACCATATGGTTTATTTTTTTACCATATGGTTTATTGAGGGTTTATGATAAAATTCTGCATACACCATCATTCAAAATTGTCCTTATTTCCATGGAAGTATGTACAAAAATAAAGACATAGGGGAAAAAGCTAACATACAGTATTTAATGTGACCCTTCTAAAGTTATTCCCAGAAAAGACTGGACCTGGAAGGGACAAGAGTGGAATGACACGAACACGTGGGGACCAGATGAGATCTAATTAATATTAGCATTGCCAACTCTGCATTTACAAGGCACTTTACAGTTTTACAAGAGTACATTCACATCTGTGATCCCGTTTAGTAACTACAACAATTCTGTGAAGATGGCAAAGATTATCATCCCCATTTTACAAATATAACCCCAGAAACCAACGTACAAATGCTACATACTTAACGCATTGGAGCCAATGCATTTAAGAAAGCTTATAAAAAATGCTGCAGAAAACACATATTCTAAAAAGTAATCCCAAAGAGTTCAAGGTCATAAGCAAGACTTTATGAGCATTCCCTTCTATGCAGTATCTTAAATCACAGAGAAGGTAACAGTTTCATCACTGGCAATCACTTTGCATCCAGATACTGACAGAAGGATCACTGCTCCCAAATTACACCTCCTTGAAGTAAACCTGAGAGTCTCTTTGGGAGGATAATTACATAAGGTCCAAAAACTGAATGAGCCTCCTTTGAAGGGTTCAATCCACACTGTGCTAAGTGCGTGCAACAACACGCTAGGATCTGCACCATCGATGTAAAGACAGTTGGCACCGTCCAGGAGCCAGGGCTCTGAGACCATGGCTGGACCTCTCTCTGCCTTTACTCCTATTCTCTAGGTGACTTCTCACAAGTCACAGCTTCTTGATGTCTCACTTCCCTTAACTGGAAAAAGAAAACACCAAAAAAAAAAAAAAAAACCCCAGAAAACTAACCATGATTCATGTCTTTTTTCCTACAGAGCCCTGAAGTTGGGACTCATTATCAAGAATTCTGTTTTGACCATATTGAGCATGAATATTAGATATTAGCTCAAGGGGAAAACCTCACTCATCATAGGAGCCCAATGCCTTCCAACAAGACTAGGCCCACAAGTAACACTTACAACAGGGTAAGAAGTAAGACCTTCACTTAATGACAGAACCAGCTCTAACAATTACTGATTATTTCACATACAATCTAAGAAAGGCTGGAGTAGCTGTCCAAACGAAATGGCAAATCATCCAGTGAAAAGAATTTTCTTCACCTAGTGGGCAAGGAGCCTATACCTAAGATAACATTCTAGAAAGAAGAGAAAATTCCATGAGACTTTGCAGAGATGGCAATGCAAACTACCTCAAAGCTTTGCCTGAGACTTAATATAGGACCAGATTGGGAGAAGGAGTGGTATTTTTTTTTTTTCCATTACGTTTTTTCAAATGTACTGCACTCGCATTTTAAAAATAAAAATCAAGGAGGGAAAGAGGGAGGGAGAAAAGAACACAGCGATAAAACCTTACCCCTACCCCGTTCCCCATCCAATCAACTGCCAGACTCTCCCCTAAAATGATCATTTTTTTACCTGACAAGTTTTGTGGGTACGCTTCCTGAGGTTTTGGATCAAACATATGGAAACGCTGTTATATACCATGCTTCCACTTCTTTTACATAAATGGTAGCATATCATACTTCTGTTTTGTACCTTGTCTTTAAATTTTTCTTAAAGCTCTTTCCCTATCAGTACACAGAGACCGTCCTCATTTTGAGGCTGTAAAGTATTCCACCATATGGATGGACCATAATCTATCTATCCAATCCTCTACTGAAGGACATTGCTACAACTCTACCAATTTAAAAATACCTCTGTTTTACTAAGTATACTTACGTTTCTATGACTTGTTTCGTCTACTACCTTAGATGTCACCTTTTAATGTTGTGTTATTACATTCTATATCCCCTCTTCTTTCCCTTTTCCTCTTCCAATGCCTATTAATTGTCAGAGTGCGCCCCCCCTTTTCATTCCAACCCGCATTTTCATTTTAGTTCAGCTCTGGAATTAAATATTTAGGTCCTTTTATCATGGCTTCCCCAGGTATCTCTGTCTTTGGGTTTCAACAACTTGGCTTTTTGTTTTGTTTTCTGATTTTTATCAGATTATGGTTGCTTTACACTGTTATGTTTAGTTTCTGCTGTACAGCAAAGTGAATCAGTTATATACACATATATCCCTTCTTTTTTAGATCTCCTTCCCATTTAGGTCACCACGGAATACTAAGTAGAGTTCCCTGGCCTATACAATAGGTTTTCATTAGTTGCCTATTTTATACACAGTGTGTTAGTCACTCAGTTCTGTCCGACTCTTGGCGACCTCATGGGCTGCAGCCCACCAGGCTCCTCTGTCCATGGAATTCTCCAGGCACGAATACCAGAATGGGGTGCCATTCCCTTCTCCAAGCGTTCTTCCCGACCCAGGAAATAAATCTGGGTCTCCCACATTGCAGGCAGATTGTTTAGTGAGCCACCAGGGAAGCCCTTTATACATAACATCAATTGTTTGTGTGTGTGTATATATATTATCAATCCCAAACTCCCAATTCATTCCCCCGCTTCCACCCTTCCATCCATAACTTTGTTCTCTACATCTGTCTCTATTTCTGCCTTGCAAATAAACTCATCTGTACCATTTTTCTAGATTCCACATTTAAGTGATATTATACGATATTCGTTTTTCTCTTTCTGACTTAACTTCATTCTGTATGACAGTCTCCAGGTCTATCCATGCGTCTGCAGATGGCACTGCTTTGATCTTTTTATGGCTGAGTAACGCCACTGTTCATGAGTACCACATGCTCGCTCTCCTTTGACTTCACTGAGCTTCTTGGAGGTGTATATCCACGTCTCCATCAGGAAGTTTTCCACCATTCAAACAGGTTTTTCTGCCCTCTCTCTTCTTTCTCCTGCTGGGCCTCCTATGAGTCACATGTGGTACCCATGGGGATTCCTCAACGGGTTTCTTGTGGAAGGCATTTTTCTTCATTCCTTTTCCTTTCTGCTTCTCATTCTGGATTATTTCAATATTCTTATCTTCAAGTTTGCTGATTTATTCTTCTGCTCACTCAAATCTGCTGCTGAATCCCTCTAGTGAATTTCTCATTTCAGTTATCATACTTATCAGCCCCAGAACTTGTTGGGTTCTTTTTTATAATTCCTATTTATTGAGATTTGGATTTTGTTCACACAGTGCCTTCCTGATTGCCTCTCCTTCTCGCCCTTGGTTTGCTTCAGCTCATTGAGCATTAAAGACAGTTGAGTTAACCTCTTTGATTAGCAGTTCCCATGTGTGGGCTTCCTCAGGGTGGCTGCTGTGATGTTCTTTTGTCATATGTATGGGTCATAGTTTCCAACTTCTTTTTATGTTCTATAGCTTTTCACTGAGAACTGGACGTTGTGCCAAGTCTACTTGGGGAACTGGAAATCTAATCTCTCGCTCTTCCAGGACTGTTTATTTTCACTTGTTGTGGGCTGAAGCCAACTGTTTTGTGATTTTTCCAAATGGCCTTTGCATATCTATTTGACTTTGTTTACTCCTTGCTGTGTGTNGCAAGTAGAGGCACCATGGAGAACGTATCAAGTTGAATGAGCAGCATCATTTAGGAACGGAAAAAAAGAGGACACATGGAGAACTGCGGACAAGAAAGAGTGATCAGGGATTTCCCTGGTGGTCCAGTGACTAAGACTGCATTTCCCAATGCAGGGGTCACGGGTTCAATCCCTGGCCAGGGAACTAAGATCCTGCATGCGATATGTGCGGTGTGGGCAAAAACAAATGCAGAAGAAAAAATATATATACATTATTATATATATATATTTTTAAACAAGGGTGATCATGAGAACTTAACTAGTACTTCCATTCAGGCAATTACTAAAAAAGCTCACCCCACACCACATTACATAAAATCTGACCCTATCGCCAATATTCTCATGAACTTATTTTGTGACATGAGACATGCTATTATTTATTTCACAGCATAACAGACAACAGATTAAAGGTGTCTTTGTTAAAGCCCAGCTTCCACCAGGCTAGGACTATTTAAGTCCTAGGCTTGTTCTAGTTTACATGGTTACCTACATTCCAGTCCAGCTTAGAAAGCCGACAAGGCTCAGTGACTTAATCAAGTTACTATTAAGAACTGTTGGCGCTGCTGGTTCTCCTTTAAAATATCACATTACCTCACTGTGTGACCACAAACAAACTAATCAACCTTCACCCAAACTAAATGAGCCTTGTTACTTAATGATCATGGGAGTTACTTGCAGTCACCCACCCTTGGCTTCTCGGAGCCAGCAATGAAATGTGGGATAGCAGTAAATTTAGAAGCCGTGTTTTTCTCTTGCTTTTCTCCTTCAGACTAGAAAGCAGACCGAAAAAAGAAATCTAGGCAATAGGTTAGGGAGATAGACGGGCTGGAAATCGACATACCTTGAGCAGTATCATGCCCAGGACTCCCACAGACCCTCTTCTCTGTCAAACAAACAGCACGGCAGAGCCATCACCGGCAGTTAGTTATTAGACGAAAAAGATTTTTCACAGAAAAAGCTTTTGGATTTTGAGACTTGATCATTGCCTGCTTTTATCGTCCACAAGAGGGCGCCCTGCAGTCACTATTATCTGCTACCTTACCATGACAATCATTTAGATGCATGTTAGCATGAGTTCCCCTTGGAAACTGTTTAAAAATTTTTCTTTTTTTTTTTTTTTTTAAATTCAATGCTGCAAGGTTTTAACTCTAGACTAAAGGAAGGTCATACTGAATAATAATTGAGTAAAAAAATTAAGACACACTATATTCTAATCTCTTTGCTGCTGCTGCTGCTAAGTCACTTCAGTCGTGTCCAACTCTGTGTGACCCCATAGACGGCAGCCCACCAGGCTCCGCCACCCCTGGGGATTCTCCAGGCAAGAACACTGAAGTGGGTTGCCATTTCCTTCTCCAATGCATGAAAGTGAAACGTGAAAGTGAAGTCGCTCAGTCGTGTCCAACTCTTTGCGACTCCATGGACGACAGCCCACCAGGCTCCTCCGTCCATAGGATTTGCCAGGCAAGAGTACTGGAGTGGGGTGCCATTGCTTTAAATTTCCTTAAAAAAGAATAGGAGCCATATCAGGAAGCCTACTGTTAAATACTGAATAAATACACTTAGTTACATCTAAATTCAAGTGTTCTTAGAAGAATTTTTACATGCAGCATGCATGGATAAAGGGGGAAAAGCAGAGGTGCTGTGAGCGATGATCTTTAAGGAGTGGCCTGTACTGATACTGAGCGGCAGTGCAGCAAGGCGAATAAACACACGAGCTCTGGAGTCATACACCTGGGTCTGAATCCCAGGTCTGCCACTTCTACTAGTTTTGTGACATCAGGAATGTCATTTAAGTTACCGAACTGAACCTCAGTTTAATTACAAATGATGGAACAGCCATCTTTGCAGGTCGAACAAATATTGGTTAAAAGAAGAGAAACTATATTTGTAATTTCAAATTTCCTATTTCCTTGTAAATAGGAAAGTAACGACCAGGCAGTACAGTATGAAAGAGAGTAAGAAAAACAATATAGCAACAACAAAGTCCTTGTTTAGTTATTAAGTTGTGTCTGACTCTTTGGAACTCCATGGACTGCAGCAAAGCCAGGCTTCCTTGTCATAGCTGAGGGAAACACCATGCAACAACTTCCATTTTTAAAGGGAAGAAGTGGTAAAAAGGGTATGAGTTTGCGTGGGAGTTACTGTATACTAAAGACTTAGATAATCCAAGACAATAAAATCAGTATGACATAAGCTTTTAAGCTCAAAATAAACACAGAAACAGATGTTCTTTCTGTTCATATCACTAAGTATCAAAACAGTACCCAAGTCTAACAGGGCCCTGTTAGGAAGATAAAAAACAACCCAAATGCACATGAGGCTCTAAGGCAAAATTTAAGGAAGGTTTTGTCTGTTGCCACTGAAGGGCATCACAATAAAGACAACATGGGACATCTGATTCAACATAACGGCACTGGCCTGCCTGAATTCGGTTTACGGCTAATACAGACCATACTTAGAGAAATCAAATGGGGCCTTATAAAGTCTAACTGGTAGAAGATATCCAGTTTAGTCAACTTGAGGCAACAAGAATATATTCAATCTTTATAATGAAGCATAAAGAAGACTGAGCACCAAAGAACTGATGCTTTCAAACTGTGGTCCTAGAGAAGACTCGAGAGTCCCTTGGACTGCAAGGACATCAAACCAGTCCATCCTAAAGGAAATCAACCCTCAATGTTCACTAGAAGGACTGACGCTGAAGCTGGAGCTCTAATAGTTTGGTCACCTGATGCAAAAAGCCGTTGGAAAAGACCCTGATGCTGGAAAAGACTGAGGGCAGAAGGAGAAGGGGATGACAGAGGATGAGATGGTTGGATGGCATCATTGACTCAGTGGACATGAGTTTGAGCAAACTCTGTGAGAAAAACGAAGGGAAGCCTGGTATGTTGCGGTCCGTGAGGTCGCAGAGTTGGACACGACTGAGCGGCTGAACAACCAAAAATGAGCCATAGGCTGCCAAAAACCAGAAACAAAAAGATGAGTAAGGCTAAAAGCCTTTGAGGCTACGATGTAGATACCTTGAAAGGATCCCTTGGTATGGGGTGGAATGAAGTACTAAAGTGAACATACAGGCTCAAGATAATGGGCAAAACACATTTACATAGAATGGAACATTACCATGTGTCAGAAGTTAAAAGAAAACGGAAAACTGCATTTCTGTGGACGTGAAAGAAACATACTGCTTATATTACATCTTGCCTCATGTTGGCACAGACACCAGGGCTTCCAGTCTGGATGACGTCAATGAGCTTTGGTGAATTCCATGAAAAGAGGGAACTGTCAAGTTGACAGCTTCGGTTCCTATTTAATAATCATGTCAGAATCTTTCAAAGGAAGATCTTAGATTTTCTAAGTGCACATGTGGAGCAGAATTATTATAGTTCTTTTATGTTTAAAGAGATCAGAATTTGTTACTATAGAAGCTAAAGAGAATGTGTAACTAAAAGAATAATTTTTTAAATGTAGGGACATTAAATTTAGAACAAACATGAATTTTGAAAAAACTCAATATGGAACCCATTAAGTCCAACAGTTAGAACTGGACATGGAACAACAGACTGGTTCCAAATAGGAAAAGGAGTACGTCAAGGCTGTATATTGTCACCCTGCTTATTTAACTTCCTTGCAGAGTACGTCATGAGAAACGCTGGGCTGGAAGAAGCACAAGCTGGAATCAAGATTACAGGGAGAAATATCAATAACCTCAGATATGCAGATGATACCACCCTTATGGCAGAAAGTGAAGAGGAACTCAAAAGCTTCTTGATGAAAGTGAAAGAGGAGAGTGAAAAAGTTGGCTTAAAGCTCAACATTCAGGAAACGAAGATCGTGCCATCTGGTCCCATCACTTCCTGGGAAATAGATGGGGAAACAGTGGAAACAGTGTCAGACTTTTATTTTTTGGGGCTCCAGAATCACTGCAGATGGTGACTGCAGCCATGAGATTAAAAGACGCTTACTCCTTGGAAGAAAAGTTATGACCAACCTAGATAGCATATTCGAAAGCAGAGACATTACTTTGCCAACAAAGGTCCGTCTAGTCAAGGCTATGGTTTTTCCAGTGGTCATGTATGGATGTGAGAGTTGGACTGTCAAGAAAGCGGAGTGCTGAAGAATCCATGCTTTTGAACTATGGTGTTGGAAAAGACTCTTTGAGAGTCCTCTGGGCTAAAAGAAGGTCCAACCAGTCCATCCTAAAGGAGATCAGTCCTGGGTGTTCATTGGAAGGACTAATGCTACTCCAATACTTTGGCCACCTCATGCAAAGAGTTGACTCACTGGAAAAGACCCTGATGCTGGGAGGGATTGGGGGCAGCAGGAGAAGGGGACGACAGAGGATGAGATGGCTGGATGGCATCACTGATTCGATGGATATGAGTTTGAGTAGACTCCGGGAGTTGGTGATGGACAGGGAGGCCTGGCGTGCTGAGATTCATGGGGTTGCAAAGAGTTGGACGCGACTGAGCGACTGAAGTCCAACTAATTTAAGAGTCCAAAATATTATATTTCAAGAGACCAGGTGTATGGTTAATTGGACACAGAAAAATATTTGTAGGAATATTTGGGGCTCTTAATCCAGCCTACAGAAAGCTGGTCACTAAAGCCAACTTACTCAAAAGAAGGAAGCTGACAGGAGGGAGGCTCCCTGAAAGCCTGGTGAGGCGCTGTGATGCTCAGGTGCAAAGAAGCTGCACTGGGGAGACCCAGCTCGGGGGCCCTTTTCAGCTCTCACCACTCAGCCACCAGCCTAACAACTTTGCCACTCTCTTGCTCTCTCTAATCAATCAATTTCTCTCTCCTCAGCCTTACTGTCTCCCCCCATTACTTTTTCCTCCCAATTTTTCTTATTGTACATATTGCTCATTATTATCAGGTGCTTCAAAACCGTCAGTCTTCACAACATAAGGTAAGGAGACCACATAGTTGAAAAAATCAGTTGCACAAGGGACATCAAGAATCAGTTTATAAATGCCAGAGGACCTGAAATCTGGACCTAAGTGGAAGTAATCCCTAGACAGAGCAGGTCTGAAGGTTGGGGATCTTATAAGAATGGGGTGAATGCTGAAGTTTTTCAGTAGCTGTCAAAGAAGTGTCAATGCTAACACCCAAGTTAAAATATTTGCCAGAAACTAATCAGTTGCCTATTGAGAAAGTGCACCAAGCCTTTTTAAAAAAAGGTGTATATTATAAAATGATCACACGATTAGAAGTCAACTGCATTATCTGCTAATAATCCTACAGGTTTCAACATCATAACAGGATTCCATGTATAGCTTTGGGAGACAGACAAGGGACAAAGAGGTTAAGTAAGAAGCACCAATGTTAGCTCTTTGCTGTCTAAACAAGTAATTAGTGATTAGCATACTGTGAATACTCATGGGTTGTTATGACACTTTTAAATAGCATCACCAGAAACTGCTCTCAATCAGTAAGCAATCTTACATCTCTTTTGGGCTGAATAAAAATTTCTGACTAATGTGAGCATCTGAAAATTTCAGCAGTATCTTTAATAAGTTAAGATCTTCCAAATTTCTTAATAAACATAACCCATCATATAATTCCCACTGATATGTAAGTTCTGTCTAAACTGCAAAAATGGAGGGCTTTCCTTGTAGCTCAGTTGGTAAAGAATCTGCCTGTAATGCAGGAGACCTGGGTTTGATTCCTGGGTCAGGAAGATCCCCTAGAGAAGGAGATGGTAACCCACTCTAGTATTCTTGCCATGGACGGAGGAGCCTGGCGGGCTACAGTCCATAGGGTCTCAAGAGTCAGACATGACTTGGCGACTAAATCACCAACACCCCAGAGAAGAAAATATTAGTACACAACAGTACCCCAAGGAATGTTTTTGAGCATCCTAAAATAATGTCAAATATGACTTCCTTATATGAAAAATCCCTTTCTCAAACTATGCAAATATGTATGATATACATTATCTTTTGCACTATAAGGTAAGTAATAAGAACACAAACAGAGGTAAAAGAAGGCTTCGTAAAATTTCTTTAGTGAGCGATGATACCTGGGAAAATTTTTTGTTTTCTTGTCCCATAGAACCAAGATAATAACACCTGATAAGTTCACAAAGAAGCTAGCATGAAGCGCCTACTTAAAGCATTAGAGCCCAAGACACAACCAACCAAACAAAACCCCCAAACAACAACAAAATCTAGCTAAGAATGAAAGCTTCTGTAGGGCACACCCATTAGTTGAGGGAAGATTTAACTTTTAAAGCAGAATCTGCAACAGACTAACCCTGACTGCATGTTTAGAACACACCATGTGTTTGGGAAAACACTTCTAGCAAAGAGGATTCCTGGTCATAAAAATCCCTCCACTCTCTGTAATCACGAGTAGAGGGCAGTTTCAAAATGTCCTCCCAAAGTCTGAACTCTCTTTCTTTACAAACAACCACAGATCTGATCTAATATTGGTTAATAAATTTGTACTCTGAGTATAAACCCCCGATTCTTAAGAAATGCATAATTTAATTACCATACTTTTAAAGCTTTTTGTTAGGAGGTCACAAAAAGTTACAAAGCCAAACAGTACAAGGAATACTCTTTATCACATACCTCTTTACTCAGATTTGCCACTGTTAACATTTTATTTCACCTGCTTTTATCATTTTGTACTGTGTGTGTGCATGTGTGCGTGTGTGCACGTGCATTGTGTGGTATGTGATCTGATTCTATTTTGAACATCTGAGGGTAGGTTTTAAACATTTTGGTGTTTACCCTTAAATACTTCAGTAATACCAAAACCTAATTAATACATGCTCCTATTATCAATAAGACCATCATGAATGTCTTCCCACCTACATTCACATTTGTGTAAGATTATTCCCTTTGCATACATTTCTAGTGTTGAAGTCAAAGAGGAAAAAACATGTTTAAAATTCCTGATGCATAGTTTGTAATAATGTAAGCTTCTATCACTAGCACCTCAGTGGCTCATTTGCTTAACTTGCTACATCTGATAGGAATTCGCCTTAAGAGTGAGGCTGAACACTGCTTCTGTATTTAATGTATTTCCATGTTCAGCTAAGTTTCTTCTTTTGCCTCCTTATACCCTTTTAGAAAGATTCAAAGTCAGAACTCACTGCATGATAATGCGCATGGCAAATCCTATTGTGAAAATCCATTTAGAGGCCTCACGAAAACAAAAATAATGATTTATGACAAAGGATAATCCAAACCACAGAAACTCAAGGCAGATTATGTGATATCTATGTAATAAAATTATTATTGAGGTTCTACTTGTTAACTTGGAGCCTGTAATTGTTCCCTGAACGGCTAAGTAGCTAGAGGAGAATGCACCCTGATATGGTAAAGCCAAACACTGTTTCTTATGGACTAAGAAATCTTTTTAAGATCACACTTCACAAAATAAGCCAGATTAAAATTTTTTCTTTTCAGAATTCTGAGTGGTGTGATAAATAGAGCCTACTATACCAGCAGGAAAGAATGACTCACTTCTCTCCATCTTAAAAACCCCTCCAAATTAAATGATCATCTTGGCTTACAGTGACACTCCTGTTTTGCAATAACTACAGGATCAGTTTCACAGTGACAATTTTCAACCGTGGCCCAGAGTCTAGGACATTTGTCACGATGGGGTCGGGAAGAGAATCTGCAATCCTCGGAATCTGTGTGGACTCCTCTGAGATGCCAGACCACAGAGGTTGCACATCAGGAGGTCAGCGTGCAGGCCCAGGTCCCCAAACCTGAGGAACCTCCTCAAGTCTGGGACTGCCTCACATTGCTTCTGACCACTTCTTGCCACTAGGTTTCATGTTTCACCCAATCTGGGCATCTTTACCTCTGAGGAGTATTTATTTCATCCATTTACCTTTACTGCCATCACTGATATCTTTGAGCATATTTTTGTCTTTAGATTTTATATTCTTTGCTTCTGGTTTCATAGTGACTTAGAAGATAAACATCCTATTTTAATTCCATGAAAGATTACTTCCAACAATGTGACCATTTCTAACTTTCCTCTCCCACCAAAAAGCCCCATTAAGTGTATTCAAGATTTCCAACATCTTTTAACAATTATAATATTCAAATGCTCTATTTCACTTCAGTTCAGTTGCGTCCAACTCTTTGCAACCCCATGAATAGCAGCACGCCAGGCCTCCCTGTCCATCACCAATTCCCGGAGTTCACTCACACTCACGTCCATTGAGTCAGTGATGCCATCCAGCCATCTTATCCTCTGTCGTCCCCTTCTCCTCCTGCCCCCAATCCCTCCCAGCATCAGCGTCTTTTCCAATGAGTCAACTCTTCCCATGAGGTGGCCAAAGTACTGGAGTTTCAGCTTTACTTTAGCATCATTCCTTCCAAAGATCCCAGGGCTGATTTTTAGAATGGACTGGTTGGATCTCCTTGCAGTCCAAGGAACTCTCAAGAGTCTTCTCCAACACCACAGTTCAAAGGCATCAATTCTTTGGCGTGCAGCTTTCTTGACAGTCCAACTCTCACATCCATACATGACCACTGGAAAAACCATAGCCTTGACTAGACGGACCTTTGCTGGCAAAGGAATGTCTCTGCTTTTGAATATGCTATCTAGGTTGGTCATAACTTTCCTTCCAAGGAGTAAGCATCTTTTAATTTCATGGCTGCAATCAATATCTGCAGTGATTTTGGAGCCCCCAAAAATAAAGTCTGACACTGTTTCCACAGTTTCCCCATCTATTTCCCATGAAGTGATGGGACCAGATGCCATGATCTTCGTTTCCTGAATGTTGAGCTTTAAGCCAACTTTTTCACTCTCCACTTTCACTTTCATCAAGAGGCGTTTTAGTTCCTCTTCACTTTCTGCCATAAGGGTGGTGCTATTTGCATATCTGAGGTTATTGATGTTTCCCCCAGCAATCTTGATTCCAGCTTGTGCTCCTTCCAGCCCAGTGTCTCTCAT
>SJYQ01000778.1:320288-338874 GCA_006410935.1 Redunca redunca | reverse complement strand
ATCACCTCCACTAGCTTTGTTTGTAGTGATGCTTTCTAAGGCCCACTTGACTTCACATTCCAGGATGTCTGGCTCTAGGTCAGTGATCACACCATCGTGATTATCTTGGTCATGAAGATCTTTTTTGTACAGTTCTTCTGTGTATTCTTGCCACCTCTTCTTAATATCTTCTGGTTCTGTTAGGTCCAGACCATTTCTGTCCTTTATCTAGCCCATCTTTGCATGAAATGTTCCCTTGGTATCTCTAATTTTCTTGAAGAGATCTCTAGTCTTTCCCATTCTGTTCTTTTCCTCTATTTCTTTGCATTGATCGCTGAGGAAGGCTTTCTTATCTCTTGCTATTCTCTGGAACTCTGCATTCAGATGCTTATATCTTTCCTTTTCTCCTTTGCTTTTTGCCTCTCTTCTTTTCACAGCTATTTGTAAGGCCTCCCCAGACAGCCATTTTGCTTGTTTGCATTTCTTTTCCATGGGGATGGTCTTGATCCCTGTCTCCTGTACAATGTCACGAACCTCAGTCCATAGTTCATCAGATCTAGTCCCTTAAACCCCTTTAATCTATTTCTCACTTCCACTGTATAATCATAAGGGATTTGATTTAGGTCATACCTGAATGGTCGAGTGGTTTTCCCTAGTTTCTTCAATTTAAGTCTGAATTTGGCAATAAGGAGTTCATGATCTGAGCCACAGTCAGCTCCTGGTCTTGTTCTTGTTGACTGTATAGAGCTTCTCCATCTTTGGCTGCAAAGAATATAATCAATCTGATTTCGGTGTTGACCATCTGGTGATGTCCATGTGTAGAGTCTTCTCTTGTGTTGTTGGAAGAGGGTGTTTGCTATGACCAGTGCATTTTCTTGGCAAAACTCTATTAGTCTTTGCCCTGCTTCATTCTGTATTCCAAGGCCAAATTTGCCTGTTACTCCAGGTTTTTCTTGACTTCCTACTTTTGCATTCCAGTCCCCTATAATGAAAAGGACATCTTTTTGGGTATTAGTTCTAAAAGGTCTTGTAGATCTTCATAGAACCGTTCAGCTTCTTCACGTTACTGGCTGGAGCATAGACTTGGACTACTATGATACTGAATGGTTTGCCTTGGTAATGAACAGAGATCATTCTGTCACTTTTGAGATTGCATCCAAGTACTGCATTTTGGACTCTCTTTTCACTAAATTCAGTTAAAGACAAGGGGTAGCCTAGGAACTCAAATGCAACTGCATTTTTCTTTAGGTCAATATGTAGACTTCACCATTTTACTGATATTCTTACTCAGAGCCAATTTTTGTAATATTACAATATTTACAAAGAATTTTATCTAAATGTTTCAATGGGTATATGTTCACATGAACCAAAATTCAAAAGGGTGTACAACAAAAATTTCCTTTCTCATGTCCTCAAGCCACCCTGGTTTCCCTCCTGGAAGCAACCAATGTTACCAAGTTCTAATGTATTGTTACAAAGAAAAAGTACTTTTCTTTTCCCAAAAAAACCATCTAAGCTTGGAGTATTCTTTTATGCTATTCATATTTTTTTTAAGTAATATTTGTTTCCAAAATTTTTTATAGATATTTACACGGAGTATTATATGTACTTCTTGAATACTGTATTTGGTCTACACCGAAATAACTCTGAATGATTCCTTTTTTTAATCTGAAAGAATTTAAAGAGCTGTGAGACTAATTGTTGTTTAGTCCCTAAGTTGTGTCCAACTCTTTGTGACCACATGGACTGTAGCCCACCAGGCTCCTCTGTCCATGGAATTCTCCAGGCAAGAATACTGGAGTGGGTTGTCAGTTCCTTCTCCAGGAGATCTTCCTGACCCCGGGATCAAACCTGTGTCTCCTGCATTGGCAGGCGGATTCTTTACCGTCTGAGCCACCAGGGAAGCCAATAATCAGTCTTCAAAAGATCCTGAATAATTTGCTATAAAACCTCAGGACGTCATGCTTTTAGAGAGGTAACTACAACGTTATACACGTTGATCCCAGAACTCTTCTATGCTCTTAAAATTATTAATTGCCCCAAAGAGCTTTAGTTTATGAGAATTATATCCAGTGATATTTTCCATGATAGGAACTAGAACAGAAATTCAAAATACTTACTGTATCATTTCATTTAAAAATAACATAGGATTTCTGGTTTCTAGAACTGCAGAGAAGGAGCTGAGAAGTTGCCATTCTGTCCTAACAACACACAAGAAGCTGAATAGATTGAAAAGTCAACAACTCTTCCAGGATCTGCTGAAGAGGTGGGGACATCAGGTGACTCACTGCCCCAAAGGCTGGAGAGACGGGCGAACAGAGATAACTTACTGGCGCAGAGACTCACAAACAGAAACCTCCTTGAGAGCCAGTACTGGGGCAGAGGAACCTGAACACAGTTGGTGAACTTCTGGAGGGTTCCTTGAGAGTTAAAAACTTCAGGGAAATCTAGGCATGAGCTGAGTACAGGAAGAAGCTTGTGAGATTTACCTCCAGGAGCCTGACCATGTTAATCCCACAGTAAATGTCTGGCAAAACTCACAGAGGAAGAATTGGCCAACCTGAAAAGGCTTATATCTATTAATACTAAAGAATCTAAATCATTAAATCAGTAATCTTCCAAAACAGAAAACACGAGGCCTAGATGGGTTTCACTGGTGAATTATTTAAGCAAAAAATTATACCAGTTCTTTACAATCCCTTTCAGAGGCTAGAAGCAGAGGCAACACTTCCTAATTCACTCTAAAGAGACATTATATATAAAAAAGAAAACTACAGACCATTATCTCTCATGCACATAAATGCAAAAATTCTCAATAAAATATCCCCAAGCCAAATCAAGAGTCTGCTTCCTCCAAAGAGGTTTAATATCGACTTCTGGCAGGTGACTTAGAGGCCCTAAAAAAGTCACAGATAATCTTAATCTAATCATTGACTGAGATACTTTAAAGCTGGGATTTATTTCTAACACACAGCTCTTGGAATTTCTAACTTAAGCATAGAGAGTTTACCAGGACAATTCCCCAGCCCCAGTGAGCTATAAACGTCTGTTTTTGTTGTTCTAGCTTCGGGTGTCCAACAAAAAGCTCTGCTCAGCTTCTCACTCACTTTCCCAGCATCAGCAGATGCCACTAAGGGGAAAAGTCAGCTGAAATGCCAGGCTCATCCCTGCCTCGATGGTACTCTCACACACTCAAATACATAGTCTTTTATATTTTGTCCAGTTTTCTTAATGTTTTTGAGGGTTACTATGAATGATCTATCCAATGTTACCAAAAGTAGAACTCCTCCAAAAACAGATTTAATATGTAATATTAAAGGGTCTTAGAAGTTCTTTCTTTTCCTTTTTCTTCATCATGCACTGGAACCAAGCAATGTTTGTTTGCAAAAACATCTTTCAAGGTTATATGTATTTTTTAAAATAAATTCAAAGGATACACCTCCTTGTGATGAAATACCTTTATAAAATATCATTTGCACAGAAACACTTATCTACCGTAGTGAAGACAAAACATTTAGAATGAAACTGTTTTGAAAATGCGGCTTTTAAAAAGAAAAGAATGTACCAAAGTAATTTCACATTTAAATTAGAAAGAAGAAAAACTATTATTAGCTTTCATATTTTTATAATTTCCAACTCTACTTGCCTCTAAACATTTACAAACATTATTTAGGAATAAAGTGTCATTTATCATGACCTAATGTTTTGAAAACATTTTGAACATGTTTTTTCTTGTATTCCTTTCTCCCCTCTTGGAAAATTACATCATTTTATGAAGACCCAAAGTTTACTGGAAGTCTGAGAGAAATAGTATATCTGCCAACACTTACCGTGAAAAATACGAAAATCAATATATGGATGAGAACCTCGTCTTTCTGATTCAAATCCTGCTCGACTCCTTACACGTACATCTCCTAAACAGAATCAGGGATAAAACGAAAGTTGAGATGGCTGTTATTTAGGAAGAAGCTCCCACACGCAATAGAGGTCTCGGTGGTATCATACTCATAAGGAATGGCCTACTAATGATACAAATGGAATAGGTAGTTAAGAGCTGATTTATTTGAAGGGGTTTACAAATTTTTAGCACTGAGTTGTAAGGCTAGATGAACAGTTTTCTTTTCTTTTTTTTTAAACCTCCCCACAGTAATTATAATCTCTATTTTAGAGTCACCTTCTGAAAGATGACTCAAGTATATGATAATCCAAACTCATATCTTATTACTCCCATGGAGTTAAAAAAAATCCTGAGCAGGAAACTTTAAAAAGCCACAGTGAGAAGCAAATATTTACCAAGTGTCTACTCTGCCTAGCACTATACTATAGGCTATATGGGATATAAAGAAATAGAAAATATATTACCTATTCTCGAGCAGCTTACATTTTTTGAAAGGTATAGAAAATTAAAACCTTAGATATTTCGCCTGAGACATTTAATTTGATCAACCTCTTTTCTCACTGAAAGTGGGTATAGTCAAGGTCTTCGGTTGTAAACTTTGTTGCTGATAAGTTCAGTATGTGCCTCTTGTATCCATGTGACTCTTGGACCTACAGCAACATAACCACTGCAGTCTTGTGCCAGGTATTCTTTCTGCGCGCAGTCTTGTGCCAGGTATTCTTTCTACACTTTGAAGACATCCTTTTATATAATTCTCCAACCAACTCTGAGAGATAGGAATCTTTTTCTTTTTAATATTTATCTATTTGGCTGCAACAGGTCTCAGTTGCAGCATGTGGGATCTATTAATAGTTCCCTGACCAGGGATCAAACCCCTTACAATGGGGGTACAGAGTCTTAGCCACTGGACCAGCAGGGAAGTCCCAAGAGACAGGAATCTTAACCCCCATTTTCAGATCCAGTAACTGAGATTTCTAGATGTTAAAAAGCACGTACAGGCCACAAAGCTGGTATAAAGCAGAGTCAAGATTTAAACCTAACTCTGTGGGCTCCAAAGGCAGGAACTTTCCCACGACACTTCCTTCCACAGCCTCCAAGTTCATAACCTTTAAGTCTTCAGGGCCAACACCTGCTTACAATTCCACTTGCCTGGAACGCCTTCCTGCTTATGCTTCATTTCAAGGGGCCCGTCAGCCACTGTGAGTCTAACCTATAATGATTAATCACTTCTCTCATGTGGCAATGCCTTCACTCTGGATCAAGTGTTTACTGAGCATTTGCTGCACGTCAGGAAATACCGCAGTGAGCAAAATACACAAAGTCCCTGTCTTCATGAAGTGCGTCCTTTCATGCAGTGAGACCAATAATAAAGCAAATAAATAATGTCACTCTATGGAAGACGGTAATAGTAAAATGGAGAAAGGAAAGCAAAGAAAAATGAAAAGGGAGGGAGGCGAGGGTGGCCGGGCTGGGAAGCTGGTCAAGATGTGGTCAGAGACCTCAGTGAAAAGAGAGTATCTGTGCAGGGACCTAAAGGCAGGGAAGCAGCGAGCCTCATGGCCACCTGGGCAGAGAGGGTTCCAGACGTAAGGAAGAGCAAGCATGAATATCCTGCGATGGGAGCTTGCTTGGCATGTTCAAAATCAAGCAGAGAGGCCAGCATGGCTGGAGTGAGGTGAGTGAAGGGAACTGATAGAAGGTGGGGTCAGAGAAACAGTCAGGCTAGATCATGTTGGACCTTCATGGGCCATTGTAATAGCTTTGGCTGTTACTCTAAGGTAGAAAACTACTGGAAGATTCAGAACAGAGGAGCGAGATGGATTTAACTTAGGTCTGAAAACGTTTACTGGCTGTAGAGACTGTAGAGTCAAGTAGAGACAACAGGTAGACGCGGGGAGGCCAGTTAAGGAATGAGTGCATTCATCGAGGCAACAGCTATGCCCTGGGGGGAAGTGACTACAGGCAGATGCTGGTCAAGGATAATAAAGTTTCGATTACGCACAGTAAGTTCTGGAGATCTTATGTACAACGTGTTGACAGCTAACAATAAAAAACTGAGTAACTATGGTTTCGGCCGGGATGGTAATAGCATTGGCGTGGTGAAATTCTGGATATACTTTGAAGGTATCAGTCAAGAGGATCTGCTGATGAAGCAGACATAGACTAAGTGAGAAACAAGTCAAGAATGATGTCGATGAACCTAGAATCTGTCATACAGAGTGAACCATGTCAGAAAGAAAAAAACAAATGTTGACTGTTAACGCATATATATGGAATCTAGAAAAACGGTACTGAATAACCTAGTCACAAGGCAGGAATAGAGATGCAGATGCAGAGAATGGACTTGCGGACACAGTGGTGGGGAGAGGGTGAAGCGCACAGAGAGGAGCTCTGACATACGGACACTGCCGTGGGAAGCAGACAGCTAGGGGGACGCTGCCGCATGGCACAGGGAGCGCGGCCTGGGCCAGGTGGCGACCTAGAGCGCTGGGGTGAGGCTGGGAAGAGGCTCGAGAGAGAGGGGTTACATGTACACTTATGGCGGAATCATGAATTGTACAGCAGAATCCAACACAATACCATATCGCAATTATTATCCAATTAAAAATAAATTTTAAATGAAAAAAAGAATGATGCCAAGGTTCCTGATCTGACAATAGAAGATTCAAGTTCCTTTTTCCGAGATGGTGAAAGAATATCAAATGCACAGACTTGGGGAACACAAATATTTTAACAGATCTGTTAAATGTGAGGTGCCCATGGCACATCTACATGGAGATGTTCTACAGAGTGAAGAAGACAGGAGTCTAAGCTTTGTTTTAAGAAGAGCAGAATGCAGACATCTCTGCAGAGAGATGGAGACGCTAAGGAAGAAAAGGCTCCACATTCCTGGGGGAAATATGTGCTAGAGTAGAATGGAACTAGGCAGATATGATACACGGAGTAAATTAAGGAGGGAAAAAAGGGAAGATGACACAAACGGGGCACTGGAGAACACGTGGGCTTACCAGGAGGAGGAGGAGGAGTTAGTGAAATGGGGGGAAAAAAGAAACCACCCCAGAAGCAGGTGAAGAATAAGGATGACTCAGTACTGTAGAAATTGAGCAAGGAATTCTGAGCATGAGGAGAACAGTCAAGCCAGAAAAGACAGTAAGAAAAGATGAGTAAAGGGGCCCACTGGAATCTTTTAAAAACAGATTATTTATTTACTGAAAACATTTTGGCCACTCCATGTAGCATGTAGCATCTTAGCTCCTGGACCAGGGATTGAACTTACATCCCCCCTGCACTGGCAACACGGAATCTTAACCACTAGACCACCAGGGAAGTCCCTGGACTCTTAATAGTACATTTTTAATATTATGAACTAAAGCACAAGGTATCAAGGAGTGTGTGGATGAAGGGAAAAAGTCTGGCAAAGAGAGGGAGCGAGAAAGAAAATTATACACTCACACACATCAAATTCATTTACCCTCTGGACTTGAGTAATAAAGATTTAAGAACCAAGACTAGGAGAAGATGCATGGCCTTCTCACCAGCCAACTGAGAACAAACACATCCAGGGACAGGACCATGAGGTTAGGTATTTTTCGTGGTCTCATCTTTTTTCACGTTACCGTGGACATCTGTTTAGTACTCAGCAGCTCTGCAAATCTAAGACTTTTCATGAAGAATCGTCAGGATGCATTTTAAAATTGTGTACTGGTAAAAGAGTCTCAGTTATAAAGCTAGAGATTTCTTAATTACCCATAACTCTTAATATGCCCCTCTTTTGCACATCACATTAATTTTGGTTTCTAGATTCAATTCCAAGTAACAGACATTTATTCTGCAACAGTGATGAAAAGCTTCCTAATGAAAGATATCTCAGTCCTGAATAACAGAAGATAACAAAATTAACTTATACTAGTGCAAACTTGATATTTTGATTTGCGGTGCTAGAGAAGACTCTTGAGAGTCCTTTGGACAGAAAGGACACCAAACCAGTCAATCCTAAAGGAAATCAATCCTGAATGAATATTCACTGGAAGGACTGATGCTGAAGCACCAATACTTTGGCCACCTGATGCAAAGAGCCAACTCACCGGAAAAGACCCTGATGCTAGGAAACACTGAAGGCAGGAGGAGAAGTGGGTGGGCAACAGAGGATGAGATGGTTAGATAGCATCACTGACTCAATGCACATGAATTTGAGAAACTCCAGGAGACAGTGAAAGACAGGGAAGCCTGGCATGCTGCAGTTCGTTGGGCACAACTTAGCCACTGGATAACAAAATGCAAAATAAAGAATTCTTACCTAGCATACGAATGTACAGTGCAGTCTGATCCGAGCTGTCATAGGAGATAGCTCCACGTCTCTAGAAGAAAAAACACACACATTTTAATGCAGACAATGTAGTATGTGATATCGAGTTCAATTCAACATATATGTATTTGTTATTCTCTGTGATGCACTGTGCAAGAGAAGTTGGGATACACAAAATGAAATTAAATATGGCATTTGCCAGTCCGGCTGACACCTTTGTCTCAGATTTCCAGCGTCCAGAACTTCTCAATAAATTCTGACCTTGCCTCCCCACCCTTGAGTTTCTGTTGTTTAAGCCCCTCAGTGGCATATGTTAGAGTAGTCCAAGCAGACTAACAAATGTAGGTAAATCAGGGTAGGTAGTTTCAATCCTCTGTGTTCAGGCCAAAAGTGGAAGAAGAGTTTCATTTTTCAGGGTATATATTTTCTTTTTGGTATGTTCCCAATTTTGGCCCACTGTTTACTGTGTCTATTGCATATCTACTCATTGGATTTCATTTTCACGTTAGTAAGACATGAAAGTCGCTCACTCGTGTCTGACTTTTTGCAACTCCAAGGACTATACAGTCCATGGAATTTTCCAGGCCAGAATACTGGAGTGGGTAGCCTTCCCCTTCTCCAGGGGATCTTCCCAACCCAGGGATGGAACCCAGGTCTCCTGCATTGCAGGCGGATTCTTTCCCAGCTGAGCCAAAAGAGAAGCCCAAGAATACTGGGGTGGGTAGCCTATCCGTTTCTCTAGCAGATCTTCCCAATCCAGGAATCAAACCGGGCTCTCCCGCATTGCCAATTGAGTTATCAGGGAAGCTTGGTAAAGCTATCACTTTACCAAGCGAGCTATCAGGGAAACCTGTTAGTAAGATATACTCACAAGTAATATGTTTCAAAAATCTCTCAGAGAAGTGTTCGCTTATCTTAAGGCTTATTTTGTGTAACTGTATATCTGACTTGCATTTGTTGGGTACCATATACACATTCTTGGAATGCAAAGTCAAGTGGGCCTTAGGAAGCATCACTACAAACAAAGCTAATGGAGGTGATGGAATTCCAGCTGAGCTATTTCAAATCCTGGAAGATGATGCTGTGAAAGTGCTACACTCAATATGCCAGCAAATTTGGAAAACTCAGCAGTGGCCACAGGACTGGAAAAGGTCAGTTTTCATTCCAATCCCAAAGAAAGGCAATGCCAAAGAATGCTCCAACTACCGCACAATTGCACTCATCTCACACACTAGTAGAGTAATGCTCAAAATTCTCCAAGCCAGGCTTCAACAGTACGTGAACCGTGAACTTCCAGATATTCAAGCTGGAAAAGGCAGAGGAACCAAAGATCAATTTGCCAACATCCGCTGGATCATCGAAAAAGCAAGAGAGTTCCAGAAAAAAACATCTACTTCTGCTTTACTGACTATGCCAAAGCCTTTGACTATGTGGACCACAACAAACTTTGGAAAATTCTGAAAGAGATGGGAATACCAGACCACCTGACCTGTCTCCTGACAAATCTGTATGCAGGTCAGGAAGCAACAGTTAGAACTGGACATGGAACAGACTGGTTCCAAATAGGGAAAGGAGTATATCAAGGCTGTATATTGTCACCCTGCTTATTTAACTTCTGTGCAGAGTACATGGTGAGAAACGCTGGGCTGGATGAAGCACGGGCTGGATGAAGCACAAGCTGGAATCAAGATTGCCAGGAGAAACATCAATAACCTCAGATATGCAGATGACACCACCCTTATATGGCAGAAAGCAAAGAAGAACCAAAGAGCCTCTTGATGAAAATGAAAGAGGAGAGTGAAAAGGTTGGCTTAAAGCTCAACATTCAGAAAACGAAGATCATGACATCTGGTCCCATCCCTTCTCGGCAAATAGATGGGGAGACAGTGGAAACAGTGGCTTACTTTATTTTGGGGGGCTCCAAAATCACTGCAGATGGTGACTGAAGCCATGAAATTAAAAGACGCTTGCTCCTTGGAAGAAAAGTTATGACCAACCTAGACAGCATATTCAAAAGCAGAGACATTACTTTGCCAACAAAGGTCCGTCTAGTCAAACCTATGGTTTTTCCAGTGGTCATGTATGGGTGTGAGAGTTGGACTATAAGGAAAGCTGAGGACTGAAGAATTGATGCTTTTGAACTGTGGTGTTGGAGAACACTCTTGAGAGTCTCTTGGACTGCAAGGAGATCCAACCAGTCCATTCTAAAGGAAATCAGTCCTGAATATTCACTGGAAGGACTGATGCTGAAGCTTAAACTCCAATACTCTGGCCACCTGATGCAAAGAACTGACTCATTTGAAAAGACCCTGATGCTGGGAAAGATTGAAGGTGGGAGGAGAAGGGAACAGCAGAGGATGAGATGGCTGGATGGCATCACTGACTCAATGGACATGAGTTTGGGTAAACTCCAGGTGTTGGCGATGGACAGGGAGGCCTGGTGAGCTGCAGTCCATGGAGTGGAAAAGAGTCACACATGACTGAGTGACTGAACTGAAATACATGTTCTACTTTATTTTCCATTAAAAAAAAATACGGCATTTGCTCTTGAAATCTACAGTTGTGACACAGACAAATTATAATACAATGTGATTAAGCATCACCATCAAAGTGGATAGGCAGATGGAAATTCAATGTCAAGAGATCATACAAGCCCACCTGAGGACAGAGCTTCTGCAGAGGTAGCCAGAACCGACAGAGAGACACACTTCAATGACCTCACTATTCTCTTCAATTAAATACGAATGAATAAGAAAATGAGAATCATCAGACATGTGAACAAACCCTTTAGCTAGAAATCAATGAAACAATATGAAAAACCAAATGGCCCAGAAGCTAGCAAGACATAAGAGAATTAAAAATTCTCAAAGAAATGCAAGAAGACGCTGCATCTATTACACCAAAAAAAAGGAATGCCATTGAAAGAGCACAGATTTAAAAATACATTTTGAGCTTAAAAATAAACCGATATAAAAAGCAACATTATTCCTAACAGCCCCCAAGTGGAAACAATCCAAATATCCACCAACTAATGAAGGTATAAACAAACTGTGGTACAGCCATACAATATATGACTCGGTGTTACTCAGTTGCAGAAATGACTGAAGTACTGATGCATGCTACATCATGGTTGAACCTTGAAAACAATGTCGCGGGAAAGGCGCTAGTCATGAGGGACCACAGAGCCTATGGTTCTATTTATGTGAAATATCCCAAATAGGCAGATCCACAGAATTAGAAATAGACTGGTGGCTGCCAAGAGTTGGGAGCGGTGGTGGGAAATGGAAGTGAATGCTAATGGGTACAGAGCTTCAATCTGCAATGATGAGAACGTTCTCAAAGTAACCATGGTAATGACTAAACAACACTGTGAATACACTGAAAATCATGGAATTGAGAATTGTATACTTTAAATGGGTGAATTGGATGGTATGTGAATTATACATCAATAAAGTTATTATAAAAATAGCCAGTATTGCAAATATTTTAAATATAATTACAAAAAGAAAAAAAAAAAAAAACCAAAACCTTTGTAAGAGCTGAAACACCCTCAGCAAGTTCTGCCAACTCCACTTCCACAGTCATCTCCCTTCCTCGATCTCCTTTCCTTGTTCTGTCTCAGACAACAGCATTTCTCACCTGGGCTCCTTGATGGGCTGCTGCCTGGCTTTCCTGCTACATCCCTTGACCCCCAGACCCTTCACAGACAAGAAGCAGAGTGAACTTGCTTCCAGCTACTGCTCAAAGTCCTCTAATGGCCCCCAAATATGTGGAATGGAGTCCACAGACCAAGCTCTCCATGACCTGCCTATGCCCCAGTTCTACCGCAACTCTCTCTACCAGAGGGACCCAGCCACCCTGGCCTGCTTGCATCCCCTCAGCCACACCAAACACACAGTTGTGCCACGTGCTGTTCTGTCCAGGACCACGGCAGCACCGTTTCCTTCCTCTCTCTCAGGTTCCAGATGAAACGTCATCTCTTCGGAGAGCCATCCCCAGGCTACCAAACCTAGGGTCACCTGAGAGACCCCCTCACTACTCCTGAAGGTAGAGGTCCTCCTAACCTTCACCCGCCATGCAGCACTTGGCCGACCTATTCTCGTTTACTTGTTCCAAACCAAAAGCGCCACAAGAGCTAGAACCCTGTCTGACTTATTCACCACTGTCTGCTTGGCCTCTAAAACTACTATTATTTAGTAGATGCTAAATAAATACCTGGTAAATCTATGATTGAGTCCATTTATTGTAAATAAGTTAGTGAATAATTTTTTTACAGATTAAGTTGATGAATAAATTTGATGAGCAAACTGATGAGTAACAACTGAGATGAAGACAAATTAAACATCTTGAAGATAAAATTAACCAAGCCTCCTACTAGAATCTAATCTCTGCGGGGGCAGGGACTTTGTTTAACACTGTATCCCTGGATATAGAATAAATCCCAACATTTAGAATAGTGCCTAGCACACTGAAAGAAATCAATAACTGAATAAATTGTCAAGCAAATTCTTAATAGAGAATCTAGAATCAAATCCAATAATATCCAGTAATTTTATGTATGCTAAAGGATTTAAAAATCTGTGGGGAAAATATTAATTATCTAATTTGCTATTTGGAAAAGCGTAAAGCTGTACTATTACCTTTCTATCTACTCCAAAATAAATTACACATGGAACAAAAATTTTAATGTAAAAAAAAGCATGAAAGTATTAGAGGAAAACATGACTGTATTTTAAAAAATTTTAAATAACAAGGACCTATGATGAATCACTTTGCTGNAAAAAAGCATGAAAGTATTAGAGGAAAACATGACTGTATTTTAAAAAATTTTAAATAACAAGGACCTATGATGAATCACTTTGCTGTACATCTGAAATAAACACAACACTGTAAATCAATTATACGTCAATAAATTTTTTTAAAATTTAAACAGTGACACTAAAAAAAAATCTTAAATAGGAAGGACCTAATGGTTCTATAAAATCCAGAAGTCATGAAAAATAAATCAATTTGGCCACAAGAAGTTAAATTATGCATGGCAAACTATATCATAAATAGGCAAAAGACAAATCACAAAAATTAAGTTGAAGAGTTATGACAAAGGGTTAATTTTTCCCTGCTAATCTAAAAATAAAAGGAAAAAAGAGCCTCACAAATCAGTTAGCAAATAATGAATAACAGTGTATAAAAACAGGTAGTACATAAATATACTACTCAAGGAAGAGAAATAATAAATGAATAAACACAAGAAAAGATGCTTGACTTCATTAATGAAAGAAATACGGGTTAAGGAAATGAGATGGTATTTTTACATATTAATGATATTCTGTCCTCACTAAACTCTGGCATGAAATTTACAGCTCTTTTACACCTAAAAATCTCAAGGAAAAATAACCATGCTTTTTACTATTATTATAAAGAAATTTTATTGCACTTAAAACCCTCATTTGGATTTAGCATGCAACATATTAGTTGCTCAGCTGTGTCCAACTTCTTGCAACCCCATAGACACACCGGGCTCCTCTGACCATGGGATTCTCCAGGCAAGAATAGGGGAGTAGGATTGTCATCCCTACTCCAGGGGATCTTCTCGACCCAGGTATCGAACCCAGGTCTCCTGCATTACAGGCAGATTCTTTATCATCTGATCCACCAAGGACACAGCTCCCCAAATCATTGTTTTTAATCCCCTGCGTGCTCAGTCGCTTAAGCTGTGTCCGACTTTTCTCCACCCCATGGACTGTAGCCTGGCAGGTTCCTCTGTCCACAGAATTCTCCAGGCAATACTGGAGTGGGTTGCCATGCCCTTCTCCAGAGGATGTTCCAACCCGGGGATCAAACCAGCATCTCTGATGACTCCCGCACTGGCAGGTGGGTTCTTTACCACTAGCGCCACCTGGGAAGCCCTACTATTTAAGAGAAAAACATCAATTAAAGTCTTGTATGATTTAATGAAGATGTAAACAAACAAGCAAAAACCTCCAACAGTTCATGAAATATAAAAGGAACACAAGTTACAAGCAAAAATAGAATTCTAATTTTTGACAATGGCTGCCTCCAAGGAGGCTGAAGCACACAAAGGCAGGAGGAGAAATTACCAATGAATATCTTTCAAATTTTGTAGCATGTGGGCTTCTCAGGTGACTCAGTGGTAAAGAATTCACCTGCCAATGCAGGAGATCCGGGTTTGATCCCTGGTTGGGAAGACCTCCGACCTCCTAGAGAAGGGGATGGCAACCCACTCCAGTATTCTTGCCTGGGAAATCCCCTGGACAAAGGAGCCTGGCAGGCTACAGTTCATGGGGTCTCAAAGAGTCGGATACAACTGAGCATGTTTGCACATAACGGAGAAGGCAACAGCACCCCACTCCAGTACTCTTGCCTGGAAAATCCCATGGATGGAGGAGCCTGGTAGGCTGTAGTCCATGGGGTCGTGAAGTCGGACACGACTGAGCGACTTCACTTTTTTCACTTTTCATGCATTGGAGAAGGAAATGGCAACCCACTCTAGTGTTCTTGCCTGGAGAATCCCAGGGACGGGAGAGCCTGGTGGGCTGCCGTCAATGGGGTTGCACAGTCGGACATGACTGAAGTGACTTAGCAGCAGCAGCAGCAGCACAGAATAAATCAAATAAAAAATACAGTAAGAATCTACTACAAAGAAACCTACAAAGAAGTGGATGATCGCAAATTCTAAGGGACTAAATCATACAGAACACATCCCCGGCAGCATCATGCTTAATAAAGGTAAAGTGTCTTCCACCAACCGAAGACCCTAAGCCTCCTGCAGTGTCTCATCATAAACTACTTACTCGGGAGCAAACAGTCACTATAACCACTTGGTATTAAAAGGTACAACTCACACCTGCTGTTCATATCCCCACCCCAAGATATTTAGCTTATTAGATTTCAAGCCTCTCCCCCGGAGTGGGGTGCCATTACCTTCTCCGTAATACCACCCACCATAAGAGAGGAAAATCTAGTAGTATGAGGGGCACAAAGGTGGAAATAAGTATTCCTACAGGCCAAATCAGATTCATGAAACCACAGGTATGATTGTGTAATAGCCTGTCATGGTCAGTACCTATCAACCCACTTGTATCCAATAAAACTTGAGTAAACAGCTTGTTAAAACAAATTGTAACCTGTTATCTCTAACAGTCCTCTTCAGGAAACCGGGTTGCCTTTCTTTTTTAAGTGTAGGGAAGGATATTTACTAAAGAGCCACTAATTAAGAGAGTTAAAATCTCATCACTCTTAAGGACTGAGAAAGACTAATACCAGCTGTTAAAACAGTTTAAGTGAAAAACTGACTTGTTTAGTGGCTAAGTCGTGTCCAACTCTTTTGTGTCCTCATGGACTGCAGGCCACCAGGCTCCTCTGTCTAGGGGATTTCCCAGGCAAGCATACTGGAGTGGGTTGCTATTTCCTTTTTCAGAAAAACTGGGTAATGAACATAATCTAGATTATAACTATGCCATACTAAACTTATTTTAAGGTATTCACTTTAGACTTATTTACAGAGGCATCAGTTTAGATATTAAAATGGTAGAGTCTTAATCATTTTTAAAACTTGGCAAAAAGGGTAGAATTTTAAATATATTTTAACAAATTACTTAAGGATGTGCAAAGTATTCATTTAATTTATTACTAATTTAAGTAAGTCTGCTCCGTAAATACCTAAAATTCTACCCTAAACCACAAGACATAACTCTTATGAAATAATCTAAATGAGACAAAAGGAAATTTTTTTAAGAATGGACTTAAAAATGTGAACCATCAATGAATACATTCTGAGTGATAATTTACTCATTTACTTGCCTCACAGATGAAGCTTAAAGTGAATATCAAATTTGTTTCACTAAGCAATCTAGAAACTCCTTTTGGAAAAATGCACTATAAATTATTAATTATAAAAATGTGATTTCCATGTTAAGTGTTATTTTAAAAAATAATTATAGGGACCTCCCTGGCCATCCAGTGGTTACGACTCCCAGCTTTCACTGCAGGGGACATTGCTTTGATCTCTGGTCGGGGGAGAACTAAGATCCCACCCCACATGCCATGCAGCACAGTCAAAATAAATAATTTAAAAAAGACCTACATTTACTGAAGTCCCAATTAAAAAAATAATAATTATATGTGCTTTATACACCAAGACTCCAGCTCAGGCTTAACATATACCTTTTTAAAAGATTATCATTTTACAAACCATACAGTTGTAAAATTCTATTTTTAATAAAGATAGTAAAACAAATTGAACCAAAATCCCAAGTCACGCTGTCAGTCATAAAACACTGTGAGCTACCATCCACACTCCCGCTCACCTCACCAGTGAATGGAAATAACTGAGACGCTCCTACTCGTGACTTTTCTAATTTAGCCATCCTGGGAACAGCTTGTAAAGCAAACTAGTATAGGTCAAAACACGGGCGCGGCTGAGCTAATCAGAAACTGACTGACAGCAGCAGCACAAACAAGTTAAACAGTAAGGTTCCAAAGAACCTACAGCCACGGAAGCAGGAGTTCTGAGTGCCCGACTAAGACACTCGCCTTGAATCAGGGTGAACTGCTCCTCCGTAAAAGATCTGACTTAGAAGGTAGATGACAAAAGGCGTAAAAGTCGTGCGCTCCTACTCTGTGCCAGTAAACGCTCCAGGTGCTTTCAGACAAAATCTCTCTTTACTGAACAAGACCTCTAGAGGTAGGTTTTATACGCTCCGTCATTAGGCGCGCTGTCACAGGGCCTAAACACAGTAGCACCGAATACATTTCTGGGTCACATTATAAAAAATGGCAACCCAGTACAAAAGATGAAGAAGCCCAAAGTTCTGAAAGCTTTCTCTGATGCAGTAAAGTGAGCTTTTTCAGTGTTTTCATCTTACACCTGGATGGGAAGAACTGACTCATTAGAAAAGACCCTGATGATGGGAAAGACTGAGGACAGGAGAAGTAGGTGACAGACGATGAGATGAGATGGTTAGATGGCATCACTGACTCAATGGACATGAATCTGAGCAAACTCTGGGAGCTGGTGAAGGACAGGGAAGCCTGGCGTGCTGAAGTCCACGGGGCTGCAAAGAGCTGGACACAACTTAGCGACCAAACAACGATTCATCTAACATAAGCCAGAAAAGCGTTCCTATATGAGTGCCTATCCAAACACACGTCCATCCATTGAACACTAGCCTCCAGTTCTTCTTCACTATATAAAGATACTTTTAAAAGTCACACATTGAAAATAACAGCAGTCTGTTGCTTAAAAACTTAAAACTTTGACTGTTATAACAAAGTAAAAAGTATCTAAAAAAAAATCTACAATTCAACTAATCCATTATTAACTTGACCTTCATTCAGTAAGCTGGCAAGCTAATCCTCTAAAAACAATGAGTAAAATGGTGTCTGTGTGACAAAATTAATTTACAAAAGACAAAGATTTTAAAAAATCAAGCCTATTGTTTTTCTTTAAGAGATTTCTTCAATCATGTTCAGTAAGAAAACAGGACTGCTTCAAGAAAGACACAACTATGCCTAAAACAGTATGCTTAAACGTGAAAACACAACCTTATCAGGGATTAAAACCTTGCTTGAAAAAGATGTTTAACTTTATAGAAGTTTTTGTGTTGCTTACTAGCAAATGGTATTGGTCTTAAACATTTTAAGTTTATGTTCATACTTTTCAGTTTTCTTAATAAAGGAAGAAAAAAGCTGCATGGTGTGTTAAAGATATAATCATTTTTACACAAGTACGGACAAAATAATTTTAAATAGTATAATCTTAAGTATTTCCTACTTTAGACTCTCAGATACCAAATGACTAGCATTCTATCAAGCATTTCTTAAGTCTGGTCTTTGGAATCCAAATTTAAGATCAACAGATACATTATACAATAATCTTACTTTTTTCACTATAACTAAGGCATCTATTTCAGTAGCAACAAGACCTTAAGTGAGAACAGGCTAGAAAGTGGTATTTAGTTTTTTTAAAAAGTTTACAATTGCTTAGAAATCCCCAGTAATTATACTTTGAATTTATAAGTAACATAAATTTGGTATCTCCAGAAGAGAATGTTTAAAATATGTACAACAAAAGCCCAAACTGTTCAGTAATTTCATAACCTTAGAAGCTGAACTTCTTTAAGCATAAAAACTTATGGCAATGAAGACTTCAGTTTGTCACCCCAGTGGCACTCTAGTTTTTGGATAACTTCATCTTGATCACCCTGGCACAGTAAATAGACATGACATTAACTAGTTAAAAAAAAAAAAAAAAGACTTTAAAGGCATGATCCTGAGCAAAGCTACTTCGATACCAAAAAATGATCCATAGAAAGCCCTTCAAGGGGAATAGGTGGGAGAAAAATGAAAATGACACACAGCAGCACGACCATGACATGAAAGTG
>SJYQ01000778.1:237347-319532 GCA_006410935.1 Redunca redunca | reverse complement strand
CTTTGGGCAGTAAGGTTCCAGCCAGCAAATTCAAAGGATGCCCAGGACAAGGACAGAGCAGCTGAGTGAAGTCAGCCCCGTTCCCAGGAGAACTGCTGGTGCTCATCATTCATTACCTGCTGGGCTGGCCTGGGCAGCATACACCGAATGAGCCTGCTGCCTCCATGCTCAGCCCAGAATCACGTCTTATCCGCACAGTGCCCTGCCAATCAGCTGCTCAAAAAGCTGAGTTCTAAGAAGCAAACACGATACTGCTATTTTTGACACAGTACTTAAACATTCTGATGTATGTGTTATAGGTCAACGGTAAGGTCAACAATCTGCACTTGCATCTTGTCTAAAAGCGAAGGTTGGAACAATGGAAGACGAAGAAGATCAGGATTGAGACACAGTGGGGAGAAAAAGAAAGGCAGTTCTAAAACTTCTCTCATTGAAAGGAACTTCCGTTGAGATTATTCCACCATCTCCAAACTCTACTGAGTCTGGAGTCAAGCGCCTGGGTTTGCTTCCCAGCTGTGCTGCCGAGAGTTGAGTGAACCTGGGCGACTCACCACCTTACTTGCCTCCCTTCACAGGAGTTAAGCGACATCTGTGCAAGAAGACCTTGCTCAGAGCAGGCTCTCAGAAACACTTCAGTCCAGTCCAGACGCTCAGACGTGTCCGACTCTTTGCGACCCCATGAATCGCAGCACACCAGGCCTCCTTGTCCATCACCAACTCCTGGAGTTTACCCAAACTCACGTCCATCGAGTCAGTGATGCCATCCAGCCATCTCATCCTCTGTCGTCCCCTTCTTCTCTTGCCCCCAATCCCTTCCAGCATTAGAGTCTTTTCCAATGAGTTAACTGTTCACATGAGGTAGCCAAAGTACTGGAGTTTCAGCTTTAGCATCTGTCCTTCCAATGAACACCCAGGACTGATCTCCTTTAGGATGGGCTGGTTGGATCTCCTTGCAGTCCAAGGGACTCTCAAGAGTCTTGCCCAGCACCACAGCTCAAAAGCATCAATTCTTCAGCACTCAGCTTTCCTTATAGTCCAACTCTCACATCCATACATGACCACTGGAAAAACCATAGCTTTGACTAGACAGACCTTTGTTGGCAAAGTAATGTCTCTGCTTTTTAATATGCTGTCTAGGTTGGTCATAACTTCTTCCAAGGAGTAAGCGTCTTTTAATTTCATGGCTGCAATCACCATCTGCAGTGATTCTGGAGCCCCCAAAATAAAGTCTGACACTGTTTCCACTGTTTCCCCATCTATTTCCCATGAAGTGTCAAGTCCAAATTAAATCAGTAAGACCTAACCATGGTAATGACCTGACCTCTCCAGCTACACCCCAATTCTGGGCTTAATGGAAACCACGTAGTCCAGGAGGGGAACACGTGCAGTGCCCGCCCAGCACCCAGAGATGTTTTTCTGAGTTCTGGGAGGGCCAGGGTAATTTTTCACACCAGTCAACAGACTGGCTCCCTACAATGGTTCCCCAGCATCCCCTTCTTCAATTCCCACTACATATCTGATGCTGAAATACAAAGATAATCAAGACACAATCCTCCCAGGTCAGGAAATTTCCTATTTGAATAGAAACAGCAGGGACTTCCCTGGTGGTCCAGTGGTTAAGGTTCTGTGCCTCCCGTGTAGCGGGTGCAGGTTCGATCCCGGGTCAGGAAACTAGCATCCCACATGTCTTGCCACATGGTCAAAAAAAATTTCAGTAGAAATAGCTACTGTGTTTATGCCTAAAATCATAGCTCCTTTGTTGCTGATGACACATGTACATCATTCAAATCTCACAAAAACCCCAGGCAATACAGTTTTTTCTTAGTATACTTACCTTTCTTTAATGGCATGAATCTACTGGCTTTAAAACTTTTTCTTATTTTGAGATATGAAATACTTACTACTAATGTATCTTGACAAATTATAAAGCTTCTCTTAATAATAAAGAAATTTCATAAGATGAAACAGAAACAAAAGCTGTTATCAAATTATATTAACACTCATCTATATTATATTACTTATTAGAAAATTATCTTAAAAATTAATCTCTCCAAATATAATTTATTATCCCCTAAATAAATAGCTGCCTCTTTTACAATAATAACAAATGTATTCTTTTATATTAGCATTTCTCACCTGTCTCAAAGCCTGAGTGAAACATGACAGGGTAACAAAAAAGGGTCACTTGACTATACTAGAAAAATTCATGCACAGGATACAGTTGAGCTTTGAAAACAGAATTTGATACCATAAGAAAAAAAAAAGGAATAAAATCCTTTACCTTTCTGGGGTTTATAAAACATCTGAATAGTCAGGGTATTAAAAGCAAATCTCACTATTTTAGGAGCACAGTCAATGGAAGGAAAAGGTACAACTTTGATCACTGTGTCTTAGAGAAGTAATCCAAGTACAAATTTTACCCCTGGGGCTCTTTGCCACTCACAGGACACCTGTCAATCTTGGCAATAGCCTTTAGCTATCCATACAGAGACTCAGCATGTCCTTCTCTTGACCAAATTAGGCTAACCTCATCTGCATTGACATCAGTGTTTATAATTTTGGAATCGTGTTGACAGGAATAGTCTATCCCAGAGTTCTTTATACGAATGTAGTGTCTGTTGAAACCATAAGCAAATTTATAGTAGAAAAAATGTGAATGCAATAGTCACAGTTTCCAACTGTGCCCTTATCATTTTGAATTCCAGCCAATTTTAATAACAAATAATAAATCAGGGTGAGCTTTTTATTTTTTTTACTGATATTTCTTCTACTAAAAACCTCATATCAGAGCTGATCATTTTTCAAACGTTACGAATTTCAAGATCTACGAAACTGATGAAAAATTAAGTCTTGATAAGTAACAAAAATTATAAAACTATGGTGAAATGGGACTTTTATCAGTTAAGACCTTTGTTAGCACTCTGAATTAAGCTTTCTACCATATATTTCTGTCATCTCAGTATTTAATGGCAAAGAATACACAATTAGTCCTAGTATGAAGGAAGTAATAAAAACACCCTGACAGTTTACAAAAAATTCAAGTCTTCTGGTCCAGGAAACTACATCTTATGATATGAAAAAAACTGAGATTTGCTTGTTGAACCAATGTTCGAAATATTTTTAAAATTATGGGAATCCTGCTCCTCACCATTTTCTCACAAGATTTTCAGGATCAACTGATTCCTGGCCCAAAGACAAAAGCAGAATAGTCCTATTTCCCAATGGATTCGAACGAAAACTGGTACTACAATCAGGTACAACTCCAAGAGAAGATGCTGCGGAGAACCAAGTTGGGTCTATAGGAAGCCTCGTACAACAGGTGGCACATGTATGGAATCTGAGTCAAGGTCAACTGCATCTTACACTGAGAACATTGCTACTATTGTAACAGCTGGATGTGTTTTATTGGGAAAATGTTTTTTCTCTTTGGGTCAGTATTTCTGCACTAATGCTTTGGCTCACTAATAAATGTGAGAACTTTTGTTGGAAAAAAAAATTATGGAAAAGTAGAAATGGCCACAATTACCAGAAAGGGGAAAAAAAAAAAAAAGCAACCCAATGGTGTGGCTCCTGCAACTGTAGGGTTTGGACTTAAGTTGCTAGTATCAAAGACCAGGAGCATGTCACAGACATCGGCCACCTTAATTTCCACAAGGCTGCACAGTCTCTGGATGCATCCTTAAGAAGAAAGCAGAGCGCTGTTAGGCTGACTCCTAGCTGACTGAGCAAACTTAACCAGAGTTCAAGTTCTGGATATGAAACTAGTGGAAGAATTCCAGAGGTACCTAACAGAACTCTACATTCCACTTTTTTTTTTTTTTTTTTTAAAGGGCATGGTTTTTCCATACACGCTGTGAGTACATCACTCTCTTTTTAAAATTTCATTTATCTATATATTCATCTGGCTACAATGGGTCTTAGCTGCAGCACAAGGGATCTTCAGTCTTCACTGCAGCATGCGGGATCCAGCTCCCTGAACAGGGATCGAACCGGGGCACCATGCACTGGGATCATCAGGTCTCAGCCACTGAACCCCCAGGGAAGTCCCCTGACTTTGTTATTTATTAGGAAGGAGATCAGACTGATGTATATCAAATCTGCATATAAAACAGTCAACCACATTTAATTACAAAATAACCTGAAGAGAATGGAGTGTGTGTTTTTATGTAGATAAACTGCATGCATATAGAACGGTGGAAACAGAGTTTAAAACAGTTTCCTTTGAAAAAAAAAAAAAAGTCAGAATATTTAAACTCTAAGAGGAGGCAGTAAGTAAAGGCAAGCTTAGGAAGCACCGAGGGTCAGATGTTATGTTCAGTAGCTTTAGTTGTGTCCGACTCTTTGTGACCCTATGGATTGTAGCCCGCTAGACTCCTCCATCCATGGGATTCTCCAGGCAAGAATACTGGAGTGATATGCCATGCCCTCCTCTAAGAGTCAGATATTAACAGTATCCAAATCAAGGATGCTCCTCTCATCTCAATACAGGCCACATTTATAAGACTGAATTCAGTTCTGAGTATTACACTGGAAAATGCATTCATACATAACATTTTTAAAAGCACATACGGATATGACAAACTTAGTGTATTAAGAAGCAGAGACATCACTTTGCCAAGAAAAGTTTGTACAGTAAAAACTATGGTTTTTCCAGTAGTCAGGTACGGATTTGAGAGTTGGACTATAAAGAAATCTGAGTGCTGAAGAATTGATGCTTTCAAACTGTGGTGCTGGAGAAGACTCTGGAGAGTCCCTTGGACAGCAAGGACATCAAACCAGTCAATCCTAAAGGCAATCAACCCTGAATATTCACTGGAAGGACTGATGCTGAAGCTCTAATACTTTGGCCACTTGATGCAAAGAGCCGACTCACTAGGATAATATATAAGGAAGAGTTGCATAAACTGAGATGCTTTAGGCAAAGAAATAAATACAGGGTATAAACTGCTATGAGATAAAATAAGCTAAAGAATTTAGCTTCAGTCTATGAAATCATAAAAGGTGGAAGCAGGCCCAATGCACCGAAGTTTGTGGAAATATTGATTCAATATTACTTTCTAAGAACTTTCTACAGACTCTAAGAATTTTCCACAATCAGAATAATGGAAATTGGAAGAAGCTACCTCAAACTAGCCTCTGTCAAGGAGACTGTGGGCAAAAAGAACAAATGACCTTCAAGGTCTCTGCCAGTTCTAAAATTCCACAATACTATGTGTGCTCAGCCGCTTCAGTTGTGTACAACTCTTTGTTACCCTGTGGACTGTAGCCCACCAGACTTATCTTCCATGAGGATTCTCCAGGGAAAGATACTGGAGTGAGTTGCCATGCCCTTCTCCAGGGGATCTTTGCAACCCAGGGATCGAGCCCTCATCTCTTATGTCTCCTGCACTGGCAGGTGGGTTCTTTACCAGTAGTGCCACCTGACTCAATTTCATTTTCAAAGAAGCCTTTCTAAGAAAGCTACTGTTGTTAAAGGCTCTTCAATGGGAACTGCATCCCTTACCACACCCCACAGACCTAGCCATACTGACTGCCTCAAAGCTACGAGAACAATTAAGTGGTTACTGGTATTGATCGCAAATGATGATTTTAAAATGAGAGCTATTTGCAGGTACGGAAAAAAAAACTTCACCTCTAAAAATAATATTATGAGTCGAGCACTATTTGTGGGTAAGTGTATATCGAAATATTTGCAACATAGTGGCTCAGACGGTAAAGCATCTGTCTGCAATGCAGGAGACCCAGGTTCAATCCCTTGGCTGGGAAGATCCTCTGGAGAAGGAAATGGCAGCCCACTCCAGTATTCTTGCCTGGAAAATCCCATGGACCGTGGAGCCTGCAGGCTACAGTCCATGGGGTCGCAAAGAGTCGGACATGACTGAGCGACTTCACTTTCACTTTCACTTTCAAATACTAAAGAAGAGGGCTTCCTTGGTGGCTTAGTGGTATAGAATCTGCCTGTCAACGTAGGAGACACGGGTTCAACCTCTGGTCTGGGAAAATCCCACATGCCACGGAACTATGCCTGTGTGTCACAACTATTGGGCCTGTGCTCTAGAGCCCGCGAGCCGCATCTACTGAATCCTGCATGCCCCAGAGCCCACGCTCCACAGCAAAAGGAGCCTCTGCAAAGAGAAATCCGAGCCCTACAACTAGAGAATACGCCCTGCTCTCCATAACTAGAGAAAAGCCCCTGCAGAAATGAAGATGCTACACAGCCAAAAATAAATAAAACAAACAAAAAACTGTTCAAAATACTAAAAAGGAAAACTACTGATCTCTACAGAGATTGGTCTTACATTTTAAAAGGAAACTTCAGAATAAGGATGGCAGCTGTCAATAATCGTTCCCCTCTCCAAGCCAACCGGAGTAGAGGCATAAAACATTTCTGAAGCATACCCGAGGCACACTGAGTAGTACCACTTCATCTCCACATATTGCAGTGCAAAGCAGAGAACAAGACACAGAAGAGATCCTGAGATTCCCACAGTGCTGGCCATGAAGGATACAACATAACTGGACACAGTCCTTGCCTTCAAGTGGATCGGAGTTTTGTGGGGACTACAAATGACCACAATAACAAATAACTACGATGACAAGCAAATGTAAGATGAGTATGGGCACCAAAAGGAGTACTTAAGCTATGAGTACCAAATATGACATTTAATTCAGGACTTGGTAGTGGCTAGGAAGACCACTGGGGGAAAGTGACATGTAATCTGACCCTTCGATGATTTCATGAGTATCATACAAGCAGCAGGAGAAAGAGTTCCAAGCATCGAGAAAGCAGGAGGTACAAATACCAGAGGCAAGCAAACTCATGGCCAACTAAGAATACTAAACATGGTTCAATAAATGACAGGACAACTGACAGTGGACTAGCACTCCCATCAGGAACAACTAGAGAGCTGCGTTTTCTGTATGAAACCCTGCTTTCAGATGTTGGAGAGCAAGAAGTACAAGACTTTGATCCCTGAGACAAGGGGGTAAAAACAAGATGAATCCTGTAATTGCCCAGCTTTCTTGGAAGCAGTTACCAAACCCCAAAGCAGAGCAGGGTAACCATGAAGAGCAAGAAGTCTCACAAAGTTGAGGACACAGACACTGGAGTTCAGGGAGGGTCCAACACTTGGCTTTTGCAGAGCTGAGTACCAGACAGGAAGCGCTGTGAAGATAAGAGGCTCCAGAAGTCTGAAAGGGGGTCTCCTTGAGTCTGTGGCTGAATACCAAGCTATGCATGTGTAGGACGAGCTTCCATGGGGCTTAGAAAAGCACAGTTACCATGGAAAGAACAACTCAGAGGAGCTGGGAGACATTTTGGTCCCAACCAACCATGGTGAAGAGCTCTCACAGGACACCTGGAGTGTCCCATAGAGACCCCAAAAAATGGCCTCGCATAGGAGAAGGGCAAACGAAGGTCATCAACGCAAAAAGTTCTACTGGACAGCACTGTTCTGGAACCACATTAACAATGCTTGAAATATGCCGAAAAGGATCAGGCTGATCCACAAGTAACTAGACTGCTTAGCAGATCAAAACCCAACACTCTTTTAAAGATAATAAGTGAGATATCATAAATTAGGGGAATAAACAAGAAAATGTGATCCCAAACAGGGTAGGGGACACCAATAAAAACAAACTCAGAAATGAAGAAGAAGATGGAATTAGTAGATAAGGACTTTAAAAACGTTACTGTGAATATATCCAATTATTTGAAAGAAAACATGTACATTATGAAAAAAGAAATGGAAACTTAAAAAAAAATGGATCACCTATAGCTGAAAAATACAACACCTAAATTAAAAATTCAGTTGGGCTTAACAGCAGAAAAAATGCTATAGAAGAGATCAACAAAAAAATACTTCTAAAACATTTTCCACATTTGATGGCAACTATTAACCCAGATGTCAAAGAAGCTCAATGAATCCCAAATAGGAGAAACACAAGAAAACCACCCCAAGACACATCACAATAAAATTACTAAGAAAAACAACTGATGCTCAAACCAGACAAAGACATTACAAAAGGAAATCATGGACCAAATAGCTCATAAACAAAGACACAAAGATCTGTAAGAAAATAATTGAAAATCAAATCCAATAATAGAAAGGAAACGCATTATGATTAAATGGGTATTATCTCAGGACTCAAATTGGTTTATTGTTAAAAAACAATAAATGTAATTCAACATATTAGAATAAAAAAATCATATAATATTTCAATTGCTAACAAAATCCAACACTCATTTATGCTAAACACTCTTTACTATACTAGGAATAGAAAGACACTCTCATCTGACAAAGGACATCTATAAAAAACCTACAGCCACCTCATATTTAAAAATAAAAAAACTAAATGCTTTTGCCCTAAGATCATAAACAAGGCAAGGATATCTGCTCTATATCTTTAATAGGGTATTTAAAGTCAGAGCCCATGCATTAAGGCAAGAAAAAGAAATGTGTGGCATCCAAACTGGAAAGGAAGAAGAAAAACTGTCTTTTATTTGCAGACTACATAATTATCTATATAGAATATCCTAAAGACTCTACAAAAGAACTATTGAAATTCATAAAATATAGCAACATTACAGGATGTAGATTTGATATGCAAAAGTCAATTGCATTTCTATGAGTAAAAAATGATTGAAAAATGGAATTTTAAAAATAGCATTTCCAATAGCACCCACAAATATGAAATACCTGAAGACAAACTTTACAGAATATGAGCAAGATCTGTACAATGAAAATTATAAAACCTTTTTGAGAGAAATTAAAGACCTAAATAAATGGAGAAATGTATCATGTAAGACTAAACTGTGTTTTCCCCAAGAGATCTGCCAAGGTCATAACCCGGTATCCATAAGTGTGACTTTACTTGGTTCCTTGCATATGTAATGAAGTTAAAATAATGGTATGCTGGGTTAGAGCAGGCTCTATAGCCAATATAACTCACGTTCTCATAAGAAAAGAGACATGTGGACGGAGATACAAAAGGAGAAGGTCAAGTGCGCAGGGAGGTGGAGATTACAGAGCACTGGATCTACAAGCCAAGAAATGGCGAGGATGGCCGGCCACCACCCGAAGCCAGAGGAGACAAGGAAGGATTCCTCTCCCAGAGCCTTCAGAGAGAGCATGCCCCTGCTGACACCTTAATTTCTGACTACGAGAATAAATTTCTGTTACTTTCAGTCATACAGTTTATAATACTTTGTCTTGGCAGTCCTAGGAAAGTAATACATATGTTTATGGAAGGCTTGACGTCGTTTCCAATTTTTCTCAAGTTAATCTATAAATCCAACACAACTGCAATTAAAATTCCAGCATGCTTTCTTTAAAAAAGAAATTCTAAAATCTATATGGAAACACAAAAGATCTAGGATAGCCAAAATATCTTTGAAAAGAGTAAAGAAGATTGGAGGACTTACACTACCTGATTTTAAGACTTATTTTAAAACTATAGTAAACCAGACAATGTAGCTTTTACACAAAGGCAGACGTAGAGCATCAGAACTAAATAGAGAATTCAGAAACAGACTCACATTGTGTGATTAATCAATACTCAATGAAGGTGCCAAAGTAATTCAAGGGCAAGTATAATCTTTTCAACAGATGGCACTGGAAAAACTATATAAACTTGAGAAAAAAATCCCAACATGCAATTTCTTGCTATACAAAAAATTAACACAGATCTTTATATCTAAACATAAAGGCTAAAACAAAATTTCTAAGAAAAAGTATGAGAATATATTCAAGATTTGGGGTTAACTAAAGATTTCCAGATATAAAAATACTAGTTACAAAAATTTTAGTTATGCTTAATTACAATTAAAAACTTCCCTTCAAAGGCAGTGTTAAGATATGAAAAAGCAAACCATTGACTCAAATATTTGCAATTAAAAAATCTGACCAAGGATTTGATCCAGATTATACTAAAAACTCAAATTAATGAAAAATAATTCAATTTAAAACACAGGCTAATGATCTGAACAGACAAGTTCACAATGGGAAGATAAATATAATATGAAGATATATAAATAGCTGATACACACATGAAAAGATGCTTAACATGTTTAATCACTGGAGAAATGAAAATCAAAATCATAAGATACCATTAAACACTCAAGAAAAATGGCTAAAATTAAAAAGGTTGACAATATCTAATGCTGGGATATGAAGCAATCAGAACTCTCTGTAAATGAAACATATGCCCCCAAAATGATCTAAACATGAATGTTCACAGCTTTATTCATAATAATAAGCAGCCCAAGGAGACAGTAAATGTTCAGTTATAGATCACTGCAATAAAGCAAATGCCACAATAAAGCAAGTCAACCAGAAGTCTTTTGTTTCCCAGTATGTAAGAAAGTTGTTTATTTACTGTGGTCTAGTATGTGTGTAATGGGCTTCCCTGGTGGCTCAGTGGTAAAGAATCCACCTGCCAAAGCAGGAGACTCAGGTCAATCCCTGGGTCAGGAAGAGCCCCCTGGAGTAGGAAATGGCAACCCACTCTATCATTTTTGCCTGGAAAAAATGGGAATGTTCCCAATCCAGAGATGGAACCCATGTCTCTTATGTCTCCTGCAATGGCAGGCAAGTTCTTTACCACTAGCACCACCTGGGAACCACTATTTAAGAGTATGTGTGTGCTTTAGGAGAGTGATGCATCAACTATATTTGGGGGGGGTGGGGAAACTTTGGTGCCAGGGGATGGAACTGATTAATACAGTGGAAGACCAGTCTTCAGGAGCTCTGCAAGAAGGCTGCTGCCTTAATCCAGAATAAGATGATGGCCAAGATTAGGGATGATCCATGGGAATGGAGAAAGGTGACAGGATTCAGGGGACTAATTTGCTGTGTTTCAGGAGAAGGCTCAGTGCCCCAGGGACAACTGAGTGGAAGTGTCCATCTAGGAATCTGGCTTGTGTTGAGCTAGAGAAGGGATCTGGGAGTAATCACTCAAGACCATGTGGTGAGTCAGACAGAGAACAAATTTATGGCTGCCAGGAGTAAGGATGAGAGGAAGGAACAGTCAGGGAGTTGGGGGCGGACACGTACACACTGCTATTATTTAAAATGGATAAACAACAAGGACCTACGACATAGCACATGGAACGCTGCTCAATGTTTTGTGGCAGCCTGGATGGGAGGGGAGCCTGGGGGAGAATGGATACAACCCTTCCCTGTTCACCTGAAACTATCACAACATTAACTGGCTATACTCCAAAGGAAAAAAAAAAGTTAGAAAAGTAATAATAGATATGATTGCATACCCCCAAAAGAAGACCATGTGGTGAGTAAGATTGAAAGTGAAAGTCGCTCAGTCGTGTCTGACTCTTTGCAACCCCATGGACTATATACAGTCCATGGAATTCTCCAGGCCAGAATACTGGAGTGCGTAGCCGTTCCCTTCTCCAGGGATCTTCCCAACCCTAGTCTCCCACACTGCAGGCGGATTCTTTACCATCTGAGCCACAGTGAATCACCAGATTTCTCAAGGTGAAAAGATAAGACAGTTAACACCAAAATCTTTAGACTTACAAACAGGAAAGGCCTGTGAGGGCAAAAGACCAAAACTTGCAAATGGTTAACTATTCAAACTAACCAGCAACACCCCATGTAGTTTTTGTTTTTTTTCCTTTCACACATGAATACAAATCACATTCCCTCTTAAAATTATGTCATATTAAAGCCAGTAAGAAACAGCTTTAAGTGTAATACAAAAAGCAAGTGACAAGAAGGCCATCACTCAACAAATTTCTAACTGCATCTCTGGCAGGGCTTATAGCTTCTTCCTAGGCTAGCGAAGGAACTTTTGGTTCAGACCCTTCCTCCAATCCAGGCTCTCTTAGTTCCTTTATAAAATGAAAGTGAGATACAGTAGATAATATAAAAAATTCTTTCATCCAGTCCTGTAACAGACACTTATGTGGAACAAGGAGCCAAGAAAAAATAAAAGTAAATTAAGACAAAACCTGTGTTCCAATTTCTATTATTATTTATTCAGTGGCAGTAATGAATCGGTTAAAGCCTCTGAAACCACTTCCACCTTCAACAACGGACTGCTTTAGAGAGTGGATCCTATCACTGGACATGACAGAAAATGCTAGAAAATATCTACAGAAGTCAATTCATGAGCTGGTAATAAAGAATATCTGGGCAAAAACTAAGTAAAGGCAGAAAGGCACAAAGAGAGGCAGAGGACTGAAGCTGGCTGTAGCATTCAGGCCAAAGTCAAGTGTGTGAGCCTGAACTTTGGGCTTCTCACAACCTCCTAAGCACATGGAACAAGCATTTAGGTCAAAGTAAAGTGGGTGAGCCTGAACTCTGGGTTTCTCACAACCTCCTGAGTACATGGAACAACAACAACAAAAAGCGTAAAGTCCACGGTCTGCCCAGAGTAGAGAGCACACCTCTGAGTAACCACTGCTAACGAATACAATGAGCAGGAGTAAATACATCCTATGTATACCTATGGCTGATTCAGGTTGAGGTTTGACAGAACACAAAATTCTGTAAAGCAACTATCCTTCAATTTAAAAAAATTAATTAATTAAAAATAAAAAACAGCCTGAGTCAAATCACATCAAATCATGGTGTGATCTGACCAGCATCAGCTTGGAGAACGCAATACAGACTTACACAGGCTAGTGAAGACTGTCATCTTTTGCATTTGCTACCATTTTGATGAACTTAATTGCAAAGGCAGTTAAGACTAACTGATCCTACCTTAAGTAGCTGGAACTGCGACAATGTATTTCAAAAAAGCAATTTGGTAATAAGGTTCAGAAAAAAGAACTATTTTCTCTTACATTAACACCATTTGTTTGCATTTAATAAAACGAAAAGAACACAAAAGCTTCTGTACTTAGCATATGTAATTACAATGTTTTGGCTAAAAACAACAGACAAAAAATTAAAAAGGCAAAAATAACTTTTAACTTATGGCAAAGTATGTCGTACTTCTTGAAGAAATGCATTCATTATCAACAGTCTATAAAGAAACAGAAAACTTAATTTATATTAACATCAACAAAACTGTCTCACTAAAAAGGAATTTTATCCATAGAGACAAAAAGTAGAATAGAGGTTCCAACGGGCTGGGAAGGGGCTTCCCTCATAGCTTAGTTGGTAAAGAATCTGCCTGCACTGCAGGAGACCTGGGTTGGGAAGATCCCCTGGAGAAGGAAATGGCAACCCACTCCAGTATTATGCCTGAGAATCCCATGGACAGAGGAGCCTGGCAGGCTACAGTCCCTGGCGTCACAAGAGTCAGACACGACTTAGTGACTAAACCACCACCACCACCAGGGGCTGGGAAAGAGGGGACCAGCAATCACTGTTTAATGGATACCCAGCTCTGTGTGGCCAATGAGAAAGCTGGGCAAATGGGGAGAGAGGTGATGTTTGCCCCACACTGGTGAATATACTCAATGTCACTGAATTGTACATCTAAAAATGGTTAAAATACTAAGTTTTATCTTAGGTGTATTTTAGCACAATTTCAAAAACACATAGGCCAAAAAATTTTTTTTCATCTAATTTCCCTCAAAGTTTGGACTCTCTTAAGTGTGAAATTCACGCCAAAATATATCTTCTTAAAGCTGCACAAGGAGAGCAGAGACTTTGGATCATGGGATCATGGGTTCAAACCTTATTGTCCAGTTTTGCTACAAGTCACATTCTAAAAACCTCTGTTTCTATTCTTCCATTTGATGACGTACTGTATCACACTGACTGATTTGAGGATACCGAAAAATCCTTGCATCCCTGGGATAAATCCTATTTGATCACAGTATGTGATCCTTTTGATGTGTTGCTGGATTCGGTTTGCTAGTATTAATATTTTGAGGATTTTTGCGTGTATGTTTACTGACGTAGCCTTCAATTTTCTTTTTTTGTGATATCTTTGTCTGGCTTTGGTTATCAGGGTGATGGTGGCCCCACAGAATGAGCGTGGGTATATTCTTTCCTCTGCAACTTCTGGGATGAGTTTCAGAAAGGTAAGCATTAACTCTTCTCTAAAGGCTTGACAGAATTCGCCTGTGAAGCCATCTGGTCCTGGACTTTTGTTTGTTGGAAGATTTTTAATCACGATTTCAATATCACTACTTGTGATTGGTCTATTCATATTTTCTATCTGTTCCTGGTTCAGTCTTGGAAGGCTGTACCTAAGAATTTGCCCATTTCTTCTAGACTGTCCATTTTACTGTCATAGAGTTACTTGTAGTCATCTCTTATGACCCTTTGTATTTCTGTGTTGTCCGCTGTAATTTCTCCTTTTTCATTTCCAATTTTACTGATTGGAGTCCTGTTCTGTTTTTTCTTGGTGAGTCTGGCTAAGGGTTTATCAGTTTGTCTTCTCAAAGAATCAGATTTTAGTTTCATTATCTTTGCTATTATTTTGTCTCTTTTTTAAAGCCATGCCATGCAGCATATAGGACATCAGATTCCTGACCAGGGATCAAACTCACACCCTCTGCATAGAAAACACAGACTGTTAGCTACTAGACTGCCAGGAAAATCCCTGTGCTCTCATCTTTACCATTTCTTTCCTCCTTCTAACTGTGGCTAAAAGGCACATGGAAAGATACTCAACATCACACTAAATATTATAGAAATGCGAATCAAAGCTACATTAAGGTATCACCTCACGCCAGTGAGAATGGCTATCATCAAAAAATCTGCAAACAATAAATGCTGGAGAGGGTGCAGAGAAAAGGAACTCCTACACTGTTGGTGGGAATGTAAAATGGTACAGCCACTAAGAACAGTATGGAGGTTATTGAAAAAAATAAAAATAGGGCTACCATATATATGATCCAGCAATCCCCACCTGGGCATATACCTGAAGAAAACAATAATCCAAAAAGACGTATGCACCCCAGTGTTCACTGCAGCTATGCTTAAATGAATTTAATCACAGGTATTTCTACTTATATTATAAAAGCCATTCAACAGCTACATCGTGACGCTTTTGTGACCCCATGCACTGTGTAGCCCACTCCTCTGTGGAGTGGGTTGCCATTTCCTCCTTCCGGGAGCTTCCTGATCCAGAGATGGAACACGTGTTTCCTGCAGGTGGACTCTTTACCACTGAGCCACTGGGGAAGCCCATATCCCTCTCCAGTATTCTTGCCTGGGAAATCCCATGAACAGAGTCAGACACGACTTAGAGTAAACAAAAACAACAAATATATGAGTTTTTAAATTTACTATTTCAAATACATGTGGGTTCAAGAACCCCTTGCCAAAATCCCACATTCTCCTGGGATCTGCCACGATCAATTGGGAACTATTTGTCACGGGACCATGAGGTCAGGTGTGTATGTATGCATGCTCCCCCTCCCCCTCTCCCAAAGACACCCACTTCTAAAAGAAGTATGTCCCATCCAATATACCCCACTTAAAAAAAAAAAAAAAGCTGATAAAACTGAGGAGGTAAAGGTGATATGAGAAAAACCGATAAGAAAAACACAAAGGATCAAGGTTAAAAGGGGGACACTCCAATGAGCACCAAGTATTTAACCCTCTCACCAAGCTGCATATACAGTACCTTATCATCCATTCTTCCCTACCCTGTAGGAGGATATTTTTTATTACCAAGAAGACATAGAAAACCAGTTAATATTTGTCTTTTATGGCACAAATTTAACCTCATTATCTCATTTTCACCCTATACTTGCTCCAAATAATCTGCTCACGTTTTCCTGATCAGAGCCTGGACGTGGCCACGGCCACACCTGTACCCAACTCACTTCCTCCATCTAGAATACGTTCCCTCCCACCTGGGAAAGTCACGTCAGTTTTAACACCTCCAATGTGTGGTTGTGTAAAGAGAAAAATAAAAGTCAGAAATTTTTGTCAGCCAAATTTCAAGATTTACTGAGGAAGCTTAGAAAAATTAAAAAAGAACTGAAATAGCTAACTTAATACAACTTAAAGATTTATTGTATGAACAATAAGAGCCGGTTGTATAAAGTTCAGGCAATCTGCAACTAATAAGATTTAGAGAATTTCTTGTTTTGAACTCGGAATAGTAGACTGAACTATATAGTTGCACTGATAATTTAAGACAATGTTTCAAGTACAGCTGATATAAAAAATTATGACTGCTGTATAGTGAAAAGTTTCTAAAGTGTTGAGCAGAAAACGATTTTCAGAATTTGACAAGTAAATGCTTAATTGAAAGGCATTAGTATACTTCACAACTTAAGTGATTCTTACATTACTTTCTGAGTGTAAATTAATACACACTTTCTGGAGGGTAGTTTGGCAATGTTTATTAGAAGGCTTTAAACCACACCTAACATTTTAACGAGTCATACCACTTCTAGGAAATAATCTTTAAGGAAGCTACCATAATGGACTGATTGGTTAACTATTAAAGTGAAATATGGACTAGCCACAGTCATTTACAGTGAGTGGTATGCAACGTAAGTTCTATTTTCAAAAAGATTTAATTCATGGATACTTTTAACTACTTGAAATTTGTAGTAAAAACAATGCACATATTCCATATGTAAATACACACAGACAGAAAGTAGATGACTAGTTGCAGGGGCTGGGGAGGGAAGTAACGAGTGACTCTGGTTTCTTTTTTAGGTGACAGAAAGTGTTCAGAAATAAGTAGTGAAGGTGTGCAATATTCTACAATTTTGTGGATATATGAAAAAACATGCTGCATATTTCAAAAGAGTGAATTTAATGGTATGTGAGTCATTTCTCGAAAAATACACATATTCAAACATTTAATATTTTTAACTCTTTGAGCACTCCCACCTCTGGCATCTCTATGTATCTGACTGTTTCATATATGTACTATTGATTACCAAAGTCTGAATTAACCTTTTTTCTTATTTGCTCCTGTGTGTGGTTCCTCATGTAAAACTGTACTAGATCTACCAAAGCAACTAAGCTCCACAAACAAATGCAAGGCAAAGTTCAGATGCATCTGCTCACCATACACTGTCATTAAAATGAAGCAGTTTTATACTAACAGATGAGCATGCAAGAACACACCTGGGTTGTGTATTATAACTTTTGATGCTTGGTGTGACTGCGGCACACTTTACTGACTTTATGACCAACAAGATGGACGGGACTTTAGATATCATGACTGACATCTCCACTGAAGCAAACATTTCCGAATATTTTTCCTTCAAAATTCCAGATCATTAATTTTAAAATATTCTGAAACCGCAAGGGAAGCTTTAAATAAAATACTGTTAACATTTTTTTTAACAACTTTCTTGAGCTACAGCTCACAAATCACGTTATTCCCCCATTTGAATATACAATGCAATGGTTTTTACAGTATTACAGTGACAAATTCATGCACCCATCACCAGTGTTAATAGTATTTTCATCACCCCAAAGCAATTCCTGGATCTGTAAGAAGTTAGTCCCCATTCTCCCTCCCCCAGCCCACTGCAACCACCTATCTTTTTATCCTGACTGAAATACATTTCCTGAATATTTTATATAAATGGAATCATGCCCATGTGTCTGGCTTATTTTCTGTCTCAGCATGTTTTCAAGACTCACCCAAGATGCACCACATAGCAGAAATTTATCTTTTTTATTGTTGAATAATATTTGTCCATTATGGAAATAAGTCCTGAATATTCATTGGAAGGACTGATGCTGAAGCTGAAACTCCAATACTTTGGCCACCTGATGCGAAGAACTGACTCATGGAATAGACCCCAGTGCTGGGAAAGATTGAAGGTGGGAGGAGAAGGAACAGCACAGGGATGAGACGGTTGGATGGCATCACCAACTCAATGGACATGAGTTTGAGTAAGCTCCAGGAGTTGGTGATGGACAGCCTGGCATGCTGCAGTCCATGGGGTCGCAAAGAGTTGGACACGACTGAGAGACTGGACTGAACTGATTATGGATACAACACTTTAGTCTATCAGCTAATGAACATTTGGGCTATTATGGCTACCAATTTAATAATGCTGTTGTAAACATTCATGTACAGATTTTTGTGTAGCGCTGTTCTCCCTTCTCTTAGGTATATACTTAGAAGTGAAACTGCCAGGTTATAGCATAACTCTACACTTAGGGTTTGAGGAACTGCCAAACTGCTTTCCGACTGAAGTGACTGTACCATTTCACATTCCCACCAGTACTGTATGAGGGTTCTGATTTCTCCACATCCTTGCTAAGACTTACTATCTTGATTTTTTTAAGTCATGTCCCATTGTGGTCTTGACTTCTGTTCCCTGATGGAAAAGATGTTGGACTATCTTCCATGTCCTTATTGGCAATTTGTAAATCTTCTTGGGAGAAATGACTATTCAGACCTTCGGTCCATTTTTTAATTGTGCTGTCTTTCTTTTTTTATTGAGTTGTATGAGCTCAACATTCAGAAAACGAAGATCATGGCATCTGGTCCCATCATTTCATGGGAAATAGACGGGAAAACAGTGGAAAGAGTGTCAAACTTTATTTTGGGGGGGCTCCAAAATCACTGCAGATGGTGACTGTAGCCATGAAATTCAAAGATGCTTACTCCTTGGAAGAAAAGTTATGACCAACCTAGATAGCATATTGAAAAGCAGAGACATTACGTTGCCAACAAAGGTCCATCTAGTCAAGGCTATGGTTTTTCCTGTGAGCATGTATGGATGTGAGAGTTGGACTGTGAAGAAGGCTGAGCACCAAAGAATTGATGCTTTTGAACTGTGCTGTTGGAGAAGACTCTTGAGAGTCCCTTGGACTGCAAGGAGATCCAACCAGTCCATTCTAAAGGAGATCAGCCCTAGGATTTCTTTGGAAGAAATGATGCTAAAGCTGAAACTCCAGTACTTTGGCTACCTCATGAGAAGACTTGACTCATTGTAAAGACTTTGATGCTGGGAGGGACTAGGGGCAAGAGGAAAAGGGGACGACAGAGGATGAGATGGCTGGATGGCATCACTGACTCGATGGACATGAGTTTGAGTAAACTCCAGGAAATGGTAATGGACAGGGAGGCCTGGTGTGCTGCGATTCATGGGATTGCAAAGAGTCGGACACGACTGAGCGACTGAACTGAACTGAACTGATGAGGTACTTTTATATCCTAGATATGACTTCCTTATTAGGTATGTGATTTGCAGTTATTTTCTTCCATTATGTGGGTAGTCTTCACTTTCCTGAGAGTGTACTTTGAAGTATAAAAGTTCTCAACTTTGATGAAATCCAATCTATTTTTTTTTTCTTGCTCATGTTTTTCACACCAAAGAATCCTCTTCAAATCAAAAGTCATAAAGATTCACCCTGTTTTCTTTTAATTTTGAAAGTTTCAGTTCCTAAGATTAGGTCTCTGATTCTAAGTTATCAGGATCAACTATCTTTGTGGGGTTCTGGTATCAAGGTAATATTGGCCTCATAGAATGAGCCAAGAAGAACACTATTAATATTCACAATTTTTCTCAATGAATGAAAACTTTTACTACACAATCAAAACAAAATAGAAAAATATATACTGAAGCTAATAATGTGATTGGAAGTCTCCACAACCCTGTGTAGACAACACTGTTGGCTGTATATTCAATACCCACCCCTCCTCCTTTCCTTCCTAAAGCAACATTTTGTTCAGGTGTGTAGACAGCCATGAGCATCAGAGGAGTGTGGGGAGCCTCAGACCTGGAGAATGGGCTCTGACTGGTCCACACCAAATCAGGATAGGCCCGTCTCTCTTGCCAGGGACCGAGTTTGAAATGGCCATGTGAAGCTGTCAGGTGTGATGCAAAGTTTGCGGTGGGAAGCTTCACACGATGGGCTTCTTTGCACTTCAGTCACTCAGTCGTGTCCGACTCTTTGCGACCCCATGAATCGCAGCACGCCAGGCCTCCCTGTCCATCATCAACTCCTGGAGTTCACACAGATTCACGTCCATCGAGTCCGTGATGCCATCCAGCCATCTCATCCTCTGTCGTCCCCTTCTCCTCCTGCCTCCAATCCCTCCCAGTATCAGAGTCTTTTCCAATGAGTCAACTCTTCGCATGAGGTGGCCAAAGTACTGGAGTTTCAGCTTTAGCATCATTCCTTCCAAAGAAATCCCAGGGCTGATCTCCTTTAGAATGGACTGGTTGGATCTCCCCGCAGTCCAAGGGGCTCTCAAGAGTCTTCTCCAACATCACAGTTCAAAAGCATCAATTCTTTGGCGCTCAACCTTCTTCACAGTCCAACTCTCACATCCATAAAGGACTACTGGAAAAACCATAGCCTTGACGAGACGGACCTTAGTCGGCAAAGTAATGTCTCTGCTTTTGAATATGCTATCTAGGTTGATCATACTTTTCTATCAAGGAGTAAGTATCTTTTAATTTCATGGCTGCAGTCACCATCTGCAGCAATCTTGGAGCCAAAAAAATAAAGTCTGACACTGTTTCCCATCTATTTCCCATGAAGTGATGGGACTGGATGCCATGATCTTCATTTTCTGAATGTTGAGCTTTAAGCCAACTTTTTCACTCTCCTCTTTCACTTTCATCCAGAGGCGTTTTAGTTCCTCCTCACTCTCTGCCATAAGGGTGGTGTCATCTGCATATCTGAGGTTATTGATATTTCTCCCAGCAATCTTGATTCCAGCTTGTGTTTCTTCCAGTCCAGCGTTTCTCATGATGTACTCTGCATAGAAGTTAAATAAGCAGGGTGACAATATACAGCCTTGATGTACTCCTTTTCCTATTTGGAACCAGTCTGTTGTTCCATGTCCAGTTCTAACTGTTACTTCCTGACCTGCATACAGATTTCTCAAGAGGCAGGTNGGCAGGAGGAGAAGGGGATGAAGAGGATGAGATGGTTGAGTGGCATTACTGACTCAGTGGACATGAGTTTGAGCAAACTACAGGAGATAGTGAAGGACATGGAACCCTGGCCTGCTGCAGTCCATGAGGTCACAGTCAGACACGACTCAGTGACTGAACAACAACTGGATGGTTTTGAATGGAAAAATGATTCATCAGAGAAGGATCTTTGAAAATCATCCTGGCATCCAGCAATATGGAGAATAACTTACAGAGAGTTGTACTCAAGGCAGAATCACCATTTAGGAGATTATTGTATTAGTCTAGGTCCTGACTGATTGGTACTAGATTTCTGGTTTGTGATTTGGATAGCTTGCTAGCTAGTACTCCTGCTTCAATTCTTCCCACTCTGCTCTCTTACATAGCAGTCTGAGTGATTTTTCCCTCCTTCTATTTTGTAAAATTTCACTTGAAAGAATAGTACAATGTATACTGACAGCTTTATTCTGGATATATCATGTGCTAACTTTTTGCCACATTTGTGGCTCTCCTGCCCCTTCTCTCTCCCTGGCCCTCTGCACTGGATTTGTGTTGTCAATTTAGCTAAGCTGGAACTGCATTTCCCAGAATTCATTTCTGTGCATAGTGTCACAAAGAGTCTTGAGATTCTGTGCATATAAAAGTCTGCCACAGTTCATGGATCTGGCAGAAAACATGAGACTCCAAGGTTACAGTTAGAGGATTTTGTTACTCACAGCATAGCAGGCTGCATAAGCTTCTTGTTCATACAGCTCATTTTGTGTTCCCACCCTGACCAACACACACACACACACACATGCACACACAAAACCTCCCAATCTTTTGTAATGGATTGTAAGCAAATCTAGGCTTCCCAGGTGGCTCAGTGGTAAAGAATCCACCTGCCAATGCAGGAGACGTGGGCTCCATCCCTATATGGGTTAGGAAGATACCCTGGAGGAGGAAATGGCAATCCACTCCAGTAGTCTTGCCTGGAGAATCCTGTGGACAGAGGAGCCTGGTAGGCCACAGTCCATAGGACTGCAAAGAGTCAGACACGACTGAGCAACTGAGCATGCAATGCAAGCAAATCTGCTCAACCTTTGCCTTGGAAGGTGACATCAGATTATTGTCTGGTTATACTGCAGAGTGAGGCAATCTGCCCTCAGTCCCAGAGCAAGACACTCTCTCTCTTCCAAGGCTGCACTATAATTCGATCTGATATTGCCTTTTTCTCAAGATGTACAGAAGAGTAAGAGAACCATGGAGAACTGTTGCCTAACACATAGCTCGATGACCATGAGGGATTTTTTGCACAAGATTTAGAAGGCGAAAGTGAAGTAGCAGCCATCTTCTCTGTATAATTGTAATGTTAGTGCAGAGTACTGGCAAGTATTAGCGTTGTCTCTTATCTGCTGGCTCATGCTGCTGGTGTGGGGCAGCAGACAGACTAACGGCAACTTTAGCTCCTGCCAGATCTCCTCCACCAGCTTCTCCACCTCCTGGGGAAGATGCCTGCGTAGCCCTTCAATAAAAGTCACCGGTTTATTCCTTGTATTATACCCCCATCATTAAAGTTGGAAACTTGGAGGTTATAAAAGACTCACCTCAGTTCCAGTCCATCCTGTTAACTTCACAGATTTCAGTTTGTTCTTGCCTTCACCAGTTCACATCCATCTTTCTTCTCTGAGTACCTGCTCTGTACAGACTCAAGAAACATACTCAGAAACAACAGCCTTATATAAGTCAATCAAAATGGTCTAGTACTAGCATAAAAAAATAATAGATCAACAGAATAAAATAGAGAGCCCCAAATAGATCCACACTTATAACATCACTTTTTTCTTTTTTTAAACAAAGGCATCAAAACAATCCAATGAGGAAAGGAAAGTTTTTCAACAAATAATGTTGAAACAATGATATCCAATATTGTTTTGGCTATTTTAGTTTAATGTATTCCTTATAAAATTTAAAATCAGTTTGTCTGTTTCTCCAAAGAGTCTTCAGAAATTTTGATTAAGATTGCATTGACTCTGTAGATCAATTTAGGGATAATTGACATCTTAACAATTTTGAGTTTTCCAATCCATGAATATCATATATTTTTCTATTGTTTATATCCTTAATTTCTCTCAGTCATGTTTTACTCTTTTGTAATGGAGAGGTCTTGGGCACTTTTTGTTACATTTATTCCTGATTATGTTCTGGGTGATGCAGGGGTGAAGAATCCACCTGCCAATGCAAGAGACACTAGGGACACAAGGTCAGAAAGATCCTTTGGAGGAGGAAATGGCAACCCTCTCCAGTATTCTTGCCTGGAAATTTCCATGGACAGAGAAGCCTGGCATGCTTCAGTCCATGGGGTCACAAAAAACTGAACACAACTGAGCAACTGAGCACATAGCATACCTGTCATTATTATTTTTTCATTTTTTGGCTATGCTATGCAGTTTTCAAGATCTCAGTTCCCGGACCAGCAATTGAACCTGGGCCATGGCAGTGAAAGCCCGGAATCCTAACCAGTAGGCCATCAGGGAACTCTGTAATAACGTTATTTTTTAATGCTTTGTAAATAGTATTTAGGCATCACTGGTACTCTTGACTGGCAAATCCCATGGACAGAGGAGCCTGGTAGGCTGAAGTCCATGGGGTTGCTAGGAGTCAGACACGACTGAGCGACTTCTCTTTCACTTTTCACTTTCATGCATTGGAGAAGGAAATAGCAACCCATTCCAGTGTTCTTGCCTGGAGAGTCCCAGGGACGAGGGTGCCTGGTGGGCTGCCGTCTCTGGGGCCGCACAGAGTTGGACACGACTGAAGCGACTTAGCAGCAGCAGGTGTCTCAATGGTAAAGAATCCTCCTGCCAATGCAGGATATTCTTGATCCCTGGGTCAGGAAGATATCCTGGAGAAGGGAATGGCAACCCACTCCAGTATCCTTGCCTGGGAAATCCAATAGATAGAGGAGCCTGGTGGACTATAGTCCTTAGGGTCGCAAAGAGTTGAACACAACAACTAAACAGCAACAAAAATAGTATTTAGTTTTTGTGTTTTCCAATAGTTTGTTGCTAAGATGTTGACATCCATTGATTCTTTAACTCTGCTTCTTTGCTAAATTTAATAAGTAAAGTACTTTATTGTGTATTCCCTATGATTTTCTGTGTAACAAATCAATCACATAATCTGCAAATAGAAACAGTTTTACTTTTCAAAAAAAAAAAAAAAAAAAATTTTTCTGTTCATCAAATCAACCTTTCTATTCCAATGATAAAGCTATAAATGAGTATTTACCAAGTTTACCAATAGAATATTGTACATATTTGGGTTTCTAATAAGACTATTCAAAAAAAAATCTCAAGTATCTGAAATACTACCATAAAATATTCCAAATGAAAAATTACTAATATAAATTTTAAAAGATTATAAAACACTATGCACAGTAAAAGCCAGAAAGAAAGAATATATTTGGATAGATAATAGGATTGTTGAGTGAAGCAAAAGTCCCTATAGTCCATGGAATTCTCCAGGCCAAAATACTGGAGTGGGTAGTTGTTCCCTTCTCCAGGGGATCTTCCCAACCCAGGGATCGAACCCAGGTCTCCCGCATTGCAGGCAGATTCTTTATCAGCTGGACCACAAGGGAAGCCCAAGAATACTGGAGTGGGTAGCCTATCCCTTCTCGAGCAGATCTTCCCGACCTAGGAATCAGACCAGTGTCTCCTGCATTGCAGGTATATTCTTTACCAACTGAGCTATCAGGAAAGCTCAGCTTGACATCAATATGTTCATGCTGTCATCTCTGGGTGGTAGAATTACAGATCATTCTTTTATTTTTGCCTGATTATTTTCCCCCTAAAATTTCCATCAGGAACATGTATTACCTTAGTAATGATGAAAAATACAACTCATCCTTTTAAAAGGAAGAAATTTAGTGTTTTTTGTTCATGAACATAAGACGACACTATTTTTTATTTCATTTGTGTCCAGGTAGAACCTATATAATCCTCTGCAGGCAGGAAGAGAGTTTCAGTTTTTAAACTGGGTGATTCTGTGCTACTATCTATAGCACAAAGTCATAACCCTATTCTATGACACTACCTCAAGATGCTGCAGGCAGAAACTGAATTATAATATGCATTATAAGAAGCGTGGCTGAATTCACATAATCCTTTGAAAATAAAATCTGAACCAAAATCTCTATTTTGAAATAGGCATGTGATATGATCCATGAAATTGCATTATTTCTCTTCTTAAAGATAATTAAGTAAAGAAGCACAGGTCGAGTGTCAAAAGATTTGGCTGCTAGAGGTCAACCTTATTGTCCCTAGGATCTCTGGCAACCAGCAAAACTCTCTGAACCTAAACCTTTGTATTTGTCAAGTGGGGCTAATAGCTTCCCATCTCTCTTCACAGGTTGAGACAAAGGAAAAAGATGGTATTATATGTCACCACTTCATTACAGACACATTTTAAGTCTTGTAACAACTGTATTATGTTCCACTGTGATACAAAGGACAGCAGTTATAACTAACAATGTATGATGCTAGTTTCCCTGGTAACAAGTTAACTTCCTCACTGCTTTAAAAAGCTTTGTATTAAAAAAATCTCTTTTCTTTGCTGCCTTGCTATGTTTGACTTGCCTCAAAAAATGTAAGAATGCTATCAATAGGGTACTGTTACCACAACACAATATTAGATGGGAGAGAAAGCTATAGACCATTTCCTGTATAGTGCTGCAAAAGTCCTAAAGAAAATACTAGCAAGCAGGACCATTAGAGGAATAATATACCTTAACCAAGCAAGAATCATTCTAGGAATGTAACAGCTAATTTTAGAACACTTATTAGGATAACTTACCAAATTAGTGGTTCAAAGGTGAAAACCCGTAAGCATCTCAAACAGATGCCCCAAAATGCTTACAAATAAAAGAAACAACTGTTCCCAAATAAATACTCCCAATGAAGTAAAGACAAAAGGGCAAAATTATCATCATTTGCAAATACTGCATTACTTGCAGGTGATTATGAAATAAACAAGGTACTGAAAAACCATTAGAAAAAGAAAATTCAGTATGCAGCTGATGACAAAATTAATACAAAAACCAACAGTTTGTCTACTCAGACAGCAAGATCAAACCAGTCAATCCCAAAGGAAAGCAACTCTGAATATTCACTGGATGGAGTGGTGCTCAAGCTCCAATACTTTGGCCACCTGATGCGAAGAGCCGACTAACTGGAAAAGTCCCTGATGGTGGGAAAGACTGAGGGCAGGAAGAGAAGCAGGTGACAGAGGATAAGATGGTTGGATGATATCACCAACTCAATGGACATTAGTTTGAGCAAACTCTGGGAGATGGTGAAGGTCAGGGAAGCCTGGCATCCTTCAGTCCATGGGGTCACAAAGAGTCGGACACAACTAAGCAACTGAACAACTTACAAACAAAACATAACGAGAGAAAAGATTCCAATGACAACTGCAACTGAACAGAAGTAAACCTGGGTATAAACAACAAAAATGATAAAGGACTCTACAAAGAAAATTTTCATCTCTATTTAGGCATCTCAAAAAAGACTGGAATAGAAAGACTCAGTACTGGAATGAAGCTCAGTATTGGAATGAGAGCAGTTTCATCAGTCAGACTCCAGGCAGGAAACTGATGATACACTTCAAGGAGTAACTGAGAAGAAATTCAGGAAAGAAATATTTACTAAGGTCTGGGCATGGTGAAGCTCTCAGAAGCTAGCAGTAGCAGGAAGCTGTTACTTCTAGATCCTAGTGAGGACTCTCACCATAGGTGAGGAAACACCAGGTAGAAGGTGAACATCCAGGAGACAAACAGCGCTAAGAGGGTGAGAGGCTGGGAAATATACCCTGAACCTCTCCTTCCTCTCACTGCCCATCTGCTGCCAACCCTCCCATGTCCAACAAGAAGCCAGGGGCAAGAGACAGCCGAAAGCCACAAAGGTCAGCCTCCCAAATTGGTGCAAAAGATGACCCAGCAGCTTGTCTCCTCTGACTCCGTACTCTATGTTAGGCACTGCTCTAACCATGTTGTTTGGATGAATTCTAAGAATGGCAGTTTGCCCACACAACAAATTCAAACAATCCCAGTAAAACATACCAACAGGATATTTTATGGGTATGAGAGGGGAGTTTTTGACTAATGATAAATACTTCTAGGATAAGCATGCATGCCCAACCAGGTAGGGGAAAAAAGAGGGGACAACAATCCTCTATTTTACAGTATTATTAAGCCATAATAAACACAACAGTTTAACCCTGACACATCAACAGACTGCTCACTCAAAGAGAATAGGGTACAGCAATAAGCCAAATAGATATCAGAATTTCACTCATGATAAAGATGGCATTTCAAATACATGGGGGAAAAGTTGTCTATTTAACAAACGGTTTAGGGGAAAGTGGATACTAAGTAAAGGAAAAAAGCTAGATTTGTGCCTGATTTCTTACACCACAATAGATTTTAGAAGGAGCAAAGATCAAAACATGAAAAACAAACTGTGGAAATAGAATTATCAATGTAAAAGACTGGAAGAATACAAGAAAGCTCTGTTATCTTGAGGCATAGCAGATAAGACTCTAAGTATGACAGAAGCCGCAAAAAGGGGTGACGTGATACACTTCACTAAATTACCACACACTAAGAATTACCATAAAAAGTCAACAGAGATTAAATACTAGTAACATTATAATAATTATTTCCCTAATGTTGGGACACTACTTTTATGATACAAGACCTTTTACATGTTATTTAAAAATATAAATGCCATTAAAATAAAAATGTGCATAGTATCACTTACAACTAGAGAAGCAAAACAGACCCAAGTAGATACCTTTTTAACCCAGCACACTGTTGAGGACTAAAAACATTGATAACAACACCTCAGTGCCAGTGAGCGTGTGGCGATGACAGAAGAAAGAAATAGCAGGTATTCCACGTTATTCAAACTCTCATCGTCTAACTCAGGAACCAGCGCCCAAACAGTTTTCAAATGGCCCCCTCACTGTACAGACTGTCCCTACTCTGGCCATCCAAATCTTAGGAACTGAATAGATTTCAGTAACACCACATCTCTCACTATTTGAACTCACTGCACAAACTCTGTGTTAATTTAAGAAAAGATATGAACAACAAGGAACACTCTGTGAAGTATGCAGACAGTTTTGCAGTAAAAATGTCAATTGATGCAACCCCTTTGGAGCTAATGGAATTGTAAATGCATGTAGCTTTTGACCCTAGTTCTTCCCCTTCTAGAAATATATACCATGGATATACTTACGTGGGAATGTGAAAACACATGCATAGGATATTCACTGCAGCACTGTGTATAAAAAGACACACAAACAAAAGTACTATTAGCCTAAATGTCTTTTTTTTTTTTGGCCACACCATGTGGCTTGCAGGATCTTAGTTCCCCAATCAGGGATTGAACCCAGGCCCTGGCAGTGATACCACTGGCCTGACAGGGAAGCGTACATATGTAAATGCTCAGTTGTGTCAACTCTTTGTGGCCCCTATGGACTGTAGCTCGCCAGACTCCACCGTCTCTGGGATTTCCCAAGCAAGAATACTGGAGCGGGCTGCCATTTTCCACTCCAGCAGATCTTCCTGACCCAGCAAATTTCCTAGCCTAAATATCTTAATCAACAGGGACATAAAAGTTAAAGAATATTCATGCAATGAACTCATGAGTGCCAGTTTTCCAGAGATGACTGATACTGGGAAAAGACCACTTTGTGAAACTAAGAACCAAAATATCATTGTAAATATAAAAAATGATAATTGATTTCTATGATTTTGACTTGCAAAATAAAAAATATAAAAACAAGTTTAAGATATATTTAACAAAATTTAGGTTATGATTCTAACTATGCACAAATTCTAAGAATAAAAAAAAGAATCAAACATTGACTATTGTTGAGTGCAACCTTTTCAACAAAAATGTGTAATATATCCTTTATGCTTTCTTCCTCAAATCATGATGATCATCTTTTCTAAAAATACTGAATGGCTTCATCCATTTTTCCTAAGATTCTCTCTTTAATTATTTGCATCAAAAGTCACTGTAATTGGGTTTCCTTAAAAACATCTATAATAGTATGTTATCATCTTTTACCTTCAGTTAACTGTCAATAGTTTTGAATTCTTTAATGTCACACACATGAATTTCATGAAAACCTGCATACTTTTTGCCAGATATGCAATTTCAGTTTGCAGCTGATTTTACTGTATTTGACCAATAAAAATATTAATAATGGACCAGGAGCAATATTTAAGTGGGAATAAATTTTTAAGGTGGTAAATTTTTTTTTCCAATAATCAATCTAGTAACAGATACTAGATATCTATGCATAGAAAACAGGAATCAAATTGCCAGCATCTGTTGGATCATAGAAAAAGCAAGAGAGTTCAAGAAAAATATCTGCTCTATTGACTACACCAAGCCTTTGACAATGTGGACCACAACAATCTGGGGAAAATTCTTCAAGAGATGGGAATACCAGACCACCTTACCTGCCTCCTGAGAAGTTTGTATGCAGGTTAAGAAGCAACAGTTAGAACTGGACATGAAACAACAGGCTGATTCCAAGCTGGGAAAGGAGTAATGTCAAGGCCGTATATTGTCACCCCGTTTATTTAACTTATATGCAGAGTATATCATGTGAAATGCTGGGCTGGATGAAGCACAAGCTAGAATCAAGATTGCCAGGAGAAATATCAATAACCTCAGATATGCAGATGACACCACCCTTATGGCAGAAAGTGAAGAAGAACTAAAGAGCATCTTGATGAAAGTGAAAGAGGAGCGTGAAAAAGTTGGCTCAACATCCAAAACACTAAGATCATGGCATCCAGTCCCATCACGTCATGGCAAATAGATGGGGAAACAACAGAAACAGTGACAGACTTTATTTTGGGGGGCTCCAAAATCACTGCAGATGGTGACTGCAGCCATGAAATTAAAAGATGCTTGCTCCTTGGAAGAAAAGTTACGACCAACCTAGACAGTATATTAAGCAGCAGAGACACTTTGCTGACAATGGTTCATCTAGTCAAAGCTACAGTTTTTCCAGTAGTCACGTATGGATGTGAGAGTTGGACCATAAAGCTGAGCACCGAAGAATTGATGTTTTTGAACTGTGGTGTTGGAGAAGACTCTTGAGAGTCCCTTGGACTGCAAGGAAATCAAACCACTGAATTAAAGGAAATCAGTCCTGAATATTCACTGGAAGGACTGACGCTGAAGCTGAAACTCCAATACTTTGGCCACCTGATGTGAATAACTGATTCCCTGGAAAAGACCCTGATGCTGGAAAAGACTGAAGGCAGGAGGAGAAGGGGACAAAGAGGATGAGATGATTGGACGGCATCACTGACTCGATGGACATGAGTTTGAGTAAGCTGGGGAGTTGGTGATGGACAGGGAAGCCTGACGTGCTGCAGTCCATGAGGTCACAAAGAGTCGAACACGACTGAGCAACTGAACTGAACATAGACACTAAGGAATCACTAAGAGAACGACATACCTACTATACTCATACAAAGATGCTCAAGATTTATGTATTTATAGAATAATGCTTATTATTTCATGTGCTTAAAAAAGATTTTCATATATATGCCTATTAAATGTACTCAGATGTGTATGTGAACAAAGTTATAATAAAAAAAATCTTTAAGAAACTACAAACACTACTTATCTCTGGGGAACTGGGAAGGAGAGGTTTCCTTAACTACATTCAATACCCTTCAGAATTTTTAAATTTCACCACAAAGAAGTATTACTTTTACAATAATGACAGTGATGAAGACGCTATGTGAATGCTGGGTGTGGGTGCTAAGTCGCTCAGTTGTGTTCGACTCTTTGCGACCCCATGACTGTAGCCTGCCAGGCTCCTCTGTCCATGGAATTCTCCAGGCAAGAATACAGGAGTGGGTTGCCATGCCCTCCTCCAGGGGATCTTTCCGACCCTGGGATCAAACCCAAATCTCTTACGTCTCCTGCAGTGCCAAGAGGGTTCTTTACCACTAGCACCACATGGATGATGCTGTGACTAAGCTGTAAATTAAGTACCTAGTAATGATACAGAAAAATCTGTGATTCCAGCTTCCGGGAGTTTAAACTAAGTCCTAACTTACTGAAGCCATTAAATTTAGAAAACTCAAAAGCTAGTTAATGAAAAGCCTTTCAAAAGACATTCCTACACAATACTTCATTACCCTAATAGTTTTTTTTCCCCCCAAATATATTAGTTTGGACAGCAAACTTTTTATTCCATTATCCTTTAAACAGGAACAGTGAGCTTTGAAGTTTAACAAAGAATAAAAAAATTCACCAATACGTTTTAGATTCTACATTGCAACTAACTTCTCAGAAACTACCACTTCTTGAGTTCTGGCATCACATCAAAGAAAAATATCCACCATTATAAGGACAGGCAACTATAATACATCTCTTTTCCAACTAGCGGGGCCTGATTTTCTTCATATACTTCAGCCAAAGCAACACACTATAACAAGTTCCAAGCAGACTGTCTTCCATTAAGCCAAAACTAATGAGATCTGAAAAGTGTAAGTCAATGACACTCATTAATTTTTGTGCTTTGGAAGATACAGAATTTTTTTTTCATTAAAAAACATTTTGTTAACACACAATTGGTATTACTGTTATTTTTAAGTGAATAGTATTTGAATTGTTCTACTTAGTAATGCAAAAAATATCAATAGATAAAATCCATATTTAAAAAAGCTCTTTAGCATCTTCACCAATTTTGTTAGCATGGTCCTGAAGCCAAAAATTTTGAGACCAGTTCAGTTCAGTCGCTAAGTCGTCTCCGACTCTTTGCGACTCCATGGACTATATATAGTCCATGGAATTCTCCAGGCCAGAATACTGGAATGCATAGCCTTTACCTCCTCCAGGGGATCTTCCCAACCCAGGGATCGAACACAGGTCTCCCACACTGCAGGTGAATTCTTTACCAGCTGAGCCACAAAGCAAGCCCAAGAACACTGGAGTGGGTAGCCTATCCCTTCTCCAGCGGATCTTCCTGACCCAGGAATCGAACTGGGATCTCCTGCATTGCAGGCAGATTCTTTACCAACTGAGCTATGAGGGAAGCACCACCCCCCCCCAACATAAAAAATTATGTTAAGACACAATTGGTATTACTGTTATTGTTAAATGAATAATATTTGAGTTTTTCTACTTTGTAATACAAAAAAATCAAGAGATAAAACCCATAGTTTAAAAGAAAAACCTCTTTAGCATCTTTACCAATTTTGTTAAGAGAGGAAAGTGGTCCTGAAACAAAAATTTTGAGATCAGTCCAGTTCAGTCGCTCTGTCGTTGTCTGACTCTTTGTGACTCCATGTACAGCACATCAGGCTTCCCTGTCCAACACCAACTCCTGGAGCTTGCTCAAACTCATATCCATTGAGTCAGTGATGCCATCCAACCATCTTATCCTCTGTTATCCCCTTCTCTTCCTGCCTTCAGTCTTTCTCAGGATCAGGGTCTTTTTCCAGTGAGTCAGTTCTTCACATCAGGTGGCCAAAGAAATGGAGTTTCAGCTTCAGCATCAGTCCTTCCAATGCATATTCAGGACTGACTTCCTTTAGGATGGACTGGTTGGATCTCCTTGCAGTCCAAGGGACTCTCAAGGGTCTTCTCCAACACCACAGTTCAAAAGCATCAATTCTCGGGTGCTCAGCTTTCTTTATAGTCCAACTCTTACACCCACACGACTACTGGAAAAACTACTGGAACAATCTGTGTACAGCTGGAATCAAGATTGTCGGGAGAAATATCAATAACCTCAGATATGCAGATGACACCACCCTTATGGCAGAAAGTGAAGAGGAACTAAAGAGCCTCTTGATGAAAGTGAAAGGAGAGAGTGAAAAAGTTGGCTTAAAGCTCAACATTCAGAAAACTCAATCTGGCATCTGGTCCCATCACTTCATGGGAAATAGATGGGGAAACAGTGGAAACAGTGTCAGACTTTATCTTTTGGGGCTCCAAAATCACTGCAGATGGTGATTGCAGCCATGAAATTAAAAGATGCTTACTCCTTGGAAGGAAAGTTATGATTGACCTAGACAGCATATGCCAACAAAGGTCCATCTAGTCAAAGCCATAGTTTTCCCAGTAGTCATGTATGGATGTTAAGAGTTGGACTATAAAGAAAGCTGAGCACCCAAGAATTGATGCTTTTGATCTGTGGTGTTGGAGAAGACTCTTGAGAGTCCTTGGACTGCAAGGAGATCCAACCAGTCCATCCTAAAGGAAGTCAGTCCTGAATATGCATTGGAAGGACTGATGCTAAAGCTGAAACTCCAATACTTTGGTTACCTGATGTGAAGAACTGACTCATTTGAAAAGACCCTGATGCTGGGAAAGATTGAAGGCAGGAGGAGAAGGGGAACAGCGTAGGGATGAGATGGTTTGATGGCATCACCGACTCAATGGACATGAGTTTGAGTAAACACCAGGAGCTGGTGATGGGCAGGGAGGCCTGCCGTGCTGCAGTCCATGGGGTCGCAGAGTCAGACATGACTGAGCAACTGAACTGAGGATGAATGGATTATAACGTGGTGGAGCTGGGGTTGGGGGATGAAATGTTACAGATACTAAGCTTGTTTTATAGATCTAATCTAATGCCTTCTTTAAAAGTTAAGAAATGGGAAAAATGTATTTAAAGTTTTTATATTAACCTTCATATTTAGATTTCCAGTGTCTTCATCTTATCCTGTGGATCTGATTTACCATCTGGTGTCACTTCCTGACAACCTTAAGAACTTCTCATATTTCTTTTAAGGCCAGTCTGCTTGCTACAAATTTCTCTCAGTCTTTGCACAGGAACATATTTATTTCACCCTCATTTCTGAATGATAGCTTTGCTAAATGTAGAATTGTTCACAGGCAGATTTTCTTCTTCCAGCCCTTCAGGCATGTCACCCCACTGCCTCCAGAGTTTGAGGAGAAGGCAGCCACTGATGGTAACTGAATTCTTTTTGTCTTGCTGCTCTCACGGTTTCCTTGTTGTCTTTCAATAGATTGTCTATGCTGCATCTAAGCACAGGTCTCTTTGTATTTATCTTACCAAGATTCACTGAGCTCCTGGATGTGTAAAGCTCTTCATCATATTTGGGAAGTTTCCCAAAATGCTGTTTTCTGCACCTTTCTCCTTTTGAGATTACCATTACACATATGTTTTATGCTTGAGTGTGAGGCTCTGTACATTTTTCTCTTTTTCAGACTGAATCCTATCTGTTAGTCTGTCTTCAATGAATTTGAAGTCAAATTCATTGACTCTTTTTACTAGCATCCCAAAACTGCTGCTGAGCCCCTCTGGTGAATATTTCATTTCGGGTATTGTAGTCTTCAAGTCTAGAATTTCCATTTCAACGTTTCACTTTGGAATACATCTAGATTTATTTGCAAAGAAGTTGCAAAGACAGTACAGAGAGTTCCCGTATATGCTTCACCTAGCTTCTCCTAAAGTTACTATCTTACATAATCATGATATTTATCAAAAGAAAGTAACATGGATTCAAAACTGTAGACTTTACTCAGATTTCACCAGTTTTCCCTCTACTGTCTTTTTTCTGTTACAGGATCTAATGCAGAATACCATATTGCATTTAGCCATGACGTCTCCTTAGTCTCCTCCAATCTGTAAGAACTTCGTTTCTCTTGACCTTGAGAGTTTTCAAGAGTACCGGTCGGGTGCTCATGTACCATGATCCCAAGTTTCAGTCTGTTTTCTCATGATTGGACTCAGGTTATAGGTCTTGACATCATATCAAGGAGAGGCTTCTTTTGGGATTTTTTTTTGGTTTGTTTTTAAAATAATTTTTACACTCCATTTGTTGGAGAATCTCCATTTGTTGATTTACTATTGTCATATTTTTCTTTAATTATTGTTGAAGTCTATTAAATCTAACATTTGGGAACATTCAGACACAATTTTGGGGGCTGCTATTTTTTCCCCTCCATGCACTAGTTACACTTTCTGTTTTCTTCCATGGCTTGTAATTTTACTATTGCTAAGCCCTGGGATTTTATATAACATAGCAACTCTGGAATGATTCTTTTCACCTTATAGGTATTGCTGTTTTTTACCTTTCTATCTGGTATCATGCCTGGGCTAAATATGTGAACTCTGACTCCCCCAGGTATGGCATCACTGATGTCTCTGCTAAGTCTTGTTTTAAATAGATCTTTTTATTTTCAAGCCTGACTTCCCAGGGCCTGCAGCTTTGTATAACTTCATGGTCAGCCTGTGACAGGACAGAGGTTATGCTCAACTCCTCAAGCCAGTGAGGTTCCCTCCTCTGCTGACAGGTACATGCATGGGTAGGGGAGCTTATGTGATGTTCAGTCTGTGTTCCAGTTTGCCCCAGGTTTCCTTTCCTCGGGGCCCTTTCACATCTCCCAGGTGTATGCATGTAACTTCAGGATCTTCTCAGGTCTTTCCTGGGTTTATGCTCCGCCTTATCTAGCAACATGTTTACCCGAAACGGCACTGCAGTTCCAGGCTCTTTGAGCTCACCACTGGCCCTCCCCTACACTTCTGAAAATCCGCATCCACAGAAGACGTCACTGCACATCACCCATCACTCCAAAGAGCTGACCCTCTTTAAGCTGAAGTCTGGATGCCCTGCTTCCTGCTGGCAGAACCTTGCTTGTCCAAGCAAGCCAGGACACAGTGGGGTGAAATGGGAGGAGCTCCAATCAAGAATGCCACAGATTTTCATTTTTCTCACTCCAAGTTTAACGGCATTACACCTTCCAAAGTTTCATGCAATTGGCCTTTGGTCAGTCTCCAGAGTATTGAAATGGTTGCTGTAGAAAAGCAATGTAGAAATAAAAATTGTATCCAAGTGTTCACACTCTTTGAACCAGTAATCCCAGTTCTATAAAAACCAACCTAAGGAAACCCCAAATGTGGAGAAAGCTGTGCATAGCACATTCTTTTATTTCTGTACAGAAAAACATGGGATAAAAATGTCTAAAATGTTAACAGCAGGTATCTCTGGATGGTAGACTATGGACAATGCTTATTTTCTTTATAACAAGTGTGTATTAACTTTGGTCCAAAAAACATTCAAGTGACTTTTTGGAATTCCTCTTAACAAATATCACCCAACTCTCTCTTATAGTGTGTTTGCTATTCCCAGTCCAAATGGACAGGGATACTATTTTAATTCTGGGTTTTTCCTTCCCACTCACCGAAAAAAACTCAGAAGCACAATCAGAAAGACACTTTCAGAAAGAGATCTAAATCCAAATCCTAGAAACACTGTTTACAGCTTTGCTACTCTGGGTAATTTTTCTAAATCTCAATGCATCCTTTAAAAAGATTACATAATCTTAGAGATTAAGATAGCTCCAATACCACAAAGGGCAGCTCAGAAAAGGTATAAAAATGAAGTTTGAACTTTGGGGGGCGGGGGAGGGAAAAGTCTCGGACTATAAAATGAAACTGTCAGTCTAAGAATATGGTTTGGGATTCATCCGAAAGAGAATTGTGGTGATGCATGATATGACATGATGAGCAAGACTCTGACAGATGAAGTTTGTCTCCCTTCTTCCGCAGTGAACACTTCCTATGTGTTGTACAGGAAGGACACAGCAGGGAATAGTGTGAACAAGGTTCTTGTGCTTCCTGACCACACCTTCTGTGGTGGCAGCGATGGAGAATAAGAGCGGGGTGGAAGCCAGAGAGAAATAGACAAATCCAATTAGTAGGTCTGTGCCATAAATAAAACAAGGTAATAAGACAGATGGGGGAGGGATGCTTTTAAAATAGGGTGGTCAGGGAAGGCTCCTCTGCAAAGGGTGAGCTGAGACTTGAAGGATGAAGAGGCACAGAAGACCTTGGGTCTGGGGGCAGAGCAGGTGCAAGGTCAAAGATGGGAAGAAACCCGACAATGTTCACAGATAGCAAGAAGACCATTGCATAAGGAAACAAGACTGAGGTTAGGAGGGATGAGATCCCATGGGGCTGTATGATGAAAAGGAGTTTGGATTTTATTTTCATTATGACAAGAACCATGAAAAAGGGATTTTTCAGCAGAGTAGCATGATCTGGTTGTATTTTTTAAATTACTTCGTGACGTCCCCTGGTGGCCAGGATTCGACGCTTTCACTGTGGAGACCTGGGTTTAATCCCTGGTCAGGGAACGGAGATCCTGCAAGCTGTGTGGAGCAGCCAAAAAAAAAAAAATTTTTTTGACAGATCTGGCCAGAGAGAATTCTAGCAACAGGATCCTACATACCTTGAGCTAGTAGGAGTGACAGCACTCGCAGTGGCAGAGCTGAGCAGAAGTCCCACACAGGTGGAGTCTCAGCTCTTTCTTTCGAAGCAAGCATAAAGGTCTCTTGTCAAACCTTCCTTGGTTCTCCCAGCTTCCCTGTGCCACCACTGAACTTCACACACAATCCTAATCAAGTACTGCAATCATGTCCTTACACAGCTGTCTTTCCTGATGGACGAACTCTGAGAATGCAGGCAGGAAGCATGTCTTATTTATCTTTGATAAACCAAGCCAAGTGCCTGGCAGAGTAAAAGTGCTCCATAAACTCCTGACAATTGCAAGAAGGAACACACACATTTTAAAACATTCAAAGCTGTGTGTGTTAGTTTCCTAGGGCTGCTGTAACAAAGGACCACCAACATGGTGGCTTACAATATATATTCTCAGTCTGCAGGCTAGCCATCCTAAATCAAGGTGTGGGCAGGGCTGTGCTCCTCTGAGTAAACGAAGGCTTGGGGGAGGAGTCCTCCCAGCACTGGAGTGGTTTCCCACGTGGCCCAGCCAGCACTGGAGTTCCCGGCCCAGAGCTGCCATGAGTCCAGTCTCTGCTCGCTCTTCCTGGCTTGCTTTCCTGTGTGCCAGAGGCTCTCTGGGTCCTTGCCTCTTCTTAAACTCTAGTCTGCCCGAACCCGTATGACTTCATCTTGACTGCATTTGCAAAGATCCTCATTCCAAATAAGGTCACGTTCTGAGTTTTCACATAGACATGAATTTCTGGTAGACTCTATTCAACACATCACACCTTTCAACACTGCAATGGACTGCCTTAAAAAGCAGTAGTCTTCTCATTCCAAATGTGTTCAAGCAAAAATGGAGTAGCTAAAATCAGGGTGTTCAGCTGAAGAGACTTCACATTGCCCAGCATGTCCTTAACCCCCTTGGTTCCAGTTCCTCAGCTAGATGCTGGGGGGCTGACTCGCCCAGACTCCTCTCACTTTGATGTTCTATGATTCCAAGTCATAAATATTATAGCAGAAAGCTTACCTTCTCAGCTCTGAAACAGGCAACATGATTTTTGTAGACTATCTGCCTCCAAACTCACTTTATTTTTCCGTTAACAATGTAGTGCCTTCCTCCATACATCAAACCAGCACTATAATTCCATTTTAATAAACCATTTTGAATACCTACTATATGCCAGTGAGTAACTCGTTTCTGACTAACCTATCGATATAATAAATTATTAGCTTGTGTATTCCTATGGAGAACAGTAAAATACGGCAACAAGGTAATGTGGTGAAATACAGTAAACAGTGGCTAACACACTGGGTCATGCACACACACCCTGAGGAGTACCTAGGCACGGAGAGTGTCACGGGAATCGATATGTAGGTTCTTAGCTTCCAAATGTACAACGTTCCAGAACCATTCTACTGACACTTTTCATTTACCTCCTCTCCCCTTTCATCTCTCTTCTTCTACCAGAGGTAACTCAACACTTTCTAAAACTCCCTGTGTAGCTGGGGCCTGACAACAGCTGAGGAGCCCAAAGGAGACTTTAAAGCATTCATGTTGAAAAAGTTAATTGCTTGCGGACTGTGTATCAATTTTTTTTTCAAGTTAAGGGATCACCAGCTCCTACTGGAGAAGGCGATGGCACCCCACTCCAGAACTCTTGCCTAGAAAATCCCATGGACAGAGGAGCCTGGTAGGCTGAGGTCCATGGGGTCGCAAAGAGTCAGACACAACTGAGCGACTTCCCCTTCACTTTTCACTTTCATGCATTGGAGAAGGAAATGGCAACCCACTCCAGTGTTCTTGCCTGGAGAAGCCCAAGGACGGGGGAGCCTGGTGGGCTGCCGTCCATGGGGTCGCACAGAGTTGGACACAACTGAAGTGACTTAGCAGCAGCAGCAGCAGCAGCAACTCCTACTATCATGAAAATGGAAAGAGGATCAAGTCCATTTGCTAAGTCTATAAATGAGACATCTCAATACTTCCACCATTAAAGAAAGAAGAAAATCAATGGAGAACCTCATCGTTTCTAATAATATTTATAAACAGATAAAAATCTATTAATAAAATGATTAAAATAAAATGCATTTCCCATTAAATTTTTACTATTTAATACTTATAAATTTCATAACTCACATGTTATTTTGAATGTCTACTGGCTATCATTGTATCGACAACTCAAGCAAAAATAAATTTGACATAACCTTACAGACACAGAAAATTTCAAATGTTTTAAATTATAATTGTTTTTGCATAGAACTCAGAAGAAATGGTGACACTGCTAAAATATTTCTATTTCCATCTGTTAAATTAATGAATGGATTTGCTTTTGCTGTAGAAAAGTATACGCTGACTGATAATTATTCTTTCATACTTGAAAGCATTTTAAGGATAAGCAGAAACAATCAAATAGAAATGAGTTTAAAGAGGAAAATAAGGAATATAAAAATTCTGACTTGAAATTAAGAGCTTGCTCAAACCGCAGTTTAAGTAATACACCAAAATTTACATCATTTACAAATACTGACACTTAGAAGAAAAGTTCTAGATGAGTAAAAAGGGAGCCAGTCTTTTGTTTTTTCAAGTTTTTTCAAAGGGATGTGAGCAAAAAAATATTTGAAAACCCTTGTGGTAAAAGTCAAAATATGTTGTTAGTCTTAACCTTCATCCTAAGATACTGCCTATTGGACATCCTCACCTGGATGGCTCCCCAAACACTTGAACTCAACATAATTTAATGTGAACATAAAATGCATTCTACCACCCTTGCCCAGGCCTCCACACACATACACAAAAGAGGAAAAGAAGAAAAACAAAATCTGCCTCTTTTGTATTTTTGTTACTAGCCTCATGATCTAACTACTTGATCTCCCAAATTTAAAAGGCGCAAAGTTTTTGTTTGTTTTTAACATCTCAAATCAAATCAGTTCCTAGGATCTAACTCCTCCTAACTTTCTATTCCCTCCACCACTGCTGCTGCTGCTGCTAAGTCGCTTCAGTCGTGTCCGACTCTGTGTGACCGCATAGACAGCAGCCCACCAGGCTCCCCCGTCCCTGGGATTCTCCAGGCAAGAACACTGGAGTGGGTTGCCATTTCCTTCTCTCAAAATCTCTTCACAGGCTGTCATCAAATAGCTCTTCTTTAAAACAATAACTATACTTAAATGTACTTCCCAACACCTCCCACGGAGAGTGAAACCACTTTATCATTACTAGAGAGCTATATACCTGTCAATCACACAACTAAGTTACCAAAGAATCACAGAATCATGAAGTCAGAGGGAACCAGAAGAGTCAAACCCCAAACAAGAATTTCATCCAAGTATCTTTTGGGAATTTATCATCTCATGAGGCAGTGTTCATGAAGTGTTCTTCTCTGGACATCTCGATCATAGATCCAGCCCAAATACAACTTTCTAGGATTACTGTAGTTAAAAAGGAGATTTTTATGATGCAGGGACTTCAAACCTGTGCTCTGTGATGACCTAGATGAGGTGGGACGGGGTAGGAGGTGGAAGGGAGGTTCAAGAGGGAGGGGACATAAACACACCCATGGCTGATACATGTTGCTGTATGGCAGAAACCAACACAACATTGTAAAGCAACTATCCTTCAATTAAAAATAAATTTTAAAAGGAGATTCATGCTAAAAGAACATGTAAAGTTACATAAACTTCTAAACAAAAAGTTAAGTTACTTATAATTTCACCATCCAAAGATAGCTTCAATTAGCATTTTGGGATATATACAGGCTCCACACCCCCCACCCCCAGCCCTCTTTTGCAAGCATGCAATGTGTGTGAGGGAGAAGGCAATGGCACCCCACTCCGTTACTCTTGCCTGGAAAATCCCATGGACAGAGGAACCTGGTAGGCTGCGGTCCATGGGGTCGCGAAGAGTTGGACATGACTGAACGACTTCACTTTCACGCATTGGAGAAGGAAATGGCAGCCCACTCCAGTGTTCTTGCCTGGAGAAGCCCAGGGACGGGGGAGCCTGGTGGGCTGCCGTCTTTGGGGTCACACAGAGTCGGACACGACTGAAGCGACTTAGCAGCAGCAGCAGCAGTGTGTGTGAATGTTTATGTTTTGTGATTTATTTTTAAACAAATTATTTTTAAAAAATGCTGAGGTTTTGTTTGCTAGCTTAATGTTGCTATAAGCAATTTTTCATGCAATTAATTAATCTTCAAATTCTTCCAAGTATTTAAGTAGGTACGTAATACAGAAATAACAGGAAATACTAAAATTTATGTAGCCATTTGTAAACTATACTGTATATACTTTAAATTCAATGCACTTTAGTAGTCACACAATGTAAAAAAATCATATACTCAGAAGAAGAAATACTATAATTTAACAAATTCTAAATTAGGTTTTTAATTTTTCATTGATAAATACATGATGAATATCCCTGAAGATCATTAATCTTTATCTAAATTTCTAGTTATTTGCTCAGCACAGATTCCCAAAAGGAAATTATCAGGCAAAAGTATTAATTTTATTCAATTGTCAAATTACTTTTCAGAAAACTTAAAATGATTTAGACTCCTACTAGCAGCTTGCACGAGTACAATCTTCAAGCTATACACTTACTTTTTAAAAAGTTGTCAATGTGAAAACAAAAATCAGTATCATTCTTTTAACAAGCATTTCTTTTATTACTAGTATGGTTAAATATAAGAGCTCCCTTTCTATTTCTATTGTTTCTACCTATTGGTCCTTATCTACCCTCTGAGGTAACATGCATGGGCTTTAAGGGTCAGAATGACCCAGAGGTGAATTTATTTTCAATACCTAGCTGTGTTGCCTTGGACAAGAGACAACTTTAAGCTTGGGTCTCCTCCTGTATATTAGCAACTGACCTCACAAAGTAAGAAAAAGGCATTGCAATTGAGAACATACAACCAAAGCAAAATCTAAATTAATCCTTTTCTTCTCATTCACATGGCAATCATTCAAATACTAGAAGACAGCAATGCTCCATCACATCTCAACAGCCACTACCCACCTCCATTCCCACCCCTTCCTGAGTCTTTTCTTCTCCAGACTAAATGTCTTCCATTTCCTCCATCACGTATGAAACAATACAGCTTCAAATCACCTCACCACCCTAGTCACTGTCTTCATAGTGTGACTTGGCTAAATCTTGTCCCCCTAGAACATGGCATCTAGGACAAATTATTCCAGATGTGAGTTGAGAAGGCCATAGTGAAGGTTATCATTTCAAATAATTGTCTCAAATCATCAAATGTTTTCTTTATCCAAATCTGTGAGTCAATAAAATCTATAACCCATAAACCTAGAAGTCTAACTATATTCCACTCACCTTCACCAATGAGGCAGACCAGTTTGAAAGTAAGACTCTGGAATGTGGAAGGCTCTTCTCCAACATCTTGCCTGATGCTTCAGGCAAGGCAAGTGCAAGTACTAAACTCAGTTTATGTACTCCTTAGTAAAAATGGGATTTAATGTCTCTAAGCTCAGTTTTTACTCACTCCTCAGTAAAAATGGGAGTACTGCCAATTATCTCATACAGTAATCTTTTATAAAGATTAAAAACATCAATTATAGTATCTGGCACATAGGAGGTACTCAATAAGTGAAAACAAATAATTATAATTAATATTAAAAGAGAGATTACTGCCTCTTTATTAAGTGCTGTTTGCTGAGTACTTTACATGGTTTTGAGCCAGAGTTTGGTCTACTCAAAACTCCAAGAAATAGAGTAGGTTTGGCCCAAATTTAGTCATCTGATTAACAATTTTTGTTTCCCAAACTGTGCCCTCCCTGCCTTTGTCCTTGCCTTCTCCCTCTAGCCATCTTCTGAAAACGAAGCGCCAATCTCTACCAGCAGGTGGAGGCATGGAGCAAGAATCCTAAACTCCCATTCAAAATCAAGCAGGAGAGATTTGTGTCCATCAGAAGACCAGTGGCACTGGTCCCTTCAGAAGGCTTCCTGCCTGCATGCTTAGAACGCTCATCCACAAACATAATTTTTATTCCTTTCCCCATATCCTGGTCACATGAACATTTATACCCGAATGCAACCATACAAAAGTATCACTGATTTATGAATAATCTTTTGAAAGGTTTGTCAACAAAGTAAAAATTTACCTTAATTTCAGGCAAGAACAGACCATTTAAATGTGGAAGAGAACAGACACTCAATTTTCTCTCAATTCAAATGATAAAATATGAAAAATGTGCAGCCATAATAAAATAGGTTTTGAGGTTTTTTTTTTAAATTAGAAGAATAAAAATTAGTTGTTGAAGTTTTCTGCAGTGGTCAAAGGGAATGTAAGAAGGTCCAGAAAACTTTGACTAAAAATACTGAGTGAAAAAAAGATGAGTCAAGAGATTTCTAAAAAAATTAGAAAGATTTTACAGAAACACAGCAAATGTAATACATAGTCTATAGTACAGACAAAAAAAATTAAATTCATTAAGAGTATCTGCCTGCAGTGAGGGTTCTTTATCATCTAAAATTTCCTAGGGTCTCTATAACTATTAATGATCCTAGACAAATGGACGGAGGAGCCTGGAAGGCTGCAGTCCATGGGGTCCCTGAGGGTCGGACACGACTGAGTGAGCGACTTCACTTTCACTTTTCACTTTCATGCACTGGAGAAGGACATGGCACCCCACTCCAGTGTTCTTGCCTGGAGAATCCCAGGGACGGGGGAGCCTGGTGGGCTGCCGTCTATGGGGTTGCACAGAGTCGGACACGACTGAAGCGACTTAGCAGCTTAGTAGCAAACTTTGTCTATTTCCCTTTCTTCAGGTCTCCTCTTCCAAGCTTGTCTCTGTATCTATCCTCAGAAAAGAATTCAATTCTCTAAGACTGCTCTAACCCTTTTTGAAAAGAATGAAGGGAAGGAGGGAGGGAGGAGGGAAGGAAGTGTTAGCAGAAGTCTTATCAAACTGCTTCAAAAAGAATGGATGGCACACACCCCTCCCTGTTTCCACCTAAAGTGAGCCCCCTAATCTTCCTAACTCCCTAATCTTCCTAACTGTTGTAAAGGGCTTAATATTTTACCTCTAGCAAGGCTTCCATGTTTAAAAAAGAACTTTTGAGTATCCAGTATATGCAACTGACAGAACTCTAGGCAATGCAACAAAGCCACAAAATCTGGACAAAGGCCTAAAACCTCTCAACCTTTCATATCCCACAGACAACACATGCTCCTGATGACAGCGTATAAACCAGCCATTTCAACACCCTCATCCTCAATCAAAACTACAGTCCAAATATACTATAAATTTACATTAATATTATGTGTGAGCAGGTATTTGTTGTATAAATATATATATATACATACACATATGTTTATTTTGAAGTAAAACCCCAAACATGGGAGCATTGAATTTAAATCAGATTATGAACCGTTTCTGCAAACAGAACAATGAAACCAAGGTTCCTACCAAAGGAGTGCCTAGTGGGCAGGAAGAAAGTCTCAGAAACAGAATCACTCCCTGGTTCACCACTGGCTACACGACCCTCCCCTCCCCCTCCACCATCCTGCCCACTGGCTTCTGAACACGGGCCTGTGAAGAGCCTTGCAGCTATGCTAACATTTGACACAGTGCACCTTTACCATCTATTAGGTAGATAACAGCAGCCATAAATAAGCACAGGATATGCAAAGGAGGGACTTTATTTTTTTAGGCTCCAAAATCACTGCAGATGGTGACTGCAGCCACGAAATTAAAAGATGATCCTTGGACCAACCTAGACAGCATATTAGAAGGCAGAGACATTACTTTGACAACAAAGGTCCATCTAATCAAAGCTACGGTTTTCCAGTAGTCATGTATGGATGTGAGAGCTGGACTATAAAGAAAGCTGAGTGCCGAAGAATTGATGCTTTTGAACTGTGGTGTTGGAGAAGACTCTTGAGAATCCCTTGGACTGCAAGGAGATCCAACCAGCCCATACTAAAGGAGATCAGTCCTGGGTGTTCATTGGAAGGACTGATGCTGAAGCTGAAACTCCGATACTTTGGCCACCTGATATGAAGAGCTGACTTATTTGAAAAGACCCTGATGCTGGGAAAGACTGAAGGTGGGAGGAGAAGGGGACGACAAAGGATGAGATGGTTGGATGGCATCACCGACTCGATGGACATGAGTTTAAGCAAGCTCTGGGAGCTGGTGATGGACAGGGAAGCCTGGTGTGCTGCAGTCTATGGGGTCACAAAGAGTCGGACACTACTGAGTGACTAAACTGAACTGAAGCAAAGGAAATGTCACAAAAGAGGAAATGCAAATATACAAAAACATATCAGAAAGTGTACTCTTGCTTACTGCAAGTGAAAACAAACTTAAGTGTACCACAGCACATCTACGGAAGCAATAAAACATTTACATAAATGTTTATAAAATATTTTAAATGTTTATCTAACATACAGTATCACGACTGCATCCTATACAACTGGAAAGAGATATGCTCATTCATCTTTGAACCATAAAAGTGAAGATTCGAGAAAGTCCCTGGTGGCTCAGAGTTTAAAGCGTCTGCCTCCAGTGCAAGTAGACCTGGGTTCGATCCCTGCATCGGGATGATCCCCTGGAGAAGGAAATGGTAACCCACTCCAGTATTCTTGCCTGGAGAATGCCATGGACGGAGAAGCCTGGTAGGCTACAGTCCACGGGGTTGCAAAGAGTCGGACATGACTGAGCAACTTCACCTTCACCTCCTGACCCAATCAAGTGATTTCACTCTAAAGACTTGATCAAACTTGCATGAAGGTATTAAATGAAGTTTTGCAGATAACAGCAACAGCCCGAAAGGAGCTCTTACATTCAGCATCCAGAGAATGAGCTCCTGACAGATCAACATCGAATCACCACTAACCATCATTAACTATAACTACACTCCACGTCTGCCAATACCTGAGCCACTAGCCACATGCAGCTATTTAAACAAAACTCAACTGAAAATTCAATCCCACAGTCACAACTAGCCACATTTCAAGTGCTCATCTAGCTATATACATGGCTGTGTGTGTTGCTCAGTCGCTTGGTCATGTCCAACTCTTTGTGATCCCATGGACTGTAGTCCACCAGGCTCCTCTGTCCATGGCATTTTCCAGGCAAGAATACTGGAGTGGGTTGCCATTTCCTTCTCCAGGGGATATTCCCAATACAGGGATCAAACCCACATCTCCTGCACTGGCAGGTGATTCTTTACCATTAGCACCACCTGGGAAGCCCTGATATATGACTGGCGACTATTAGATACTACAGAGAACATTTTCATCATCACAAAAACTTCTTCTGATAGTCTATTAATCTACTTAGCTGACTGTGTCATGTCTCTCCTCCTCCCTTACATGCACCCATTTACCTAGAAACATCTTCTTAACCTTAGCCTAAGGCTTAAACTAGCAAGTGAAGTTTACCTTCTTGTAGTCTCATGACACCTTGATAATGCCACTAAACAAGTATATCACATATAACCATACCATTTTCCTCACCAAAATCCTGTAAGCTTCTTCAAGGAGGAATCAACTGTTTTCCAAAGGGCTCTGAACTGTTCCGGCACACACAGGACTCTGATAATCTTTCCTATACTAAGAACATTGCTAAGGATGACAGATGTACACTATGACTACAAGTCAAAAATGTTTATGAATAAGGACGGCAAGGCTTCAAAAAGAAAAACCTGGTTAGGGTGGCAGGTTCACAAATGATTTTTTTTTTAACTAATTCTTTGAATTTTCTCAGTACCTAACACATTCACAGAAGGTGTTCAGTAAATATTTGTGGAATAGGTTCTGGATTAAAAAATAAAGATACCAATAATGAACCCTATGGCAAAGGATGCACCTCTGGGTGATAATGATGTGCAGAGGTAGTAGGTTCAGCAGTTGTTACAAATGTTATCACTGTAACAAACGTCAAAATATCTCACAGGTAGGAGATGTTGATAATAGCAGAGGGGTACATCTCTCCATATTCTACTCAATTGTGCCATGAACATAGAATTGCTCTAAAAAAATAAGTCTATAAAAAAGATACAGATGCTAAATTAGGAATCAAATTTAGCTTATTACAGTACTAAAAACATGTTTGCACATTAGATCCCCAAGTTTTGTTCAATAATAATACATACCATAGATTTATGATCATTTAAAAAAAACTAAACCTCAGATTTCTCACCCAAATAAGATTCGTTACCAGTGCACAGAAAATCTGATTGAAATAATCCCACCTGTGGTGTTTTGGCATGCTACCAATATACTAACTCAACTTCCACACTTAATAAGCACCTACCTACGAAAAGCACTGTGGCCACAGTGGTGAACAAGATAATTTCTGGTCTCACATTTTTGTTTTCCAAATAACAAAGGTATTCTGCGAGAAAAATGTTTAAATTCAGCTAACAAAAATCCCCAAAATGGCAACAACAACAACAAAAATCTTCTATTATCCTTATTTTTCAAATAATTTAAAAATCTCATTATCAACCATTCGAGAAAGTAGTACATGACCTGTTTTAAAACAAAAAGTTAATGCCTCATTTACTTGGCATCCTTGGGAGAGCTGGTGCTCCACATAAATGAACTTTCCAGATAACCCATGCTTGCCCATTTAAGCACCAACACAAACTGGAGGTTTTGTTTGTTTTAAACAGTATCAATCTTTCGCTACTGAACTGAACCTTTAAACTTTTAAAAACAGATTATGTTAAATACTATTTTGACAAATGTCAAAAACATGATTGTGCTGTAGAAACTCAGGATGCCAAACTTTTTAAAAGCTGCTGGTTTTGAAGAGTGTTTCTTGCAGTCTTGAGCTTATGGTGCATCAGCTGTCAACCTTTGCTGCTCTCAGTGTAAACCTGACTCCAGAAGCCTCCAAGGCCCCTGCAAACGGGCCGTTACTTGGAAAAGGAGTTTGTCAGAACTCAGAGGATCTCCAAATCTCCTTTGGCTGCTCAGAATCTTCTGATTTCCTGAATCTGTTAAAAAGTCTATAGTTACAAAATCCAAAGCAAGTTTTGGATAAATGAGTTACTGCTAGACCTGGATGAAAGTCTTTATGTTGATTTCCTATTTTCAACTGAGGCTCAGTCAGTGATAATTTCCTTAGCCATTCACTCATTGAGTCAATATTTACTAAGTCCCTACTATGAACTGGGCTCCAATATTAAAGTAAAAATTGAAAAATGAAAAGATTGCTAGTTGTGAACATATTTTAAAATAGAAGTACTCTAAAATAAATGACTTCTACTTAGTACCTAAGGAGGAAAAAAACAAAAACAGGTTTCCTGAAGTCTTTTCAATGAAACTACAAAACCACCTAAACTTTTTATAATTCCTGTAGCTCCAGACTTAGAAACTCAAGATTCAAGGGTAAACGAAGCTTTTGATCTAACCAAATATTTACTTTAGGAGCTCTGAATAAGGTTCCAAGATTTGTCTCTTTTTCAATCTATTACAAATTCCCATTGGCCCAAAACAAATCACTATGATGTATGTATTAGCATCAAATAATTATTAAAAAATTTGAAAATGATAAACATACCCACTCAGCACCATGGTAAGTTTAATGTCATTTTAATGTTGGGCATCGCTAAGTTGAACATTCAGGAGAACCAGAAGTTTCTATACACGTCACTTTGGGGTACAAACAATGTTTTTGTGTTTTTTTTAAGTTTTGAGAGTTGGTATAGTCATCTTCCCGAATGATTCAGAAGGTAGAACAATCTGTGTGCAATGCAAGAAACTCAGGTTGGATCCTGGGTTGGGAAGAGTCCCTGGAGAAGGAAAATGGCAACCCACTCCAGTATTGTAGCCTGGAGAATCCTTGAACAGAGGAGCCTGGCAGACTATAGTCCAAAGGATGCCAAAGAGTCAGAGACGACTAAGCGACTAAGCATGGCATGGCATGGCATGACAGTGTGACTATCCAATATTTGCTTTATCTGCCACAATCAATTTTAAAATTCCATTACCCTTTATATCTAAAGCTAGGAAATGAGTTAAGAAATGGGGCTTACAATTGGTCTCTGAGGATTAATTAAGGCATCAGGTAAAACCCCTGGCATCAGCCTTACTTGTATTAATTCCCTTGAAATCTCCTATATCATTCATTTTCTCCTTGGGGAGCACAACTAACCTTATTCACCTTTTATAATTTTACAAGTGATAACTGATTGCCTTCATTATAACATTTAGACTGAACCGGAAATGAGTATTAGTCATGCGCTGCTGATATCAGAAAGGAAAAAAAGTTACTACCATTAAAAACCTTTATAATCCAATAGTATCTTTTCAATTTTTTAAAATTTGGAACCTGAAAATGCTTTAAGCAGTACTGTAAGGGCAGATCACGGACCTAACTTTCAAAATAACTACATAACATTATTTTAAAATGTCACAGTAATCTTAACAAGTTGACTCTGATCTCATTAGCATACCACTTTGTCCTGTGAAAGAAGTCTGATTTTAAATAAAAACAATTCAGAGAAACCCAAATATAGGCTTCTGCTCTCTCACTCCAAACTATTTAGGCAAAGAAGCAAATGACAAATATTTACTGGACATCTCTACTCTAAGAAAACTCTATCGGGTGCTACCCACTGTACCAGTAAAAAGCAAAAAGAAATACAGACCAGGCTCAAGTTATTTACAATATATCAGGGGGTGGGGGAGAGATATGCTCCCATAAAAGAAGCTAATGCTAGTCAACAGGAAAAATAAACATATTGACTTAAAATGTGATCATGAACATGTAACGTTCTGGAAGCAGAAATGGAGGGCAATCAGTTCAAATGTAAACAAAATTCTTTTGTCCTCCCTATTTTAAATCTGGCAATCAAAAGCAGCCAGAAATAAGAGGCTGGGCCAACAGCATCACTAGGGGAAAAATAAAAAACCGAAATTCTCAGGAGCAACTGGTACTGGACCATTCAAAACAAAGTCTTCCTGTGAGTGCTCCATCAGTAGTTTTTCTCTTAAAAATCTTATCAAATTAAAAATAAAACGGATTCCTGGCTATCAACTTTCCGGAAACCGAAGCTTTGAGGAGGCACTCTGAATACTTGTTTCTCTGACCTCACCTAGGGTCCATCCACAGAATCGAGTAAGTAAGGAGACGAGCAACCGAGAATCGGCCTATTGTTCGGAGAACTGCAGGACTATCCCAGCACCGCGGGGCGCGCGGGAGGCGCAAACCCAGCACAGGTGTGTAGGGGTGAGGGGTGGCCAGGTGTGCCAGGACCACAAGTAAGGAAGAGAGAGGCCCAACTTCCAGACTGAGACGTCGAGAAAAGACGACTTGAGTCATTCCAGACCCTTAAGCCGCTGAGAACAGAGGGGAGCGCGACTGGGGAGGGTACGAAGGGGTTCCCAGAGCCCACCAGGGACCAGCCTCGAGCAGGCCGGGGTGGGGGGTGGGGTGAGGTTTGAGTCCCGAGGATCGGAGAAAAGCCTCTCGAATCGAGGGGGGTCAGCCTAGACATCCCCAAACAACGGGTAGTGCTGGTTGAGGGGCGGGGGGTGAACGGCGAGGACTGGGGAGTAGGGGTCGCGGAGGTGAAGCCAGGTGGAAGGAGGTAAACAAAAGAGCTGCCCCCAAGTGTGGGGCCCCCGGCGGCGGCGTTTACCTGGGAGAGCTGCCGGGGATTGGGGCAGCCGAAGAGCGCGGAGCTGGAGCTGAAGCTGATGGCTCCTCGGCGGCTGAGGACGTGCTGGGGGACCGGCCTGTCCAGAGGCAGCACCGGCAGCTGGTAACATACTTCCATTGAATACGCCCGCCCTGCCCCCGCGCGGCGCCCGCCCTGTCGCGGCCGCCGGCCCCTGCGCTGGGAAGGGGCCGCGGCTCGGGGGCGCCGGGCCGAGGCGGGGGCAGGGCGGGCGGGCGCCGACCCCGGGCCGGGAAGCCGCGCTCACGCCTCCCCCACCCCAACACTCTGCTGGGGCCGCCGGCGGGAAGGCGCTGCGGCGGCCGCGGCGACAGTTAACGAAGACCAGCGCGCGCCCGGCTCCCGGGGTGCAAGCGACGGCAGCACCCGCCAAATCAGAGGGGAAACCCCGGAGTCCTCAGGCTGTTCGGCCCAGAGGAGAGGGTCCGGGGCGGGGGGTGGGAGGGCAGCGGAGCAGGAGCGGAGCAAAAACAGAGCAAAGCGGTGCAAGAACACACAGCTGGAGCCAGCAGCGAGACCCAGCGCGCGCGGGGCTCGGATGCAGGCACCAGCTCCGGCCGCGGTCCTGCCCCCTCCCCTCCCCTCCCCCGGAGCCTGACTTCACTCCGCCGCCGGCGCGAGCCCGGCGTAATTCACACTTTGCAGCCGCGGACCCTGCGCCAACCACGGCCGCCGCCACCGTGACGTCACGACGCCGCGCCGCAGGCCCCGCGCCGCCGCAGCGCCTAGGGAGCCGGGCTAGCGGTGGTGGGGTTGGGGCCGGGCTAGCGGTGGTGGGGTTGAGCCGCCCTCCCCCGGGGCCGCACTTCGGGGCTCACTCACCATCCCCTCCCGCTGCCCTCCTCCCCGACCCATCCTCGTCCTGCAGCACTCCACCACCCCGGCCAAGGCGCGTGCGCACGAGGCTCCACAGTGTGGGGATATTCCCCCTTATCGCTAAGCTCTGGCGTTGGGGCTCGCTGGAGGTGTGGGGTGGGCTCCGCCTACGCGAGAGGCGCGATTCCGGCCTTTTCGTTTCGGAAACCCCAAGCCTAGTCGCAGCGTTCAACCCTGACTGCGGGGTCATCTCCGTGTTTCCCTCCTTGAATTCTCANNTGCAGGTCAGGAAGCAACAGTTAGAACTGGACATGGAACAACAGACTGGTTCCAAATAGGAAAAGGAGTACTTCAATCCTGTATATTGTCACCCTGCTTATTTAACTTATATGCAGAGTACATCATGAGAAATGCTGGGCTGGATGAAGCACAAGCTGGAACCAAGACTGCCGGGAGAAATATCAATAACCTCAGATATGCAGATGACACCACCCTTATGGCAGAAAGCGAAGAGGAACTAAAGAGCCTCTTGATGAAAGTGAAACAGGTGAGTGAGAAAGTTGACTTAAAGCTCAACATTCAGAAAACTAAGATCATGGCATCCAGTCCATCACTTCATGGCAAATAGATGGGGAAACAGTGGCTGACTTTATTTTGGGGGGGCTCCAAAATCACTGCAGATAGTGACTGCAGCCATGAAATAAAAAGACGCTTACTCCTTGGAAGAAAAGTTATGACCAACCTAGACAGCATATTATAAAGCAGAGACATTACCAACAAAAGTCCGTCTAGTCAAGGCTATGGTTTTTCCAGTAGTCATGTATGGATGTGAGAGTTGGACTATAAAGAAAGCTGAGCACAGAAGAATTGATGCTTTTGAACTGTGGTGTTGGAGAAGACTCTTGAGAGTCCCTTGGACCGCAAGAAGATCCAACCAGTCCATCCTAAGGGAAATCAGTCCTGGGTGTTCATTGGAAGGACTGATATTGAAGCTGAAACCCCAATATTTTGGCCACCTGATGCAAAGAGCTGGCTTGTTTGAAAAGACCCTGATGCTGGGAAAGATTGAAGGCAGGAGGAGAAGGGGATGACAGAGGATGAGATGGTTGAATGGCATCACCAACTCAATGGATATTAGTTTGGGTAAACTCCGGGAGCTGGTGATAGACAAGGAGGCCTGGCATACTGTGGTCCATGGGGTTGCAAAGAGTTGGACATGACTGAGCAACTGAACTAAAGGGAATGAGAGAAGAGTAAAAGAAAATAATTGGTTAATAAATACACAAATTCATATCAAAATTAGGAAAACTCAGAACTTTTAAAGTCCTTGTATCTGCAACTGACAACATGATCATAATTACTATGTATAACCATTTTCTCCTATTACCTGTCTCATATCCCCTTTGCCTTCAGCAAGAATCTCAGCTGAAAATGATTCCTGGCTTTGTTTGGGGTGACCCAAACCTTCATTCCTAAAGAATCTGGCCAGCAGAGGTTCTAATTCTATCTAAAAGTATTCTTGGGTTGTAGTTCTCCATTGCCATAACACAGAGCATTGGAGTACTAAATACTAAGAGGCACTCCAAAGAGTCTCGTGCATTCCAGCCATATTCCTTCTTTCTCCCATTGTGTAGCAACAACTCAAAGTCTGCTTAGAGTCAGGGTCAGTCACCCCAGGCAGTAGTATGAGGTTTCTTCGCCTGTTGGTTAACTAGCACCAGCATCCCCAAATAGCCAAGAGGCAGTCTCAACTTCCAGTTTAATTGAAATCTTGCTGTGTACCCTGCTGCAAACATTCTTCCTTAAGAACGAAGACCTCTGGTCCAGGAGAGCCCAAAGTTGTGGGAATGGAAAGCAAAATTTTGCACTAGGGGTAGAAGAAACTTCTTAAAAGTAACTTCCCACTCCCAGTCCCATTCCTTGATTCCTGGACCATAGATATACAGTTTGATTTAGAACATATGCCAAGACCTGGAGAATATTATCCTATCCACAGAAGTGCTACCACCCAGTCGCAACCATTATTGAGTCTTCAAAAGGCCATTCCAATTAACCTTAAAACATGCTAAGTGAAGGAAGCCAGATACGAACTGCTAAATATTGTACGACTTCATTTATATGAGATATCCAGAACAGGCAAACCATGGAGACAGAAAGCTAATTAGTACTTGCCAGGGGCTGGAGAGAGGGAGGAATGGGGAGACTGACTAATGGGTATAGGGTTTCCTTTTGGGGTAATGAAAAAGTTCTGGAGCTAGACAGTGGTGACAGTTGTACAGCACTGTAACTGTACTTAATGCCACTGCACTGTACATTTTAAAATGGTTCAAATTGTGAATTTTTATCACAATAAACAGGAAGGCCATTTGATCATCCTATTAAGTCAGCTACTTCAGGGTAATAGGCAACATATTAAGACCAGTAAATTCTATGAGCATGAACCCATTGCTTTATTTGCTGCAAAATGAGTTTTCTTGGTTAGAAGTAATACTGTGTGGAATAGGATAATTGTGTTAAGTCCATATGTGGTAGTTTGGATAGAAGCATTGCCATCAGGGGAGGAAATTCATTTCCAGAATAAGTATCTATTCAGGGAGAAAAAAAAAAAAGACCGCTTCACCCATAATGGAAGTGGCTCAGTGCAATGTACTTGATGGCTAAGTGATACCTCCAGGAAATGAAAGCTAAGTCTTACACTCTGCTGTTGGCAACTGGAGCACTTAGCAGTTGCTGTAGCCAGATTGGCCTTGTCGAGTAGGAATCGATCCTGCTAAACCCCCATCGAACCCTCATCCTGCCACCATGGTCACGTTGTTCATGAGTCTGTTGGACAGGAACAGGGTTGGATGAAGCAAAAAGCTGACTGACATACACAGAATGTACCGTCTCATCCACCTGATTATTACGCTTATCCTCTGATGAGATTCCTCTTTGGAAGCCCATGAGACACAAATATGTTCACACCCTACTCATCCAGTCCATCCACATATGCATACCCCCTTTCCCAGGCCTCCTTGTAATCAATTGTCTAATTATATTCCTAAATTTCAGACCATACAGCCTATTGGTCAGACACTGCCCATCAGCATGATCTGTATATCTAGCTCTCTCTCTTCAGGGGGAAAAAAAGAACAACCAGGTACACTGCTCCAAGTTCTCCCACAGGGAGTATTTCTCTTCACCACCTTCAGGACCACCCCCAAAGGGTGATCACAGTGCTGTAGCTATCCACGTTTCTGCACCATAGAATACAGAACTACTTGTAAGTCAATCCCAAGTAAAATATTTTTTGTCTATCACTCAGTACGAGATAGGGGGCTCCCCATGATGCCTTATATGAAAGTTGAGAAACAGGAGGCAAAGTATTAATAGTAGTAACAGGACTGATGGCCATCAGCCCACAAGCTTATATTTATTAGTGCCTTCCTTGTTTTATGTCCCTGGATATGTTCCAGTGTCTCCTAGTTTACAGTCTGTGGGAACTTGAATAGAATATATATCCTACTGTTGTGTGAAAATTGTATAAATCTTAATTATGTCGAATTGGTTCACAGTGTTTTTCAGGTCTACTATATCCTTCTGTTTCTCTGTATATTCATTCAATTAATTTTTGAGAGCTTGATACTGAGACTCCAACTAAAATCTTAATTTATCTACTTAAAAAATAATTTCAATATATAGTGGAACTATATGCAACCTTGTTCTGTATTTTGCAAGTCTCCTGTAAATGTGTTATCATACTTTTATAATGTAAAAAAATAAAAATAAGGTCACATGTCAAGGGGCAACTAAGCCCACACACTGTGAAGCCTGTGAGCCCTAGAGCCCATGCTCTGCAACAAGAGAAGTCACTGCAATGAAAAGCCCGTGCACTGCAACTAGAGAGTAGCCCTCACTAGCTGTAGCTAGAGAAAGCCCATGTGCAGCCAATAAATAAACAAAAATAAAATCTATGATCCAAATTTTTCTTAAAAAATCCTATAGGAGCTGGAAAGTGTAGTTGCAAACCATCAGCATGATCTGTATATCATGATCTGTATACAATAATAACAGCCACCTATCTCAGCCTTTGTAGATAAATTGAACCAAACAGTCTCTGGACTTGGGTTCATAGGCAGAGCTGAGAGTGGGCTTAGAGTGACATATGAAAGGTGGTGGGATAAATGAGACTGCCTACTTGTTGACAGCTAAGTTTATATCCTTGAGGCAAGGGGTTGGGAGATTCCTCTTTTAGAGAATTGGACCTATCTGGGACTTCCCTGGTGGTCTAGTGATTCAGAATATGTGTTCCAATGCAGGGGGTCTGGGTTTGACTCCTGGTTAGGAAACTAGATCCCACATGCTGCAACTAAGAGTTTGCATGCCACATCTAAAGATCCCAAGTGCTGCAACTAAGATCCACGCAGCCAAAATAAATAAATAAACAATTTTTTTTTTAAAGAAAAAGAAAAGTGAACCTATCGAAGGCAGAAGTTTTACAGGTTCTATCAGTTTGAAGTCTTCCAGTCAAATAAGTAGGTCAGCACATAAATCTAAGTCCTTCCTGTGTACGTAGAGTTAGAAATAGCAGATCAGTGTCTCATTCTTAAATATGAAAGAACAATCAAGCACAATCAGAATTTAAATAAATCCCATAAAATGAGAGACAATGAAATGAAAAATGAAAAAACAAACAAGAGGAAACAGAAACAATAGAGAGACTCCTTTTTCCAAAAAAAACCCCCAATATCACTGGAGAGAGGATTTATAATATACAAAAATATATAAAAGAAAAACTGGAATAATTTTTAAAGTTAAAAACTATGATAGGAAAAATTAAATATTTAATGAATGTTTTAGAAACTAAAGTTGAAGGTATCTTCCCAAAAGTAGCTTCCCTGGTGGCTCAGACTATAAAGCGTCTGCCTATAAAGTGGGAGACCTGGATTTGATCCCTGGGTCGGGAAGATCCCCTGGAGAAGGAAAGGGCAACCCACTCCAGTACTCTTGCCTGGAAAATTCCATGGATGGAAGAGCCTGGTAGGCTACAGTCCATGGTGTTGCAAAGAGTCGGACATGACTGAGCAATTTCACAGGTTCACTGGTTCCCAAAAGTAAAACAAAAATTTAAAGATTCAGATAACGGGGACTTCCCTGGTCGTCCAGTGGTTAAGAATCTGCCTTGCAATGCAAGGGACACTGATTCAATTCCTGGTCTGGGAGGATCCCACGTGCCACAAGGGAACTGAGCCTGTGTGCCACAACTAATGAACCCAGGTTCTAGAGCCCACAGGTCCAAACTACTAAAGCCCCTGTGCCCTTAGAGCCTGTGCTCCACAACGAGAGATGCCACAGCCGTGACAAGTCCTCAGCAGCACAACTGGAGAGAGTGCCCCCCACTCACCACAACTAGAGAAAGCCTGAGTGCGGCAACAGAGGCCCAGCACAGCCCCAAATAAATACCATTTTCAGAAAAGACATAGACGATGTAAGAAAAGATATTAATATGGAAGTCCCAGTCCAGGATATTTAGCATCCAAAATAAAAATGGTCAGGAACAAATGACTGAGAAAATTACAGGGAAGAAATAATTCAGGCAAATCTACCTGAACTGAATTTCCAGATGGAAGCAGCCAAATCTGTGCCTAGAAGAATGGATAAAGACCTACACCAAGGTATATCGTGACATTTTGTATAATGGGGACAAAAATAAAATTTTAAAATCTTCCAGGGAATGAAAATAAAAGCAGGTCACATACAAAGAACCATCTCAACAAAGAGAAAGTGTTGAAAGTGAAGTGTTAGTAGCTCAGTCGTGTCCGACTCTTTGTGACCCCATGGACTATAGCCCGCCAGGCTCCTCTGTCCATGGGATTCTCCAGGCAAGAATACTGGAGTGGGTAGACAAGCCCTTCTCCATGGTATCTGCCTGACCCAGGGATCAAACCTGGGTCTCCCCACATTGCAGGCAGATTCTTTGCTATGTGAGCCACCAGGGAAGCCCAAAGAGAAAGCCGAGAGAGAAACCAGGCCATGTAGGAGCGGGAGTATGGGGGCTCTGAGATAAAAGTGAAACTAAGAGATGACCTGAAGAGGCTGAACACAATGAGAGAAGCTCTGGCAGAGTTCTGGAGTAAATTTATTAATACTACATGGAACACTAAGCAAAAGAAAAATACAATTACTAACACCAAGGGAAAAAATGTATGAGAATATAGATTTAATCATCATATACTATATGGCCCCTCTATAAATAATAGTTACATATTCACAATAATATAGGCCCTGAATACTGACTTAGCAAAAATATGGTGTTATAACTATACTGATGGATAGGAGGGGATGAATTGTGTTTATTTGGGTGGTATCAGAAAGATAGATTTTCATCTTTCATAGTAGAATATTAATAGACAATATCTAAAATTGAGATGTGAGCTAATAACAGGGAGCTAAATATTGTAAGTGCCTGTCAGTCGCTCAGTCATGTCTGGCTCTTTGTGACCCCATGAATTATAGCCTGCCAGGTTTCTCTGTCCATCGGATTCTCCAGTCAAGAATATTGGAGTGGGTAATCATTTCCTTCTCCAGGGGATCTTCCTGACCCAGAGATGGAACACAGGTCTCCTACATTGCAGGTAGATTCTTTATAGTCTAAGCCACCAGGGAAGCCTGTAAGGAACAATTTAAAATATTAAAATATTTCAATTTGTTATAATATTTTAATATTTAAGGAGCAATTTAAAACAGTAAACATTCTTGCCTCAGCAGAACAGGAACTGGTAGAATACTGAGATGGAACAATATGCTCCTAGGTTTATTATAATATAGTAGAATTACTGAACTCTAAAAACTATGTGTTATTTTTCTCATTAAAAATTAAAATATTTATAGTGAATTCAACTATGTTCCCCTAAAGAGATGTTGAAGCCCTAACTCCTGGTATTTATGACCTTCCTGGGGCTATCCAGGTGGCACTAGTGGTAAAGAACCCGCCGGCAAATGCGGGACATTAAGAGACACAGGTTTGATCCTTGGGTCAGGAAGATCCCCTGGAGAAGGAAATGGAAGTCCACTCTGTATTCTTGCCTGAGAAAGCTTGTGGACAGAGGAGCCTGGCAGGCTACAGTCCATGGGGTAGCAAATTGTTAGACACAACTTAATTAACTTACTGAATACCAGTCCACCTGACCTGCCTTTTGAGAAATCTGTGTGCAGGTCAAGAAGCAACAGTTAGAACTGGACAAAACAACAGCTGCTGCTGCTGCTAAGTCGCTTCAGTTGTGTCCGACTCTTTGCGACCCCATAGATGGCAGCCTATAAGGCTCCACCATCGCTGGGATTCTCTAGGCAAGAACACTGGAGTGGGTTGCCATTTCCTTCTCCAATGGATGAAAGTGAAAAGTGAAAGTGAAGTTGCTCAGTCTTGTCTGACTCTTCGAGACCCCATGGACTGCAGCCTACCAGGATCCTCTGTCCATGGGATTTCCAGGCAAGAGTACTGGAGTGCTTGCCATTGCCTTCTCCGATAGAACAACAGACTGGTTCCAAATCGGAAAAGGCTGTATATTGTCACCCTGCTTATTTAACTTCTATGCAGAGTACATCATGAGAAATGCTGGGCTGGATGAAGCACAAGCTGGAATCAAGATTGCCAGGAGAAATATCAATAACCTCAGATATGCAGATGACAACACCCTTATGGCAGAAAGCAAAGAAGAACTAAAGGGCCTCTTGATGAAAGTGAAAGAGAAGAGTGAAAAAGTTGACTTAAAACTCAACATTCAGAAAACTAAGATCATGGCATCCGGTCCCATCACTTCATGGCAAAGAGATGGGGAGACAATGGAAACAGTGACAAACTTTATTTTGGGGGGCTCCAAAATCACTGAAGATGGTGACTGCAGCCATGAAATTAAAAAGATGCTTGCTCCTTGGACAAAAAGTTATGACCAACCTAGACAGCATATTAAAAAGCCAAGACATTACTTTGCCAACAAAGGCCTGTCTAGTCAAAGCTGTGGTTTTTTCCAGTAGTCCTGTATGGATGTGAAAGTTGGACTATAAAGAAAGCTGTGTGCTGAAGAATTGCTTTTGAACTGTGGTGTTGGAGAAGATTCTTAAGAGTCCCTTGGACTGCAAGGAGATACAACCAGTCCATCCTAAAGGAAATCAGTCCTGAATATTCACTGTAAGGACTGATGCAGAAGCTGAAACTCTAATACTTTGGCCACGTGATGCAAAGAAATGACTCATTGGAAAAGACCCTGATGCTGGAAAAGATTGAAGGTGGTAGGAGAAGGGGACAACAGTGGATGAGATGGTTGAATGGCATCACCGACTCAATGGACACGAGTTTGAGTTGGTGATGGACAGGGAAGCCAGGCATGCTGCAATCCATGGGGTTGCAAAGAGTCAGACATGACTGAGCAACTGAACTGAACTGAACTGAAGCAACTTAGCATGCATGACCTTATTTGGAAATAGAGTCTTTGCATATGTAATCAAGTTAAGATAAGGTCATACAGGATTAGGGTGGGCCTGATTCCTGACAACTGGTGTCCTTATAAGAAGAGGAGGATTTGGAGGCCCATGTAAACACAGGGAAGAAAGACATGTGAAGACAGAGATGGAGATTGGAGTGTAAAGTCTCCCAAGAAACATAGAAGACTGCCAACGACCAACAAAAGCTGAGAGAAATTAGACAAATTCTCTCCAGAGACTTCAGAGGGAGCACGGCTTCGCCAACATCTTGATTTTGAACTTCAAGCTCCCAAAACTATGAAAGAATGTTTCTGTTTTTCTAAGTCACCCAGTTTATGGTAATTTGTCACACAGTTTATCGCAACCGAAGGAAACTAACACAACTCTGTTCTTCAACTTCTGTGTACCTGAATTGGAGCAGGAGATATTTCACAGAGGGCCTATTCTTCTAAGTTCATGTCCACACTTGAGATTTAAAAAAAAAAAAAAAAACTTATCAAGTTAGCTGGGGTTTTTTGTATTTTTTGTTTTATTTAAGGGCACAGTATAAAACCCATCTGTTCAATTAAGGGACGTGGGAGCACTGGCAAATGTGAAGCACAAATTTTGGTCTCTAGTTACAATATAAATATTTAAGTGTATGCCTCCCTGAGATTAACTTTCTGCTTTTTAAAATATTACCATTCTCTCTTGCTATCTCTGAAGGAGAATAGTTATAAAGAATAGGTCCCTTTCCTTCACACCCCATACAATAATAATGTAAAATGTTGAATGGAGTGACTGTTATTCAGAACAGCAAACTCTTTGGGGGCTTCCCAGGTGACTCAAGTGGTAAAGAATCCACTTGCCAGTGGAGGAGACACAGGAGACACAGGTTCAATCCCTGGGTTGGGAAGATCTCCTGGAATAGGAAATGGCAACCCGCTCCTGTATTCTTGCCTGGAGAATCCCAGCAAGCCTCCTCCTGCAGGCTGGCAGGCTGCAGTCCATGGGTTCACAAAAGAGGTGGACACGACCGAGTGACTGGGCACACAAACTTTTAAAGTGGAATTGAAAATTAATTACTAGATGTTTCTCCAACTAAAATGTTTCTCCAGCTCCTCCGTCCTCCTTGCCCCCCTCCCTCAAAAAATACATTGAATCTGTAACCTCCAATAACTCAAAAATGTGATCTTATTGGGAAATGAGGTCAATAGTGCTCAGTTGTGTCCAACTCTGTGTGACCCCGGGGACTGTAGCCCGCCAGGCTTCTCTGTCCATGAGATGTTCCAGGCAAGAATACTGGAATGGCTTGCCATTTCCTCCTCCAAGGGATCCTTCCCAGCCCTAGGATTCGTGTGTCTCTCTCCTGCACTGGCAGACAGATTTTTACCACTGCACCACCCAGGAAGCCCCAAGGTCATTACAGATACTGTTAAATTTAAATTAAAATGAGGTCATAATGAATTAGGATGGGCCCTTAATCCGTTACTACTGGTGTTTTTTATAAGAAAACTGCCCTGTGTTGGGACTTCCCTGGTGGTCCAGTGGCTCAAACTCTGCACTCCTAATTCAGGGGCCAGGATTCCATCTCTGGTTGGGGAGCTGCATCCCACATGCCACAAACTGAAGAGCTCATATACTGGATCTAAGACGTGGTGCAGACAAATATATAAATATTAAAAAGAAGAAGAAGAAGACAGTCATGTAAAGGCACAGGTACAGGGAGAAGGCTGTGTGAAGATGGAGGCAGAGGCTGGACAGATGCCTCTGCAAGTCAAGGAATGCCTAGGATTACTGGCTGTCACCAGGAGTTCCTAGGTAGATGACATGGAATATCCTAGGACAGAGACATGAACCAGATTCTTCCTCAGAGCACGAGAAGGAACCAGCTCTGCAGACACCTTGATTCTGGACTTCTGGTCTCCAGAACTGTGAGAGAATAAATTTCTCCTGTTTTAAGCCACCCAGTGCATACAGCATAACATAAAATTTACCATTAGCCACCCAGTCTGTGAGACTTTGAGTGGCAGTCTTAGGAAACAAGTATTCAGGGCTTTTATCAAAATTATAATATTGGGGGTGGGGTAAAGGGCCCTTGAAAATGTTTTCAGTTCTAATTTTTTCATTCATTTGTTTATTCACTAAATGGTGGTTAGGTGACTACTTTGTGTTAAGCCCTCCTCTGGTCAATAGAGATAAAATAAGATAGAGAAAGGTCCTGTCTGAATGAAGTGAAAACTCTAATGGAGAAGAGTGATAAATAAATACATAACACAACATAACAAGCTAGTTTTAGGTGTGTGAAGAAAAATAAAACAGGGAATGTATTAGAAAGTGGTATAAAGAGACTTATAAAGGCATCATTGAAAAGATGACATTTGAACTGAGTCTTGAATGAAGTCATGAAGTAAGCTAGGCAAGGATTAGTGAGTACAGAGAGCTTTCTTGATAGAGGGAACCAGGATAAACACCTAGCACATGAATAAGGCCAATCAATGTAGAGGGAACACAGTGATTGGGAAGCAGGGAAGGGAGATGAGACCAAATCAGTGTAGGCCTGGTTAAGGATTTGGATATTATTCTAAGTGTAATGGGAAGCCATTGGAATGTTCTATTGTTTTGTTTAATCGGAGAGGTGATATTCTCTTATTTATATGTTTTAAAGATCTCTCTGGCTGCTCTGTAGATGATGGTTTATAAATGAAAAGTGGAAGCAAGGAGATGGATTAAACAGCTTTTTAAAAAGCCCAAAAGAAAGATGGCGGTGCCTTTGAGCATCTTTGGAGGTGTTGCTCTGCAAATTTATGTAGAGCGAGTTTATAGATAACCATCTAAGCCTAAAAAATGCCATCCCCTTTTCAACTTAAATATCATATAATCATGGGGTTCTTTCACATCCCCTGAACTTTTTTTTTGGCCATGCCATACAGCTTGTCTTAGTTCCTTGACCAGGGATCGAACCTGGGCCCATGGCAGCAAACTTCTAACAACTGGACCACCAGGGAATCCCTCCTCCCCCAAACTTCTTTAGAGCAGATACCAGCCGGAGTTTCTGAATCAACTAGTTAACATCCACTTAGAACATCTTATTCATAGCTCAAATCCTAAAATAGCTCTAAAGTTGAGGAATGAAATTGCTATTGAAAAATCTCAGGATTAATTTTTTTAGGTAAGCAACTTATATACTTAAGTTTTTATAAGGTATAGCAAAATGTTATGTATGCTAGCAGTATCAATTTTTTAAATGCAACAAGAATAATTATTCTACTTACAGTATTTAGAAATCTCATATTATCTAAGAATTAGTAAAACTTCACAATTCTTAGAGTAAAAGGAGTCAGTATTCAAAATCCAGCTAATTTTAAAGAGACATCTGTTCATTTGGGAATAAGTGAATGTAATTAGAAATAATGGTCATTGACTCTAGAAAATGAAATGTATTTGCCAGCAGGCAAAATACTATAATTGCAATGTCCCTACTGGGCTTCCCTGGTAGCTCAACAGTAAAGAATCCACTTACAATACAGGAGATGTGGGTTCGAACCCTGGGTTGGGAAGATCCTCTGGAGAAGGAAATGGCAACCCACTCCAGTATCCTTGCCTGGGAAATCCTTTGGACAGAAGGAGCCTGGCGGGCTATAGTCCCTGCAGTTGCAAAAGAGTTGGACGCTGAACGACAACAACAAAATGTCCCTACTGGCAATTATGATAAAACACACAGTCCACAAGTCAGCACAAGTAGACTGCAGCACGCATACACATGGGAAGACAAAGGAACCAATTATCTGTAAAGCCAAACAAAATAGTAATAAAAGTTTTAAACCAAAGGAGCACTTTACAAAAAAAAAAAAAACCTCCCAAAACAAAAACAAAAGTAAAAACAACCAAAGGTCAAAAAAAAAAAACAACAAAACAACAACCCTGGAGCAAAGCCACAAGAAACAGGTTGCTCTTAAGTTAGACAAAGTTTAGTGTCATGAAAGTCTTCCTCATGAAGAAAGACTTCATCTGAGAAATTCTTCCTCAGTTGGAAGGAATGTTTTCCTTAATCTGTGGAGAGTTTCACTTGCCAAATAAATCTAAGATGCCCCTCCTCATCCATCACATTTAAATGAAATCACACTCTTCAGGCTTATAATAAATGCAGCAATGATGAAAATTCTCAAAGAAGTAGAAATTAAAAATGTTTTGCATAGGCATGAATAAAAGCTATCAGAGAAAAAAATACCAATTGTTCTGGAAAATAAATGACTAGAAATGACAGTGAGAGGAGAGAATGCTCCAGCTTCTGCAAAACTCACAGGACACAGGACTTTGGAGTGACTGGTACCCTCAGAGCCCTCATTCTAGAATTCTAAACTGTTCTTCCCACAAACACCTTGCCCTTTCTTCTCCACATCTTTGCTCACAATATTCCCTCTGAACTGAGCACCCATTCCTTCCCACCCAGTGTCTGGAAGTTTGAAGGCTCCCCAAGTTCGAATCCTACATATCAGATGATACAATTTATATGTCCATCTTCAATGAAGCCTTTTCTGAACTTCTCAGCTGGAAGTAATCTCTCTCTTACAAGGTCCTGTATGACCATCCGTGCTTCTCTTAAGGCAGTCCCATTTGTGCATGATGCAATGTTTATTTATGTACATAAGTGATCTCTCTGGATTCCTAAACACAGATGTTCTGCAAAGATCTCTGCTGGACCCTTTCTCTTGTCAGTCTATAGGGTATCCTCACACACTCAGACAACACATGTCCCTCCACCGTGGCCATTTCTCCACTGCTTTGCTGTCTCTTACCTCTATGAACATGGCTCCAAAATCTCTACTCCCATCTTCCAGCCGACGGGCCTCTCAAGTTTCAGCCCCTCCTTTCTGACTGCCTCTGAGATTTCTGCAGCAAGTTGCCCCTTTGAACCTTAAACTCAGTAAATCTACAGTGGAAATGGTCATCTTCCCCACCTAACATTCTTCCTCTGTTCTCCTTATGCTAAAGACACCACTGTCTTCCTGGTCATCTGGATGCGAAACTCTTCACTATCCTCACTGTCTAGATCCAGTTGGTAACAAAGCCTTGCCAACTTCATTTCTGTAATATGATTGTCATTTCAACCCTTTTTTCTCATCCCCTTGCCCTAACCAACTATTAATAATGTCTCATGTTGTCCACTACTGTATCCACAGTATCTCGAATGGTGTCTTACCTAAAGTGGAAAATCAGCAAATACACACTGAAAGATTAAATGAGTGAATTTCCCAACCCAACAGCTTTGCTCATGCAATTCTCTCCTCTTGAAGTGTCCTTGTACCCCGCAGTCAGTATCTTCACTGTACAAGGCAATTGCTATATCAGAGGGCAAAGGTCAGATTTCAGACTTCTGAATCAGTCATGATTCTTTTCAAACAAATTTGACTATTTTAAAGAGGACAACAAAAACAATTTTTCAAATGATGTGATGGAGACTTACAAAATGGAAGGGAGCCTGGAAATGGGCAGGGTAACCTACAGGCCAGACAGAAGCATTTGGCATGGATGCCACCACCTTTATTATCACTATACTCCACTGCCGCTGAACTAACAAGCCAATACAACCTCTTCATCTTAAGTTACTTGCTCAAGGTCTAAAGTCTCAGGTAGGCATGTACATTTGGCTATTCCCAGATTATATGCAGGGTTCAAGGTCATGGGGTACTTGTTCCTTGACTTTCATAGGAGGTGGCAAGATTGTCTCCAAAAGACTCATAAAATGAAAGAGTACCTATATTTATAAGAGGATTCAGATGCTTGGCAACAAAATAGGGCAACAAACGTCTACTACCCTGTGCAGTGGCCATGCCCAGTGGCCATGTTTCTTCAAGGAAAACAACAGAAAGTGTTTGTTGTCAATGATAAATTTCAAACTTTCAAGTGAGTATTAGAATTTTGAAAAATTTTGTCCACCATCATGAGCTAATCCTGAAAGATTCTTTTTTTCTTTTTCTTTTTGGCCACATTGCACAACTTGTGGGATCTCGGTTCCTTGACCAGGAAGTGAACCCAGGGCCTCAGCAGTGAGAGCACCAAGTCCTAACCATTGAGTCATCAGGGAATTCCTCTGTAAACATTTTTTAAATGAGATCCATGGTGATATTAATGGATGTATTTTTATTTTTCAGCAATAAAGTATATATATTAAAGTGTAGTTGATGTACAATATTATGTAAGTTGGGGTTTCCCTAGTGGCTCACAGTAAAGAATCTGCCTGCAGTGCAGGAGATGTGAGTTTGGCCTCTGGGCAGGAAGATCCCCTGGAGAAAGAAATGGCAACCCACTCCAGTATTCTTGCCTAGGAAATCCCAGGGACAGAGAAGCCTGGCAGGCTACAGTCCATGAGGTCGCAAAAGAGCTGAACATGACTGAGCGACTAAACAACACCAACAATTATATGTTACAGGTGAGCAATATTTAAAGGTGCAATTTTTTAAAGTTATAGTTCTTATAAAATATTGGCTGTATTCTCTGCATTATACAATATATCCTTGAGCAATAAAGTGTTTCTAATTAAGGTGTGTACTTTGTTTTTTTAGACATAATGCTATTGCACACTTTGTACACTACATTACAGTTTAAACATAACTTTTATGTGTGCTGGGAAGCCAAAAATTTGTGTGGCTTGCTTTGCTGTGATATTCACTTTATTTCAGTGGTCTGAAACCCTAACCCACAACATCTCTGACATATGTCTATATTTGGGCTTCCCAGGTGACACAGTGGTAAAGAATCTGCCTGTCAATGGAGGAGATGCCAAAGACTTGCTTGAGTTCCATCCCCGAATGGGGAAGATCCCCTGAAGTAGAATATGGCAACCCACTCCAGTATCCTTGCCTAGGAAATACCATGGACAGAGGACCCTGGTGGGCTTCATGGGGTTGCAAAGAGTGGGACACAACTGAGCACACACATCCCTATATGTACGTGAATATTTGTCATAAGCTGTTTATTTTTGTTTAAGATGTTCATGTTTCCACTTAGCAGTAAAACCTTTCTGTTTCCTAACTCCAGCTTTTAAAATTTCTCAATACCATATAAACTAATCCTGTTCTGTAGTGTAAATCAAGGGTGATTGTCAGCTTGTTTCATTATGAGACCTGAAAGAAAATAACATTTAATCCTAAAGAGATCCACATAAGCATAATGGATGTGTTTTTTAAATATTACATAATGAAATGTTCCACCATTTGGAAAATTTGTTTTTTTTTTTCCCCTTCAATTATTAAAAAAATTGAGATAGAATTGATATGTCACATCATATTAGTTTCACATGTACAACATCCCTTTATCTGCCCCTCACATCTGGTGATCTTGGACTCCAACCAGGTCACATCTCTGAATAGCATTTATTTCCTAAGGTGAAGCAGGGGTCATGTCCAGCCATGTTTGATCTCCAAGCTTGTATACACAATCCCACACCACCTACCCACAGTACCTTTGGGCATAGTCTCAAGGTGTTCAACTTGGTCAGGGAATTTGGGTTCATTGCAAAACGATCACCACAATTAGTCAAGTTAACTTGAGTAACAATACTCAAGATTTTTTAAGAGTGTAGAAAGGGGTCCTGAGGTCACAACATTTGAGAACTGCTAAGTGTTTTGGAATAAGCATGGTCTTTTGGAGCCATGTGGAAATGGTTCATTCTGGCTCTATTTTTTTCTATTTTTTCACTTGTTTTCTCTATTACCACGGGTAAGTCACTCAAGTTTTTTCAGTCCAGTCTGCCTGTAGGTAAAATATAATAAAAATAATAACTATCTCATAGGGTCATCTTTAGGATAAATCTGGTAATATCCAAAATACCTAAAACAGTGTCCAGCACACAGAGAAAACATAACTTACAATACCTATCATTGCTTATATTTTTTTGACCTGATAATTCTATACTGGAGAATAAGCTACAAGGAAATAACTTCAAAGGCTGGGGCAATATTTAAACAAAAGTGTTTATATTAGCACTTTAAACTATAGTGGAAAACTGAAAAGAATAAGAAACAAGATAAACACATGATGCTCTTACAATACAATAGATTATATAATCACTAAAACAGAAAAGTATACAGATTAGGTTGATTCATGCAAATCAACACATGAAAAAAATTTAGGGGAAAGATAATATTGTAAACAGTGTGTAAATGCATTATAACCATAACTGATACATTTTATAAATTGACAAATATTAGGACTTAATTTGAATAAAAAGTGAATTTAAGATTTACTAGCTTTTTTCCCTATAAACTTTCTTACATTCATATTTTTTAATTCTAGCAAATTCCTTAGTATTTTGGGGGAGCATCTGATAATTACCCTAAAGTATTTTGTGTATTTAGTCCTTAAGTCATGTCCAACTCTTTTGCAATCTTATGGATTGTAGCCCGCCAGACTCCTCTGTCCATGGGATTTCCCAGGCAAGAATACTGGAGAGGGTTGCCATTTCCTTCACCAGGGAATCTTCCTGCCCCAGGGATTGAATCTGTGTCTCCTACTTGGCAGGTGGATTCTTTACCACCAGGGAATCCATTCAGAAATTTACATAAGTTTATGCACATCATTTGCACTGAAGCTATACAGAGTTAACCCTGGAGTTAATCATATATACCAGATGTCCATCTTCTGTTGTAAATCTACTAAGTCTCACAAAATCCTTGAATTTGCAGATGACTCTCTAAAATTTGGAATTAAGGCCCATGTGGCCTCTGTCGTGAGACACCAGAGTCACGGTTTCGATCCTGGGTTGGGACAATCCCCTGGAGGGAGAAATGGCAACCCACTCCAGTGTTCTTGCCTGGAGAATCCCATGGACAGAGGAGCCTGGCGGGCTACAGTCCATAGCGGTCACCAAGAGTCGGACACGACTGAGCGACTAAGCACAGCCCGCAGCACAGCCTGTCACAGAACACTGTCACTAGGAGTGGGAGAACGTTCAGAGCCAACAAGTGAAAAGAAACCTCTGGAGCAGGTGGAAGGAGAGGACTCAGCTGTTTATGTCTAGCTCTTCGTCTTGAGAGGTGTTATGCTAATAAAATGATTTCTGTGACTGCTTCCTCACACTGAAGTATGGAAATAAATTCTCAGCTTTAGTCTTTCTTTTGATAGCACGTACTGTCTTTTTGGCTTCCAGCACTGAGAAGTTCCAGCCAGCAAAGCAGACTATAGACTCTCTTTTACTGACCAACTGATGTGTCCTTTATTCCAATCATCGTTATGGAGATGCTGAATGAACAATGAAATTTAAAACTTTTTTGAAAAATAATTACTCTCTCGCACCAGGGATGGTAACTCCTTTCACGATTTGCTGTCTTCACACCATAGAGTTGTCTCACTAACCTTCCAGTTACCGGACTGACTACTTTGTACCCAGTTAATTATTCACTGGGGCTTCCCAGGTGCCACTAGTGGTAAAGAACTCACTTGCCACGGCAGGAGAGGTTAAGAGACATGAGTTCAATCCCTGGGTCAGGAAGATCTCCAGGAGAAGGGCATGTCAACCCACTCCAGTATTCATTATATTAAATTTCCTCTCTTCAAAAAAAAAAAATTACACTCTCACCCCTGAAGCATTCCAATTCTTTCCATTTTTATGTTACTCTCCAGTCTTGTTGATAGGTAAATATATATTTATGTAGCTGCAATTTCAGATCCCCTTTCTTAAGATAATGGCATTATTTAAAAGCTCATTTTCCAAAAGCCACTGTTGCTGTTTATATCTGTGGCTGACATTTAACTAAGCCGGTGTTCATAAACATCAAGTATGAAGGGCCGGAGAAGAGAGCGTTGTCATTACATAATCTCAATGCTGATTACTGAAATCTCTAGCATGTTATCTGACCTTCCCAGTTTGGCCTCAATTTTGTCTTTTGCTCATATTTTAAGGTATCCTGCCCCCAATATTTCATTAAATTTTGTGGGAAAATAAAGAGCTATAATATCTGACATTTTAAGGAAGCATATTAAAATTTTTTAAAGGCAGCCAAGAATTTCGTAGCTTATTTACAACAGACTGACAAAGCGTTGCCATGGAAGATGTGACATCATCAGGACAATGAACGTGAGAAAATTGTTAAGAGTGTTATACAACGGAGAAATAAAAAGGAAAGGAAAGCTTGAACTTACAAGGAGGTCAAATCTCCTAGGAAATGAAAGTATTAGGTACAGTTGAAGTCCCATGATTTTTCTAATTTAGTGTTCTAAGGATCATTAAGATGTAATTTTTATCTAGAGAGACTGCTGTGAAAGAAGTGTTGGTTTTCCTAGCTTAATTGTCTCTTACGAATTCAGATGTTATATATTACTTAAGCATACTTGGAAAAAATCTGTTAGATTCCTATTCAAATAGAAATGGAAAAATTAATTGAGAAGAACCTAAAGAAAATACATTAGAGGATAACATTTTGGTGATTTTTCTATGGTATTTTTAAGGCACATTTAAAACCATCTCACTGCTTCTTTTCTGTTTTCTCAAGTGGGAAAGTTATACTGAAAGGTTAATAATAGCCAATAAGATTTATAGAGAACATTAAAAGATAGTTTTCAAATCTACATGTCTGTCATTCATCTTTCTCTGAGAATAAATTTTCATCCTTCTTTCATACGATGTCATAGATTGATGATGAATGCCCTAAGAAGGCATCTCATCACTCCTGCCTTTGGGTACAAATAAGTCTTGATCTAATCCGGAGGGGAAATTTTTATTGTAGGGAGCTAAAACACTTTTCTAAATGTTGCCTGTTTTCCTTCTGGTTGGGTCAACCCGCTGGGATGGCCTCAGAGTCTGCCTCTGGATTTCTTTTAGGGCGCCAGGTAAACCTGCCCCAGGTATTAACTCCAGAGATATCACAGTTCATCTTTCATATTTCCCATCTTCCCTGTTGGGGCCTCTTTTCTTCCAGGCCACACCTGGTGCCTTGCCTGTCATACACCTGTAATAACAGCCCTGGGCCAGCGCTGCAGGCAGGATGACTGAGCTGGCACTCAGAAGAAGATTCTCCCTGATTGAACCTGGGCTTCGTTTCCATTAATAGTCATTCTTTCTTCTCTCAAGTAGGCAATTTCCCTTTACTGTCCCCAGAAAATTCTGTTGAAAATCCCTGAAGTCTCAGAGGAATATGGCTTCAGTTAGTTGTAAAGTTTATTTACTATGATATAGGAAGGAAATTTTTTCCTTTCCAGAGAAGCAGACTAACTTCCTTTAAACCGTGATTTACTTCTGTGTGGCGATGTGCTTTTCCATGTGTAACTCACAGGGTGAGCATTCCATACGTGAGATAAAGTGGACTCAGGAGTAAATGGACTAAAGTAGGGGATGCTGAAGGTAAGGTAAGGTACGGTCTTCTCTTTGCATAGCTCTTTCCAAGGCTTTGGGAAAGGATTAAGCAATGTATTCACGTGCCACATGTTTCTGCAAAATTTGTAAAATGAGAGATATTTAAACTACGCTCAGTTAACAGGACTCTCTTGCTCCTTTGACTTACCCCATGAAGGTTTGTCCCCGTGTGGTGTGTTAGAGTCGCTATGGATAGTATAGGATCCTGGTAAGCGGAAATTAAGTTAGTGATACAGTTAAAGTCTCTGAGGGTATCTTCACGTAGTTTGCAGTCATTTTTGTGACAAGTTAAGTTATAGCCAGGTGTCCTGGTGAAGGAACAGCTTCCAGGAAAGCTTGTAACTCCCACTATGTTGACCCATCTGGCGCCATGACATAAAGCTGCAAAGCCAAGGTTTATACAACACGAATGGGTCCTATCACACCTCTGACCAAGATTGTGTAAGTAAGTGGTGGAGAAACATGTTTGAAATGTCCTAAGCTAGAGTATGGGAAATTCTTCCAGTCATCAGATGTACAAATCCGTAAGTGGAAGATTCAGTTTGCCTCCAAGTCTAGGCAAAAGCATGGCTTTCCAGTTGGAACATATATGATGAAGTAGCACATACAATTATCAACACATCATACAGGTCTTTCTTTTGCGATGGGAATTGTGTGAAACAGAATTGATCAAGATTCCTTAGATTTTAAGGCACAAACTGGTAGCAGTATCAAAACCAGCAAGTACGTCTGTGTATGAGGTTGTGAAGATTCCCTAGTCTCTAGTCCCTAGTTCCTAGTCTCTACACTAGTCATTCCCTAGTCTCAAAATGTGAAACAAATTTTGATCAACTGCTGCAAGAAAGACTGAATTACTTTCATATATTTCTTTACAGAAGATGATATTACAAAATAGCTGTTGCATAAAGAAGATACTAAAAGCTTTAAGCCAAAACAAGTAGAAGAAAAGTATGATAATAGTATGTTATGCAGTTAATTATTAAAAATATCATGTAATTTTTCTGAGTTTGTATTATTTACAGTATTCATCAGCATTAGAATGTTTTTAACTTATTGTAATTTCTATTATCATTCTAACTTTTAACCTACTTTTACAGTCATAATTTTGTATCCTTTTCTTTAAAGAAGGGCCCCCAATTAAGTAAGCTTTCATCTGTACAAAACTTGTACCTGCGTCTAAATGAAATGAGATGATCTGAGTCAAGTTGATCCCTGGCATCTGACACAATGGGCTAATCAAACAAAAATGAACTTAGTAAGAAAAGGTAAAAATAGCCAAGATGCTATAAGCTGGGCAAGGAGTAAGATATATCTTTTATAAACATAAAAACATATTTTCTGTCAGTGGATATGATGGTTTAGATAAGATCACATATGGGAAGGGGTTTCCCTGGTGGCTTAGATGGTAAAGAATCTTCCTGCAATGCAGGAGAGGTGGGTTTAATCCCTGGCTCAGGAAGACCCCCTAGAGAAGGAAACAACAACCTACTCCAGTACGCTAGCCTGGAGAATTTCAAGGACAGAGGAGCCTGGTGGGCTATAGTTCATGGAGTTGCACAGTCGGACAAGACTGAACACAGCATGTTGGAGGGATATTAATGTTAAACATTTTTAAAAACTTACTTTTGAGGGATTTTTTGCCACCAGAATTTTTTTTAATTCATTTATATTAGAGGAATTTTCTCTAAATTGACACAAGTCCAAAACATATACCTAAGATATTCAATGGATTATTGAATTGAATTGTCTTTCCTACCTTCATAAGCAGGCCTCTGTCCAGGGGAGCCTACTCTTCATCTCAAATTTATGTACAAATTCAGCTCCTTGGAAAGTGAAACTAGTGCTAGTGACATGTCAAGCCGTAGATTATTACAGTATCCTGGAACCAGTTTTCTTGGTGCTGCCTCTATAAATTCTTGTTAGGATGATTAGTTAATTCTTACTCTTCGTTCCAAAGGTCTGAATTTCCGGGGCAAGCAAAGGCACATCGTTGGCGGTAGATTCTTGCCTCTGGAATTTACATTCCTTGTTATCCTTCTGAGATCTGGGAGTTTCTGATCCTATCTCCCAAATACCTGCCCAAAGCCCTCAACAGTGCTCCACACTCTGGGTTTCTGACTGACTGACCTTCATAATGAAGGGTAATGGTGTTGCGGGAAAGGCTTGAAGAAACCCTCTTCTACATCCACCACTGCTTCAATTTTTATCTTTTCATTCTGGAATTAAATCCATTTTTTTCTGGAGTATTTACTATCAGGTTTCATTCTCCAGTATAAATCTTACAGGAAGGATGTAGCTGATTAATGATAATAACTGCGTTGAGACACTGCTAGAATCCTGCTCTGGCTGCTTCTCTCTCTTTTGCTTGAACTCTGCTTAAAAAACAACAAAAAAAACTAGACAGTTTTGCTCAAACTGTGAAGGAGCACAACGAAGCACTTAGAAAATCCAATGATGGGAAACAGATTGCATCTGTCATGTTTTCTGCACACCCTAATGCAACATGGATATATAAAAAAATATCAAATTAAAAAAGTTTCCAGAGGATATACAGAAGTTGCATTAGACTTCATTTAAAAATTTTTTTCACAAATTTTATCCACTTGAGGAGTTATATTTAATCCACATGTCATTTTTATTGCCATTAAGTATTTGAGATTAGTTAAAATTGCTGTGTGCTTCCCTGGTTGCTCAGTGGTAAAGAGTCTGCCTGCCAATACAGGAGATGTGGCTTCAGTCCTTGAATCGGGAAGGTCCCTTGGAGGAGGAAATGGCAATAAGTATCCTTGCCTGGGAAACCCCATGGACAGAGCAGCCAGGAGGGCTACAGAATTGAACATGACCTAGTGACTGAACACACATATCGTGTTCTTTGTGTTGGAAGAATGATTCATCAGAAGTATATGAACTGCTAAGCCAGTATGAGTGATTTTCTGGAGATTGTTGTACCGGGTCAGAAAGATCAGCCCTCAGAAGGATGGCGGCAACCTGCCAAACAGCACAACTTGGCCCTTACTCGAGCTGATCAAGTCATGAGTCTCTTCTGTTTATTAGACTGTGTTCAAGAATTGAGAGGAGAATATGACCCACTGTCTCTCTACTGCATTTTAATCACCCACAAAAAACAAATTTCTTTCAGGCAAATGCTCCATAATCTGAAAATACTAACAGTGTAACTCTTTTATTCAAATATTCCAGCAAACCATTAGCCACTGTGTTAACACTTGCCACAGAATACTCAGGTTCCAACTGGCCAAGTGTGACCTTGCCAGCATTTTAGGTAAGTTTTTATATGTGTCTATTATTAAATGTATTATCTGATATCAATATCATAGGATTTATATATGTATATTAGTAATCTTTATGTACAAAAAGCCTTTAACTCAAACCCCCAGAGAATTAAAAGAACTGGAAATCAGAAGTCATGGGTTTTCTCATTTTGTTTTCTTATGTTGGTGCTGTTTAGACACTGCTGCTGCTGCTGCTGCTGCTGCTAAGTCGCTTCAGTCGTGTCTGACTCTGTGCGACCCGATAGACGGCAGCCCACCAGGCTCCGCCATCCCTGGGATTCTCCAGACAAGTCATGTCCAATTCTGAGACCTCATGGACTGCAAGGAAAGGATGCCAGGCTTCCCTGTCCTTCACTATCTCCCAGAGTTTGCTCAAACTCATGTCCATTGAGTTGGTGATGCCACCCAACCAGCCTTCTGTCATTCCCTTCACCTTTGCCTTCAATCTTTCCCAGCATGAGGGTCTTTTCCAGTGAGTCAGCTCTTTGCATCAGGTGGCCAAAGTACTGGAGTTTTAGCTTCAGCATCAGTCCTTCCAATGAATATTCAGGGTTGATTTCCTTTAGGATCTCCTTGCAGTTTGATCTCCTTGCAGTCCAAGGGACTCTCAAGATTCTTCTCCAGTGCCACCATTCAAAAGCATCAATTCTTCGGCATTCAGCCTTCTTTACATTCCAACTTTCACATCTGTCCATGACTATGGACAAACGGAAAAACCATAGCTTTGACTACGCTTGTTTTCTTATAGTTTTAATTATTAAAGTAATACTTATGACTAAAATGCTCATTTTAACAATAGATGAACGTAAAGAAAAAGGTCAATAGTCTTTCTGTGCTTCCTTTCCTAAATCGCTGCCTGTTAGTGACTAACAATTAGCTAGGTGTTTTCTCATGCCTTTCTCCAAGACAACACAGCTCTGCAGATCTGATTTTGCCCATGGCTAGCTGGGAAACAAAGCATGAGACTCAAGACTTCAGTTTCCTCTTGTAAAAATAAGGATGCTTCAAAACTACAATGAGATACTACATTAAACTCACTAGGATTGTTAAAAAAGACAGGTAATAACAAGTGTTGGCAAGAATGTAGAGAAATTGGAAACCTAGTATACTGCTGATGGGAATGTAAAATGGTGCAGCCATTTTGAAAAATAGCAGTTCCTAAAAATATTAAACATAGAGTTAATATATTTAATATATCTTAGGAACAGTTTTTTAATATATTTATGTATATCATATAGCATTTAATATGTTAGTTTATGACCTAGTAATTCTACAAAGGTATACATATAAGAGAAATGAAAACATATGTCTACACCAAAATGAATGTTCATAGCTGCATTGTTAATCATTGCCAAGAAGTAGAAGCAACCTAAATGTCCATCAACTGGGTAAATAGAATGTAGCATGTCCACACAATGGAGCATTATTCAACCATAAAAAGAAATAAGATACTGACATGAGCTAAAACATGGATGAAACTTAAAAACATATGATTCTATGTATGAGAAATGTCTAGAACAGGCATATCAGAGACAGAAAGCAGATTAATGGTGTCAGGGGCTAGGGTATCAGGCTTCTGCCAACCCACAGAAATGTTTTATAATTACATTCTGGCAATGGTTGCACACCTATGTGACTATACTAAAAACCACTGAGCTATAAACTTTAAATGGGTCAATTTTATGGTACTGATATACAAAGTATATCTCAATAAAGCTATAAAAAAGAAAAGTGAGGAAGTTTAACTTTGTTGCACTACAACATACTTTTAGATAACAGAATTTCTCTCTGACACAACACGAAGACACTTCCATGTTCTTTCTTATTTGTTGACAAATCAATTTCAATACCAAGTTCTTTACCAGTTTATTGGATTCACTCCCTTTCTCCCATTATCTTAAAATCATATAGACTTAACATGAGCTTTTACTTAGGACAATACAGAATACAAAATATCTCGGTCAACAGGAAAGTAAAAATGAGTTGTAACTAGTGTTCTTTTGCCTTTGTATACACAGTAGGGTCCTTTATTCATCCTAATAATTGATCAGAGAGTCAAAATATTGGACTGGTCCTATTGGTAAAGGATATCAATTTTTAGTTTCTAATATTTCTAGTATAATTATTATATTTTTAAGCCTGAAAATAAACTTAATTTAGCTGTCATTTGGCCAAGGCAAATGTCCAGCACAGGAACCATCTCTATACAGACCTTCAGCAATTGCTCCAGGATATCTTAGAAGGCAGGGGCTTCTGATCTGCACCCTATGGAGGTGAGGGAGGAGACTAGAGACTATGTTTGCAAAAGATTGAGGAGGCTTCAAGTGAACATTTAGGTCCATATACATTACAGAATGATGTATGAAAATTAGGGCAGATCAAGGGAAGGGGGAAAAGCCATTCCCCCATTCTTTTCTTGGAACAGGCACTGGCTTAGCAATTTTCTTAGTATCAGAAATAACTTTCTCCTTGCCTGTACTTCCAGTGGGGAAAACTCCTCTATTCACACTCAGAGAAGGCAAGCCTGAGCATGACCCTGACTCCTATGCAGTAGCCAAATACACCAGAGTTAGGCCTTTTAAATTTAAAATAAAGGTTATATATTTTATGAAAGTAACTTACAACTTAAGGGAGACAGAAAATAAGTTTGGAAAAGTAAGTTGAGGTCAGATTATAGAAGGCACAGAGCCAGATTAAGGAGCATGGGTTGTATTTTAGAGGTGAAAAGAGAAATGAAAGGTTTGGAAAAGGAGATTGACAAAAGTAGAGAAATGGTGCATGGGAGAAGCTGATGGAAGACAGACACTGAAGGTAAGTCTTCAAGGACCTCTTCGAGGAGTAAACTTTTAGACTAGAATGTTAGTGGACAGAGTGAAGAAGGAGGAAGACGTTTCTAAGGCACTGAGGTATAAGAGTCAATGGAAGTTTGTGGCTGATCAGATATGGGAGAAGAGAGATGAGGACAAGGAATTATCAAGCATAAGGGGGGTGTTAGGGGCTTCCCTGGTGGCTCAGAGGAAGAGAATTCACTTACAATGAAGGAGAATTCACTTACAATGGGTTCGATCCCTGGGTTGGGAAGATCCCTTGGAGGAGGGCAAGACAACCCACTCTAGTATTCTTGCCTGGGAAATCCCATGGACAGAGGAGCCTGGTTGGCTATAGTTCCATAGCATCTCAAAAGAGTCAGACACAACTGAAGTGACTTAGCATGCATGCCCATATGAGAGGGATGTTAAATCTCAGAGCAGTGAGACTGCTGATGCCATAACAAAAATAGGAAGTCTGGAGGCGGGGGCACTTGAGGACCAGGTTCATGATTCAATTAATATCACTGGTGGCCAGACATGTGACATGAAATGTCCAACAGGTCACTGAAGCCAGGGAACTGGAGCTGAGGAGTGGTCCTGGTTACACACTGGGTCGTCATAGTATGACAGCTGAAGCCATGAAGATGGACAAGATTTCAGAGGGATGGTTGGGGCAGGGTATGGAGCAGATGGCCGACAGCTGCTCCTTGGGGACACGCCACTGTCTTGGGACTGGAGATGTCCAGGAAGCAGCTGCCAGAGAAGAAGGGGGTACTCCAGAATTTCATTGTTTCTCTTAACACCAGGAAGAAAGGGGTTTCAAGGAAGAAAGTGGGAAGTAAACTATTTCAAAAGCTGCTAAGAGAATGGGAATGGAATTTAGTGAGAGGTTGAGTTTAAGTACATAGTTGCAGTGGAGTCCTCGGGCCAGAATTCATATAATAGGGACTAATAGGAGATCAGTGGAGAAAAAATAGGAGCAGAAAGTAGGATTACTCTCCATGAAAATTTAGCAATGAAAGAAAATAGAAAAACAGCAAGTTATCTGGGGGAAGCAGGAGGGGTTAAATGAAGAGTTGCCTTGTCCCACTTTCTTTCCATTAGAGAGGAGATGGGCATGTATGAAGATGTCAGGAGAGCAAAAACAGTCAAAACTACTTAACAAGAAAAAAATGAAAGAGAAAGCAAGGTCCACATATTTAGATGATTTTCAATTTCTGTTAGAGCTAATTCCTCCAGCCAGTCTCACAGGGAAACCTAATATGTAAAACAAATAGAAGGGGAGTTACTGTACTGAAGGTTACAATGTGGTGTATGAGTTGGGAAGTGTTGCTTCGGGTTCAGTTTCTTCTATGAAAATTAATGACATGCCTGATCTCATTTGGCCTCCTTATCACTGTTGTTGTTTAGTTGTTAAGTTGTGTCTGTCTCTTTTGTGATCCTGTGGACTTGAGCCCACCAGGATCCTCTGTCCATGGGATTTCCCATGCGAGAATACTGGAGTGGATTGCCATTTCCTCCTCCAGAGCATCTTCCCTGTCTAGGGGTGGAATCCGTGTCTCCTGCATTGGCAGGCAGATTTTTTACCACTGAGCCACCAGGGAAGCCCTCCACTTCCTGGGGGAGGCATTTTTATTGTTCTAGTTTACATTTGAGGAGACGGGTGTAGAGTGGCTTAGTGACATTAAAAAATCACACATGCAGGGTGGGGCAGAGTCAGGATTAGAACCCACAGTATACAGTCCCAAATCTCTTTCTGATACAGCACTGAAAATGCCTTTTTCTTTCTGCTATAGTACACTCTCTTCCTTGTCAAAAGGATATCCTTTGAAGAATCAGGAGCAACAAAAAGAAAATAAAGTTTTGGGGAAAATATACAGCAAATAATAGCTCAGTAAAATCAGCTCCAATTTTACCAGAGACTCTAAAAGGTGGTGCATTTTAGAAGGGAGTTATGGTCTCATGGTACCTTTAAAAAAATTATTTCTTATTGAAAAACATGATTTTTCTTCTTTTCATATATGATAGGCATTCCTGCTGGAAAATGTAAAATAGTGCAGCCATGTGGAAAACAGTATGGTGGTTCCTCAAAAAATTAGACATAGAATTACTATACGACCCAGAAATCCCATTCTGAGTGTATACCCATCAGAATTGAAAGCTGAACTCAAAAAGATATCTGTACATCAGTGCTCATAGCAACATTATACACAATAGCCAAAAGGTAGAAACAACCCCAAAGTTCATTAGTGGATGAAAGGAATACACAAAAATGTGGCAAATACATACAGGCAAATGGGATGTTATTCAGCTTTAAAGGGAAATAAAATTCTGATACACGCTACAACATGGATGAACCTTAAAGACTTTATGCTAAATGAAATAAAGTGAGTCACTCAGTTGTGTCGGATTCTTTGCAACCCCATGGACTATAGTCCATGGAATTCTCCAGGCCAGAATACTGGAGTGGGTAGCTGTTCCCTTCTCCAGGGGATCGTCCCAACCCAGGTCTCCGGTATTGCAGGCGGATTCTTTACCAGCTGAGCTGCTGCTGCTGCGGCTAAGTCGCTTCGGTCGTGTCTGACTCTGTGCGACGCCACAGACGGCAGCCCACCAGGCTCCGCCATCCTTGGGATTCTCCAGGCAAGAACACTGGAGTGGGTTGCCATTTCCTTCTCCAGTGCATGAAACTGAAAAGTGAAAGTGAAGTCGCTCAGTCCTGTCCCACTCTTAGCAACCCCATGGACTGCAGCCTACCAGGCTCCTCCGTCCATGAGATTTTCCAGGCAAGAGTACTGGAGTGGGGTGCTATTGCCTTCTCTGACCAGCTGAACTATCAGACACTAAAAGATAAATATAGTATGATTCCACCTGTATGAGGAACTGCAAATAGTCAAATTTATGGAGTCAGAAAGTAGAACAGTGGTTATCCGGGCTAACAGAGGGAGCATGGAGAGTTATTATTTCATGAGTACAGTTTCTGTTTGGGACGATGAAAAACTTCTGGAGATAAAGAGTGATGATGGCTGCATGGCAAAGTGAATATACTGAATGCCAGTGAAATTCTATTTTAAAATTATTAAAGTGGTAAATTTTAGGTTACATATATTTTACCAAAATACAAAAGAAGAGGAATTTTGTCCTTTGTTGCCTTCTCTGCCATATTCAATTTCTTGGCTTCCATAATAGTTGCCAAGTCGTGCCTGACTCTTTGGGGACCTCTTGGGGTGTAGCCCACCAGTCTCCTCTGTCCATGGGATTCTGCAGGCAAGAATACTGGAGTGAGTTGCCATTTTCTTCTCCCGGGGATCTTTCTATCCCAGGCATCAAACCTGCATATGCTGCATCAGTAGGAGGGTTCTTTACCATTGGGAAACCACCTGGGAGGCATTCCTGAGAGACTCTCCAAATGAGTGACCAGCAAACCTGTATATTAAGAATGATTCTGGGACTCCCCTGGTGGTCCAGTGGTTAAGACTTTGCCTTCCAATGCAGAGGGTGTGGGTCCAATACCTGCTAAGGGAGCTAAGATTCCACATGCCTCACAACCAGAAAACCAAAACCTAAAACAGCAGCAATATTGTAACAGATTCGATAAAGAGGCTTAATGGTCCACATAACAAACATTTTTTAAAAAAACAAAAGGATGGTTCTTGCTCGATATTTTTATCTTACTTAATTTTGTAGGCATAAGTTTCTTACTTCTAGAGCAAGAAATGTAAATGAAATCAAACAATCATCAGTTCAGTCACTCAGTCATGTCTGATTCTTTGCGACCCCATGGACTGCTGCACACTAGGCTTCCCTGTCCATCACAATCAAACAATAGTTCATTTCAGTCGCTCAGTCGTGTCCGACTCTTTTCGACCCCATGAATCGCAGCACGCCAGGCCTCCCTGTCCATCACCATCTCCCGGAGTTCACTCAGACTCACGTCCATCGAGTCCGTGATACCATCCAGCCATCTCATCCTCGGTCGTCCCCTTCTCCTCCTGCCCCCAATCTCTCCCAGCATTACTTTTCCAGAGAGTCAACTCTTTGCATGAGGTGGCAAGTACTGGAGCTTCAGCTTTAGCATCATTCCTTCCAAAGAAATCCCAGGGTTGATCTCCTTCAGAATGGACTGGTTGGATCTCCTTGCAGTCCAAGGGACTCTCAAGAGTCTTCTCCAACACCACAGTTCAAAAGTATCAATTCTTTGGCGCTCAGACCTTCTTCACAGTCCAACTCTCACATCCATACGTGGCCACAGGAAAAACCATAGCCTTGACTAGATGGACCTTAGTCGGCAAAGTAATGTCTCTGCTTTTGAATATAATATCTAGGTTAGTCATAACTTTTCTTCCAAGCAGTAAGCGTCTTTTAATTTCATGGCTGCAATCACCATCTGCCATGATTTTGGAGCCCCCCAAAAATAAAGTCTGTCACTGTTTCCACTGTTTCCCCATCTATTTCATATGAAGTGATGGGACCGGATGCCATGATCTTCATTTCCTGAATGTTGAGCTTTAAGCCAACTTTTTCCACTCTCCTCTTTCACTTTCATCAAGAGGCTTTTTAGCTCCTCTTCACTTTCTGCCATAAGGGTGGTGTCATCTGCATATCTGAGGTTATTGATATCTCTCCTGGCAATCTTGATTCCAGCTTGTGTTTCTTCCAGTCCAGCATTTCTCATGATGTACTCTGCATAGAAGTTAAATAAGCAGGGGGACAATATACAGCCTTGACATACTCCTTTTCCTATTTGGAACCAGTCTGTTGTT
>SJYQ01000778.1:189635-237076 GCA_006410935.1 Redunca redunca | reverse complement strand
TGCCTGACTCTTTGGGGACCTCTTGGGGTGTAGCCCACCAGTCTCCTCTGTCCATGGGATTCTGCAGGCAAGAATACTGGAGTGAGTTGCCATTTTCTTCTCCCGGGGATCTTTCTATCCCAGGCATCAAACCTGCATATGCTGCATCAGTAGGAGGGTTCTTTACCATTGGGAAACCACCTGGGAGGCATTCCTGAGAGACTCTCCAAATGAGTGACCAGCAAACCTGTATATTAAGAATGATTCTGGGACTCCCCTGGTGGTCCAGTGGTTAAGACTTTGCCTTCCAATGCAGAGGGTGTGGGTCCAATACCTGGTAAGGGAGCTAAGATCCCACATGCCTCACAACCAGAAAACCAAAACCTAAAACAGCAGCAATATTGTAACAGATTCGATAAAGAGGCTTAATGGTCCATATAACAAACATTTTTTTAAAAAAACAAAAGGATGGTTCTTGCTCGATATTTTTATCTTACTTAGATTTTGTAGGCATAAGTTTCTTACTTCTAGAGCAAGAAATGTAAATGAAATCAAACAATCATCAGTTCAGTCACTCAGTCATGTCTGATTCTTTGCGACCCCATGGACTGCCGCACACTAGGCTTCCCTGTCCATCACAATCAAACAATAGTTCATTTCAGTCGCTCAGTCGTGTCCGACTCTTTTCGACCCCGTGGACTGCCGCACACTAGGCTTCCCTGTCCATCACAATCAAACAATAGGAAGTCCTAAAATGTTACTTTCTTTTTTAGAAAGCCTGGAGACCTACCAGGATACATCCCAGTATTAGCTAACATATTCTGATGGGGATAGCAGTTTGATGATGTTAGTAAACTAGAAAGATCATCTAGACTCTTGACATTTACACTGTGGGCTATGCACAAGCTGGGATAGCATCATCTGGGGCTTGTTATCAACAGAAATGTTTATTCTTGGGTATCATCTGAGATCTACCAAATAAAAGTCTGCATCTTAGAAATTCCCCAAGTGTTTCCTGTGCATGCATAATGTCTGTGAAGCACTAGTCTATCCTGCCTTCTTAAATGCAGCACAAAAATTTTTTTTCTCCTTGGAGCTAGAAGTAGGGCACAATCATTTACTGCAGATGTGCTATGTAATAGGCACTATACAGAGTCACCAATGTTATATCATTTAACACAAAATAAATAACAATAGAGGTATAAAGTACTGTCCCCAATTAGTAGATGAAAAAATTGAGGCACAGTCTTCACATTGTCACCCAGCTAGAAAGCACTAGGACCGGCATTTGACTTCAGGTGTTCTATTACACCAAGCTGCCTTTGAAGCATTCTAAAGACAGCATTCTAAAACCTTTCTGAATAAAATGTTACTTAAGACTTTCACTAAGGAAAACATGGCATAAGTCAGAATCGTAAAGCTATAAACATTGAGCATTTATCATTGTGAAGTGCTCTCCTTTATTAATCCTCACAAAAATGAGGCGAGGGAAACATGATCTTCATTCTGTAAACAAAAGAGCAGAAGCTCAGAGTAACTAGAGGTTTGTCCACGGTCATCAAGCTGTGAGTCAGAATTGGAATTAAGGTGAGAAAGCTCAACTGTTAACCATCGATACCCTGTCTCCTCTCTGAGGTCATTTAGATACTCAGCCACGGTAACTCTTCTGCAGTTGTTAGCTGCTGTGGTCTGTAGCCAGCTGGCGTGACACGGGACAGTCAGCCTTCCTTCATGTGACCAAACGAAACCACAGGGAACCCACCTGTCATTAGGGCCTGGCTTTGCTCTGCACTATCCGCCAGTCTCTATTAATTTACGAGGTCCTGTGATCAAATTCTCAGGATCTGGTAGTCTTCCAAACTCAGCATGTTGTGAGCACAAGTCTCCCGGCCCGTTCTTTCCTCATGTGACTTGTCTCCGGGGTCTGGATGCCCGGCCACCCTAGTGTCCTCTCATCACTTCCTAGGACAGATGGCACCCCTTCCAAACTCGCATGCTTACTCAGCTATTTCCTTGGCTTCTAGAGCTCATGCTCCTCTTTGCTAACATCGACTCATTCATTCTTCAGGTCTCAACCTTCCTGTTAACTTCCTCGGGGAAACTTTCTCCAACCCCCCAGTACAGGTCAGGTTTCCCTGCTGGAGACTCCACCGTGGCACTTGAAAGTGTGAAAGTGTTAGTCACTCAGTTGTGTCCAACTCCTTGCAACCCCATGGACTGTAGCTTGCCAGGCTCCTCTATCCATGGAATTCTCCAAGCAAGAATACTGGTGTGGGCAGCCATTCCCTTCTCCAGGGGATCTTCCTGACCCAGGGATTGGAGCTGGGTGCTCCTGCAAACAAATTCTTTACCAGGGAAGCCCCCTCGTGGCACTTATCACAAGTGGAATGTATTCATTATTTCTTAATAAATTCTCTAACGTATTAACTTCGTCCACTAAATGGTGAATTCTGAGAATGTAAGAATCATGTTATATTTTATACTATCCTCTCCAGGCACAAATACCTAAAGGATAATTTCCAATAAATATTTGTTGATTTAATTAATTAGTGTTAATAATGTCTGTGAAAATATTTTTGTACACTACAAAGTTTTATAAATGTGGTATTGTTACATTCATTATTTGTACTCTACTTAAAATTTATACTTTAGTGTGATTATGACAAATAACAAATTTGTATATGTTAAATTAACTAATATATTTTCTCTTATTTTAATGCTTGAGTCTAACTTTGGTCAGTCTTATGGCTTTAAATGGGGCTTCCCAGGTGACTCCGTGGTAAAGAAGGAGCACTGTCAGCGCAGGGACCGCAGAGACTCGGGCTCCACCCCTTGGTTGGGAAGATACCCCAGAGGAGGAAACAGCAACCTGCTCCAGTGTTCTTTTTTTTAAATAATATTTATTTATTTATTTGGTTACGCCAGGTCTTAGTTGGAATATGTGGGATCTTTAATTGAGACCTGCAAACTGTTAGTTGTGGCATGTGGGATCTAGTTCCCTGTCCAGGGATCAAACCCTGGCCCCCTGCATTGGGAGCACAGAGTCTTAACCACCGGACCACCAGCTCCCTGCTCCAGTATTCTTGCTTGGGAAATCCCATGGACAGAGGAGCCTGGTGGGCTGCAGAAAGTATGTGTTTGCAGACAAATGTGTTCGGGGTTTTTTTGGTCAGAAAATGTAGATCATGTTACACAAGAGTCTTCCAACTTCTGTCATAGTTGCCAAGATAGTAAAATGAATCCAGTGCCCAACTTTAACTCTTCAAAGTCTGGCATTCTTTACTTTTCTGCTCTTTTTAAATGACTTCTGTTCTATATTTATTTCTCATTGTTCTGTTTTACATTGTATTAAGAAGCCCAGAGTCCTTTGGGGCTGTAGGCACGATAGAAAACCTCTTTAGCATGAGTTATCAGCACTTCAAAAAGTAAGGGCATTTTAAAGGAGGAGCTGGCAGAAATAAAGCTATTAGCTTTACTACAGTAAGGGAATATAGACACTGTGCCATTTGCACTGGAGAAATACACTGTGCATTGAGCATTCTTTAAGCTGAGCACCGAAGAATTGACGCTTTTGAACTATGGTGTTGGAGAAGACTCTTGAGAGTCCCTTGGACTGCAAGGAGATCCAACCAGTCCATCCTAAAGGAGATCAGTCCTGAGTGTTAATTGGAAGGACTGATGCTGAAGCTGAAACTCCAATACTTTGGCCACCTCATGCGAAGAGCTGACTCATTGGAAAAGACCCTGACTCTGGGAGGGATTGGGGGCAGGAGGAGAAGGGGACGACAGAGGATGAGAGGGCTGGATGGCATCAACGACTCGATGGACATGAGTTTGGGTAAACTCTGGGACCTGGTGATGGATAGGGAGGCCTGGCGTGCTGTGATTCATGGGGTCGCAAAGAGTCAGACACGACTGAGCGACTGCACTAAACTCATGCGTGTGTGTGTAATTTACTTCAGTCATATCTGACTCTTTGTGACCCCATAAACTATAGCCCACCTGGCTCCTCTGTCCGTGGAATTCTCGAGGCAAGAATACTGGAGCGGGTTGCCATTTCCTCCTCCAGGGATCTTCCCAACTCAGGGATTGAACCTGGGTCCCCACATTATAGGCAGATTCTTTATCATCTGAGCCACCAAGGAAGCCCCTCTATAAAACCTAAGATTGACCAGTTAGACTCAGCTATTAAAATAAAAGAAAATGTATTACAGTTAATTTAACATAAAAAATTTATTATTTACCATCAATCTCACTAAAGCTTTTTTTAGTGTTCCTCAAATTAAAATCATATATAACTCCTAACTAAGAGAAGGTAATCTTTAACACAGGATCTCTAAGTCTAGCCACTATTTTTTAGTTCATGGTAACAATGTGTAAGAAACCACTTTGTAAACATTATTTAGTAAAGGTTTTGTGCTCTGTCCCTCAGTCATGTCTGACTTTTTGCAACACCATGGACTGTAGCCCTCCAGGGTCTTCTGTCCATGGGATTCTCCAAGCAAATGTACTGGAATGGTTTGCCATTTCTTCTCTACCCAAGAGCAATTCTACAGTTATAACTATTCTTACTCTTATTATATAAAAAAATCACTTAATATGTTAAATGTTTTGAATCTTGAATATTGAATCTGGGCATTCTGAGCATCCTAAACAGCTGTGCTCTGGCTTCTGTCATTTAAAGAAAATAATTTTTTGCTAGCAAAATATTAACGTTAACATTTTTAAGAGTTTATTGTATACCAAGCACTGTGTTAAGTACTTTATGCAAATGATCTCATACAATCCTCACAATCCTAAGAATAGAACCATTATTATTTTTACCCTCCTTTTAAGATGAGAGGAGAAGTTAGTAACTTATTAACATAAACCAGGGTGATTTTCATAGCCTCTAACAATAGTTATGGCAAGGAGACCTAACAATCAGAATGGACATTGTCTATAGCCCTGAAGGGTCTAGAAGTCCAGTAAATTCCATTTAGCTCTTGCGTTACTGGCTGGACCTGGGGTTGTGGATGTAGGATCAGATAGACTGGGAATTCAGCTGAACACCAGCTCTGCACATAAAACAAGACACTTGCATGGTGAGTATTAGACTGAGAATTAATTTCAACAGATTACTAACTCTGCACCAGACACTGAGTAAGTCCCTCAGTCAACAGGACTGAGGAAGATGTGATATAAAACCAAGGAACTTGGAATTGGAAGACCTGAGGGTTGGTCTTGGACCTGATTTGGGGAGCTGAGTGATTTGGGATCTGAGTGACTAGCTTCTTGGAGCTTCTTAGAAAATGGATTAATTTTCTAATTAGTACAACTCAGGGTAGGCAGAGGGTGATTGATTTTTCAGGAGCCTAGATCATGAGCAACCATTTCTTAAAGATTTGCAACTTCCTTCATGTACATGTCAAGTTACATTTAGCTGATGTTTTCTTATTTGGTGGCACTGTGAAAATCTGCATTTGAAACTCTACAAGCCAAGGACTTCCCTGGTGGTTCAGCGGGCTAAGACTCTGCGCTGCCAAGTGCAGGGTGTGGAGGTTCGATCCCTGGTGGGGCAACTGAGATCCCACGGGCAGTTCTGCGCAACCAAATGACTAAAAGAAACTCTACAAGCCAGCAAAATTGATTGAAATTGTTAAATAATTTAGACCAACTAAACCTTGTACACAAAATATATAATTATGTAAATTGCTGTGACTGATGTTGGAATGTAACGGTTTACCCAATGAAAGCTAAAGGTGTTCTCTAATTAAAGTCTTTTAAATTCATGCTGATATTTGTACAGTTGAAATGCCATAGTTGGGTTCAAATGAGTTCTTCAGGGAACACGTGGCTGTAGAAAATAATAATCTTGCCATAATTATTTTCAGTGTATATTTAATGATGTCATGGCTTATGCAATGGTAATGTTCAGACGCAACGGATTGTTAATGATGTGATTAATGAAAAGTTAAATATGTCATCATTTAGAAAATCTGTGACTACCTAATGTTTTGTTATGTTATGCTAACGTGATTTTTTTTCACATGTTGGATGATAAATATCACACGTTACTTTCTTACATAGTTTATTTATATAAATATGCTGGGATAGGACTTTACATACACTTACTGTATACTTAGAACACACAGACTCTGGTATTTATCCATCCTCATGCATGCGTGATAAGTCACTTCAGTGTGTCCGACTCTTTGGGACTCTGTGAACTCTAGCCCACCAGGCTCCTCTGTCCACGGGGATTCTCCAGGCATGAATACTGGAGTGAGTTGCCATGCCCCACTCCAGGGGATCTTCCTGACCCAGGGATGGAACCTGAGTCTCTTCTGTCTCCTGCATTGGTAGGCAGGAAGCCCAGCTATCCTCATAGAAACACATTTCTGAATGTTGTCAGCAACTGACATTCTGGTAAGGGAAGCAACAAAAACTAGGGAGATGGGTAAAAAGAAGCAAAAGGTTGACATGATATTTCATCTTACAGGACCAATTCCTTTCCTGCCTCTAGCACTGGGAAAGCATGTTGTGCCTCATATTGGTTTTATTACTCTAAGACCTGAGTGGATTACATTCAGTGAATGTTTCCATAAAACAACTACACTGCTTCAACTAACAATCAAGCTGCATTGTCCAGATCACCAAGGCACTGGTCACTTTGAGCTGGACATTTGTATGTTCAGAGTTATGAGACTAAAGAGGGACTTCCCTTCTGGTCCAGTGGCCAAGACTTGGAGCTCCCAATGCAGGGGGCCAGGGTTCAGTCTTGATCCAACTGGATCCCACATGCTGCAACTAAGAGTACAAATGTCTCAACTGAAGATCCCTCATGCCACAACTAAGTCCAGGCACAGCCAAATAAATAAATATCGAAAAAGAGCGAGAGACTAAAGAAGTCCTCTTATCATTGTGTATGAATACATCCATGAAGGGGCCATTCAGCTTTGCTTGTCACAGGACAATTGATGGTACATTTAGTGCTGCATGTGGCAAAGGTAGAAAGTGTCTGAGATTCAAAGTCAGGTGTTGGTACTGGTTGTTCAGTTGCTCAGTGGTGTCTGACTCTGTGACCCCATGGACTGCGGCATGCAGGTTCCTCTGTCCTTCACTATCTCCCAGAGTTTGCTCAAATTCATGTCTGTTGTGTCAGTGATGCTATCTAACCATCTCAGTGGACCTCGGTTTAGATCATGGCTCTGAATCTTAGCTGTGACTATGATACTTATGCTCTCCAAGTTTCAGTTTCTTTCGACCAGGGTTTCTCAACAGTGGTGCCATTGACATTTTGATGACTCTTTATTGTGGGGGAGCAGTTCAGGCATTGTAGGGTGATTGCGTCTCTACCCACTGGAGACCAGTAGAAGTTCCCCCTAATCATGACAATCAAAAATGTCTCCAGACATTGCACATCACCCCTGCTTGGAAATCACTGCTTCAGATGTTAAACTGTGAATTATAGAACCCATCTCATAGGGATGGTAGGCAGAATAATAGCCTCTGAAGATGTCCATATCCTAAGGCTTGGAGCCTATGATGATGTTACCTTACAACAAAGGGGAGTTGCAGTTGCAGATGGAATTATGGTTGCTAATCAGGTGATCTTAAAATAGGGAAATTATTCTGGATTATCTGGGGGAACCCAATATAATCACAAGTGTCCTTGTAACTGAAAGGGTGAAGCAGAAGAGGTCTGAGTGATATGATGTGAGAAGGACTGTGAGTTTGCCTTTGACAGCTTGGAAGACAGGTAGAGGTCTGAAAACCAAGGAATATGGGTGGCCTCTAGATGCTCAGCAAGGCAAAGAAAATGGACCCTACCAAGAGTGTACAGGAAGGAACATACCCTGGCGAATGCCTTAAATTTATTTCAGTGTTGCACTTTTGACCCACAAAACTGGAAGATAATAAAGTTGTGTTCTTGTAAGCAATTGAGGTTGTGGTAACTTGTTGCAGCAGCAAAAACTAATACAGGAGACTTCCCTAGTGGTCCAGTGGATAAGAATCCACCTTCCAATGCAGGGTCTCAGGTTTGACTCCTGGTCAGGGAACTAAGATCCCACATGACATGGGGCAACTAAGCTCATGTGGTACAAATACTGAGGCCACACACCACAGTGAATGAAGATCCTGTGAGCTGCTACTAAGACCCAGTGGATCCAAATAAATATTTTTTAAAAACCTAATACAATAGGGCCACTGGGAAAATTATGAGAATGCAACTATGTTACTACTGCCTGACCAACAGTAAGGGCTCAATCAATGTCAATTACTTTTTTTTTTTATTATTTCAGGGAAAGTTTAGGTCATAATTCAATAATATGCAAGCTTTAATGATGCCCTAGCCTCTTTAAAAGTATCCATGGATTTCATGCAACATGCAATCTGAGCATGGCACTTGCTCAGCTATAGCAAGAAATCTCTCATGCTACTGCTTGTATCGGTCAACCTACAGGTCTGTGCTCTATGTTCCCAGCTCTCTGAGTCTTTGACTTCCTTCTCTAAGGCCTTTCTTCCTGTGGCCACTACTCTAGACACGTACCTTTGGCTCTGGTCCTTGCAGCTCTCTTGAGAGTGGTATCTTTACTTGTCTTCTGGTCCCTGCATGGCAGCTGTGATAAGGCACATAAGACTCTGGCCTAAAGTCACTGTAATTACACAAGTTGTTCTAGACCACCAGCCAGCCCCTTTGCTGGGGTGGGTACAGGACAACTGGGATAACTTTGTTTTATGCATTTTGATGCCCTGTTTTTGGTGCTGTTACATTTGGAGTGATTATGTCTTCCTGGAAGATTGATCCTTTTATCATTCTAAAATGTCTCTCTTCATCTTCAAGCATATTCTTTTCTCCAAAATCTACTTGATATTAAAGTAGCCACTACTGCTTTTTTTTTTTTAATAATGCTTATGTGGTATAAGCATCTTTCCCCTCCTTTTACCTCCAACCTATTTACGTACTTGTATTTGAGGTTTTGAGGTGAGTTTCTTGTAGACAGTCTATTGTTAGACCACTTTTTTTTTTTGAGGATGACCTTTATTTTTTATTATTACTATTTTTAATCAATTTTATTGGAGTATAGTTGCTTTACAATGTTGTGTTCATTTCTGCTGCACAGCAAAGTGAATCAGCCATAAGCAAAGAAATTCTAGGTAAAAGGACAAATCTGAAAACCAGAACTGATCAATTTCAATTTAAATGTATTAATGATCTCTTCTCTACAAATGAGCTGCATGTTACAAGCATGTTTCAGGTAGTAACTTCCCAAAAGGAATGATAAGGTTTGAAGTTAAAAGGTGTACTAAATTTCATTCTGGACCCAGAGACAGCAGACTCCAGTGAGAACCTTTTCTGTGAGCTGTATGCCTGTACAAGAGAAAAGGTTTCAGGATTCAGATTGAGAGAAGTAAAGAATCCTGCTTCACTGAAGGTCAGAACATGCCTTAAAAATGCTCACAGTGTGGACTTCCCTATTGGTTCAGAGGCTAGAACTCTGCGCTCCCTGTACAGGGGGCCATTTCTATCCCTGGAGACGTGACTTGGCTGTATAGTCAGAGCTATGGTTTTTCCAGTAGTCATATACAGATGTGAGAGTTGGACCATAAAGAAGGCTGAGCACTAAAAAATTGATGCTTATGAACTGTGGTGTTGAAGAAAGCTCTTGAGAGTCTGTTGGACTGCAAGGATATCAAAACAGTCAATCCTAAAGGAAATCAACCCTGAATATTCGTTGAAAGGACTGATGCTGAAGCTGAAGCGCCAACATTTTGGCCACCTGATATGAAGAGCCAGCTCACTGGAAAGATCCTGATGCTGGGAAAGATTGAAGGCAGGAGGAGAAGGGGACAACAGAGGACGAGATGGCTGGGTGGCATCACCGACTTAATGGACAATGAGTTTGAGTTGGTGATGGACAGGGAAGCCTGGCATGCTGCATGCAGTCCATGAGGTCACAAAGAGTCAAACATAACTTAGTGACTGAACAACAGGGAATTAGATCCCACGTGTCAGAACAACAACAACAAAGACCCTGCATACCACAACAAAGGTCCCATGTGCCGCCTAAGATCCAATGCAGCCAAATAAATTAAATATATATTTGTAAATGCTCAGCGTGGAAGTCTCAGGACTGTACAGAGGAAAACCTAGGACACCAGAGTGTGTCAAGAAAGTGAGACTCTGGCCTGCTCCTTGCTGTGGGGGGCTCTGATTGGCTCTGTTCTCTGGTAACCCTCTTCAAGTACTGTTTTCTTTGGATTCTGGTAACGCTGCCTTCCGTGACTACAGGTGGTAATAGCTTCCTGCAGTTGCTAGCACCAGGGTTCTTCCCCATCTTTTGTTAGTCTCCCTAAACCCTGCTCACACCTCTATAAATAGACTAATTATTAATTCTCATTAATTACTTAGTTGAGGGGCCCTTTTTCCCGCTGGAATCTGAGGGATATGCCCATTCTCCTGTGAGATTCTTCTCAAAGTCTGTGGAGGAAGGAGAGTGAAGATTTATTTACTGCTCACCCGTGCTCTGGGGGATGTAGACTTTTGAAGTCTCAACTTGGCCTGAGAATTCTTTTATCAGCTCATTTGCCTGCATGTTAGGATGGGCTTCCCTGATGGCTCAGACAGTAAAGCGTCTGCCTACAGTGTGGGAGACCTGGGTTCGATCCCTGCATTGGGAAGATCCCCTGGACAAGGAAATGGCAACCCACTCCACTTTGGGGTCACAAAGAGTCGGACACGACCAGCAACTTCACTTTCACTTTAAGTCACTTCAAGTCATGTCTGACTCTTTGAAACTCTATGGACTGTAGCCCACCAGGCTCCCCTGTCCATGGGATTGTCCAGGCAAGAATATTGGCATGGGTTGACATGACTTTCTCCAGGGGATCTTCCCAACCCAGGGATCAAATCCATATCTCTTGTATCTAATGTTTTGGCAGGCAGGTTCTTTACCTCTAGTGCCACCTGGGATTAAGTCTTTTAAAAGATGATGTTTTACCTTTTATCCAGGTAAACCTTTCAGCATACAACCACCGTATCACCACAGATGGAAGTTCTCTGTTACTTTTGTGTGTGTGTGTTTGTGTGTGTGTGTGGCAGGTGAGAATTTTTATCTTTCTTATACCCTTTTCCTTTCTACCCTCTGTCCTCTTGGTTTTGTACAACACAGGGGTTTTATACAACACATGGGTTGTCAGTTTAGTTTAGCTTTGTTTTGCTTATATAGTCAATGTCTTCCTGCTTTGACTGTAAAATCATTCAAGGCTGAATTACAAAAATAGACTACGACTACCTTTCCTTATCTATTTTTCCAGTTGATAATCAACTCAATTTAAAAAAAAAATCTATGACTAATCTTTCTGTGCCATACCTGTCCTAAATATCTTGACTGATAACTTGATTGGATATAAAATTCAGGGATACAAATCATTTACCAGAAGATTTTTAAAAGCATTGACCCATTGTCTTATTTTAACACTGCTATAGGAAAGTTAATGTCATTTTGATTTCAAATCTTTTGTATGTCTCTGTTTTTCCTTTCTCTGGAAGGATTTAGGACTTTCTTTTTTTCCCCTTACAATTCAATATAGTGAAGTTGATATGGGTGTTTTCTTAAAATCTACTTTACTAGGCATTTAGCCATCGATATCTAGAAATTCATGTCCTTCAGTTTTAAACAATTTTCCCAAATTATTTGATAACCCTCCCCCCTTAGTTTTCCTTTTCCTCCTGGAACGCTTATTAGTTAGATGTGGTACCAGTTTTCTATGACTGGTTCACTAATATTCTTATGTTTTATGTTCAATCTTTGTCTTCTTTTATTTTTAGTGAGATTTGTTTAACTTTTCCTTCTAATATTTCTAATCAATTAAATAAATTCTTCAATGATATGTTTATTTTCAAGAGTTCTTTCTGAGAATTCCTTGGCAGTCCAGTGGTTGGGACTTTACGCTTTCACTGCTGAGGACTTGGGGTTCAGTCCCTGGTCAGGGAACTAGGATCCTGCTGGCCACACAGAGCAGCCAAAGGGGAAAAAAAAAAAAAAAACTAACCAAACAAAAGGAATTCTTTCTTATTTGCTGTTCGTTCATATAACATATCGTTCTTGTTTAAATATGAAACATCTCTTATCTCTCTGGGGATATTATAGTTTATGATTTGTTTTGGGTTTTCCTGGCCAAATGGCTTGAAGAAACCATCTGCCAAGCAGGAGACGTGAGTTTGATCCCTGGGTTGGGAAGATCCCCTGGAGAAGGACATAGCAGCCTGCTCCAGGTACTCTTGCCTGGGTAATCCCATGGACAGAGGAACTTGGTGGGCTATAGTCCGTGGGCTCACAAAGAATTGGACATTACTGAGTGACTAAACATCAACAATATGATTTGTTTTGGTCTCTATCTTTTGTGTCAGAGGCTATGCTCAAAGAACTGGAGATACCCTCGAAAGCAGATTAGAATCTCTGTGTATGCAGTGGCTTGCAGACTGATAAGCCTCATTGTTGGTCAGTCGTTTCTCCACCAGCCCTTCTCCTTGCCCACCCCCGTGACTACCCAGGGACATTTGACAGCAGCCTCCCCTCTTACCCGCCCATACTCCCAACAAAGAATTATCTGGTCCAAAATGTCAACAATGCTTAAGTTAAGAAACCCTGGTGTAGGGGCAAGGCCAGCATGCTTTCTCATTGTGGACTCCCTATGTCAACAGCTGAAGGATTTTCCTCTGGTGTGTGTGGTCAGTTTCTTCAGGGAAGAATCTTCTAGTCCCCTTTGGTGTTGTTCAGTCACTAAGTTGTGTCTGACTCTGTGTGACCACATGGGCTGCAGCACTCCAGGCTCCTGTCCTTTACTAGTTCCCTAGGGGAAGGTAAAAGCCTGGATGCTCAGGTTTAGAATGGGCAAATGATGGGGCAGGAGGAAGGTGCTGGCAGGGTTCTTAAGCTTTGATATGCAGAATTTTGCTTATAATCCAGGTTTTACTCTTGCTCACCTGACCGTTCTCTTTGTTAGTCTCCTTTCTAGTTCAAATTTCTCCAGAGGGATGGTCCCCAGGCTGAGAGAGGTGGGAATAAAGATGTGAGCATCCAATTTGTCCTTTTACAAACTTCTCAATGACCTTCTTCTTCTTAACGCTTCTTATTAATATCCTTATCTTTCAGGGGGCTGGTGTCTCCGCTTTCTGAGCCATACTGGCATATCCTGTGAGTCAAACTCACTTGTTTCTAACCAGTATCAGCTCTGCAGGCACTTAGATTTTCGCTCCCTGTGTTCGGCTAAGTTATTTATCATTCCTCCATCTGATTTCCTTCCTAGTATAATGTGGTTTAGGGTTACAGATGCTTCCTAGATCAAAGATGAAATTTGAGTTTCTGCTTCTTGTTCTCTGTGTAAGAAGAAGACATTGGAAATGTCTTTAAGAAGGAAGTAATTAGGACTTTATACCAAACTGCAGAAAATTCATTCTCCCCATCTAACTTATTAAAATTTCTTTTTGTTTATATACTTGCTTTTTTATATATTTGTTTGGCTGTGTTGGGGTTAGTTGCAGCCTGTGAACTCTTAGTTGTGGCATGTGGGATCTAGTTCCCTGTCCAGGGATCAAACTGAGGCTTCCTGCATTGGGAGCTTGGAGTCTTAGCCACTGGATTTCCAGAGAAGTTCCTCTCTCCATCTTTAGCTGTTTTCAGTTTACTATTTAAGCATAGTGTCTTCCTTTACAATGTGCTGAAAGAAGATCTTTGAGCCTCTCTCTTTTGAGTCCTCATGCTTCCTTCCCAGTTGTGCTTGCTAAGTCACTTCAGTCATGTCCGACTCTACAGCCCCATAGACTGTAGCCTGCCAGGCTTCTCTGTTTATGGGATTTTCCAGGCAAGAAGGCAAGAGAGCAATGGCAACCCACTCCAGTACTCTTGCCTGGAAAATCCCATGGACGGAGGAGCCTGGTAGGCTGCAGTTCATGGGTCGCTAAGAGTCAGACACGACTGAATGACTTCACTCTCACTTTTCACTTTCCTGCATTGGACAAGGAAATGGCAACCCACTCCAGTGTTCTTGCCTGGAGAATCCCAGGGACGGGGGAGCCTCATGGGCTGCTGTCTATGGGGTCACACAAAGTCGGACACGACTGAAGTGACTTAGCAGCAACCAGGCAAGAATACTGGAGTAGGTTGCCATGCCCTCCTCCAGGGGATCTTTCCAATATAGTTGTACTATAGCTTTTTTTTTCTCACAAAAAGAGGACAAAGGTAATAAATAAATGCTTTGGAGGCTCAGAAGAGAAATGAATACTTTGGTAGAATGTAGGAGGATTTGAGAGAGGGGAGTCTTTGGTCAAAATTTAAAGATTGTTGAGTATCTGGCTGTCAAAGAAGGGAAACAAAGGAGAAGGGAGCAAAGTGGAGAGAATTCTAGACACAGAAAAGTACAAGTGAAAGAAGTGTGGCAACATGAAGAATTGTTAGGGAGAATAACAACCTGCTGACTGTCTCTGGAAGGATCAGAAGATGGAACAAAAATCTAGAGACGTTTATAGAAGCAGTCTTTATACACTGGTATTCCTTGGAATGTGGAGCAATTTCTCATTTCATTACCAGAGACTGACATGCAATGGGATCAATAAATAATTAATGGTCATGGATATATTTATATAAGTATGTTACAGTTACAATGAATTATGATATTAAAGTCTCTTTTCATCACAGTGCATTACAATCTTTATGCTGGTAGAAGATTTTGAAACTGTGTGCTATTAAACACTTGATAAAAAATCAATAAACATGATTGAGCACCTCCTAAGTGCCATGGGAGATACAAAGAAGTATCAGGTATTGTCCAAGACCTCAAGCAATATGTAATCTAACCAGGTGTCATCTGAGATGGTTTTGTATACATTTTTGTTTGTTTCTTATTCTTCTTTCTACATCTCAATTATAAATTGCTGAAGTAAAAAGTTCCTGCTAGATGTTGGTCCTTTTATCAGACATTCATACATTTTATGACACTCAGCACAGAGCCTGGGTCATAGCAGGAACTTAATCATCATGGCTTCCTTTTTTATTTGCTGCTTCAGTACCTTTCAGCGTTCTCTGCATTAAGGTAGATTCTTTATTCACATCAATAGTGGAAGACGTAAACATTTCTTATTAGTATCATTTATTTTGAGATATATACTGTATTCAACTTGCTAATTCTTTCCAAGTCCATGTAAATGTAAATAATATAAAGGCTATAGTTTTAATTTTCTTCTTTTTTTTAAATAAAATATCTGTTTGGCTGTGCTGCATCTTAGTTGTAGCACACAGGATCTTTCAGTTGTGGCATGTGGGATCTAGTTCACTGACCAGGGCCCCATGCATTGGGAGCTCAGAGTCTTCGCCACGGGACCACCAGGGAAGTCCTTTAGTTTTCTTCTGATTATAAAAATAATACAGTATAAAAAGTGGAGAAAAGTAGAAAAAATAAAAATCACCCATAATTTTCCCACTCAGAGATAAGATTGTTAATATTATAAAATATTTCCTCTGCAGATTTTTATCCTGAGAAAAGAATCAGAAATGATAAAGATTCTTTCATCCTTTAAGCATAAGGGTGCATATTATAACATTATTGATCACATTTAAAGTGAAAAGATATATAATTGTTCAAAGGAGGTGATTAATTTTGGGGAAGAATTCAAAAAGAACTGCTATTAGTTTTTCATTGATAGAATTCAGCAGTGAAGTCAGGGTCTGGATCCTTTCTGGGAAGTTTTGATTCAATCTTTTACTTGTTAAAGGCCTATTCAGGTTATCTATTACTTCATGAGTTAGTCTTAGTAGTTTGTGTTTCTCTAGAAAATTTTCCATTTCATCTTATTTGATGTTCAGTCATTCATAATATTTTTTTTATAATCCATTTTATCTCTCTATGGTTAGTAGTGATGTCCCGCCTTTCATTTCTGATTCTAGTATTAATCATTTGAATCTTTACTTTTTTCTTGGCCTGTCTTGCTAAAGATTTATCAGTTTTGTAGATATTTTCAAAGAACCAGCTTTTGCTTCTATTGCTTTTCTATTCTCTATTTCATCATTTTGCTCTAATTTTTATTCTTTCATTTGTTTGTTTTGCATTTAGTTTGTTCTTTTTCCAGAGCCTTAATGTAGAAGTTTAGATAATGACTTGAGATTTTTCTCCTTTTTGAATCTAAGAATTTATAGCTGTAAATTTCCCTCTAAGCACTCTTTAGCAGCATCCCTTGAGTTATGCTTCACAACTCAAGATACCAAAGAGTACCATTGCTAGATCATATAAGAACATGTTTAGTTTTATAAGAAACCTGACGTCAACTATAAAGAAAGCTGAGCAATGAAGAATTGATGCTTTTGAACTGTGGTGTTGGAGAAGGCTCTTGAGAGTCTCTTGGACTGCAAGGAGATCCAACCAGTCCATCCTAAAGGAAATCAGTCCTGAATATTCATAGGAATGACTGATGCTGAAGCTGAAACTCTAATACTTTGGCCACCTGATGCAAAGAACTGGCTCATTTGAAAAGACCCTGATGCTGGGAAAGATTGAAGGTGGGAGGAGAAGGGGACGACAGAGGATGAGATGGTTGGATGGCATCACTGATTCGATGGACATAAGTTTGAGCAAGCCCCAGAAGTTGGTGATGGACAGGGAAGCCTGGCATGCTGCAGTCCACGGGGTTGCAAAGAGTCGGACATGACTGAGCAACTGAACTGAACTGACAAAACTATCTTCCAAAATGGCTATACCATTTTGTATTCCCATGAGTGATATATGAGAACTCCTGTTACTCTACAGGAATTTTCATTCCATAGTTCTTTTTCATTTATCTCACTGAATTTTGTTATTTTCCTGATGAATTTTCTTTGACCCATTGATATATCTTTTTCCAGTCTTTCACTTTCAACATATTTGAATCTAAAGTGTGCTATAGGCAGCAAAATGTTGGATCCAGTTTTGAAAAGCTAGTTTCATAATCTCTGCCTTTGCGTTGGATTATATTTAATCCAGTCACATTTAACGTTATCATTGATATGGCTGAATTTATGTCTGCCATTTCACTTTTTGTCTTCTTTATGTCTTATGCCTTTTTTGCTCCTCTATTTTTCCTTTCCTGCTTTCTTTTGCATTAAGTGAATATTTTCTATTGTAAGATTTTAATTTATTTAATTTTTCCACAATTTTTTGTTTTATTTACTCAGTAGTTGCTCTAGGACTTATCATATGCATCTTATCATAATCTATTACAGATTTACACTAACTATTCCACTGAGATACAGCAATGTTACTTCTATTTAACTGTAGCCCTTCTTTCCCACCCTTTGTGCTATTATTACTTTATATCTATATGTTACAAATTCAATAATACAGTTATTATTTTATATAATTTAATACTTTTTTAAAAAGCAGAAGTAGACACCCACAAGAAAAAAAATCTAAACACAAATTTTATATTTTTTGCAAAAACTAACTCAAAATGGATCACAGACCTAAATGTAAAATGCAAAACTAGAAAACTCCTAGATGATAATATGGAAGAGAAAACACACATAATTTGGAGGTACAGTGATGTCTTTTAAAGAAAGAATACCAAAGACACAATCCATGAAAGAAATAATTGATCAGTTAGACTTCATTAACATTAAAAAATGTTAGGAGAATGAGAAGACAAGACATGGACTGGGAGAAAATACTTACAAAGGACACATCTGATAAAGGACTATTATCCAGAATACACTAACTCTTTAAACTCAATAATAAGAAAACAAATAACCCAATTAAAAAAAATAGGCCAAAGACCTTAACAGACACTTTATCAAAGAAGGTATAAAAATGGCTAACAGGCATATGAAAAGAGGCCTCACCAATGAATTAACATCAGTTCAGTTCAGTTCAGTTCAGTCGCTCAGTTGTGTCTGACTCTTTGTGACCCCATGAATCGCAGCATGCCAGGCCTCCCTGTCCATCACCATCTCCCGGAGTTCACTCAAACTCACGTCCACTGAGTCGGTGATGCCATCCAGCCATCTCATCCTGGGTCGTCCCCTTCTCCTGCCCCCAATCCCTCCCATCATCAGAGTCTTTTCCAATGAGTCAACTCTTCGCATGAGGTGGCCAAAGTACTGGAGTTTCAGCTTTAGCATCATTCTTTCCAAAGAAATCCCAGGGCTGATCTCATTCAGAATGGATTGGTTGGATCTCCTTGCAGTCCAAAGGACTCTCAAGAGTCTTCTCCAACACCACAGATCAAAAGCATCAATTCTTCATCACTCAGCCTTCTTCACAGTCCAACTCCCACATACATACATGACTACTGGAAAAACCATAGCCTTGACTAGACGGACCTTAGTCGGCAAAGTAATATCTCTGCTTTTGAATATGCTATCTAGGTTGATCATAGCTTTCCTTCCAAGGAGTAAGCGTCTTTTAATTTCATGGCTGCAGTCACCATCTGCCATGATTTTGGAGCCCCAAAAAATAAAGTTTGACACCGTTTCCACTGTTTCCCCATCTATTTCCCATGAAGTGATGGGACCGGATGCCATGATCTTCGTTTTCTGAATGTTGAGCTTTAGGCCAACTTTTTCACTCTCCTCTTTTACTTTCAGCAAGAGGCTTTTTAGTTCCTCTTCACTTTTCTGCCATAAGGGTGGTGTCATCTGCATATCTGAGGTTATTGATATTTCTCCCAGCAAACTTGATTCCAGCTTGTTTCTTCCAGTCTAGCGTTTTTCATGATGTACTCTGTATAGAAGTTAAATAAGCAGGGTGACAATATACAGCCTTGATGTACTCCTTTTCCTATTTGGAACCAGTCTGTTGTTCCATGTCCAGTTCTAACTGTTGCTTCCTGACCTGCATACAGATTTCTCAAGGGAAGTGCAAATCAAAACAACAATGATATGTAATCATGCAACTATTACAATGGCCAAAATCTAGAACAATGGCAACATCAAATGCTGGTGAGGATGTGGAGTAATAGGAATTCTCATATATCACTCATGGGAATACAAAATGGTATAGCCACTTTGGAAGACAGTTTGGTGGTTTCTTATAAAACTAAAGATGTTCTTATCATATGATCTAGCAATGATGCTCTTTGGTATGTGATCAAAGGAGCTGAAAATTTATATCACACAAAAACCTGCACATGGATATTTTTAATATCTTTATTCATAGCTTGGAATCAAGAGATCCTTCAGTAGGTGGATGGATAAACTTTTGTACATCCAGACAACAGAATATTATTTAGAGCAAAAAAGAAATGAGCTATCAAGCCATGAGAAGACAGGGAAAAGGAATCTTAAGTGCATATCACTAGTGAAAGAAACCAATCTGAAAAGGCTGCATACTGTACAACTGCAACTATGAGACATTCTAGAGAATGCAAAGCTATGAAGACAGAAAAAAGATCAGTGGTTTCCAGGGTTGGCGTGAGTAAGGATGGGGAGGTAAATAGAGCATACAGGATTTTTGGAGCAGTGAAACTGCTCTGTATGGTATCATAATGATGGATATAAGTCATTGTACATTTGTCCAAACTAGTAGAATGTATAACACCAAGAATAAATGTTAAGATAAACTATGATTTTTGAGTGATTATGATGTGTCAATATGGGTTCATCTTTGGCCAAAAAGAAAAAAAAAAGTATCATTCTGGCTAGTAATAGCAGCAACAACAAAAAACTTCCCCCAGAATATCTTCCTTGTAAATTCCACTTTCTCTTCATTGACAAGAACTGTTTTCATAACCACTGTTATCTTCAAAAGAGTTTGAAAGCAATAAATGTCTTAGCCGCTGTAGTTTAAAAAGACAAGGGGAAAAATACGAATGGCTTTTGGGTCATCAATCCATTATGTGACACACCCCAAGTTCATTTAGCTAGTAAATGGTGTAGATCAACTCTCTTAGCCTAATAGCTTGCCTATTGGCTTTCAGAGATTCTGTTTGGAGCATACAAATGATTTGTGTCACATTTTGCCATTTTATGACTTTCAGATTTGTAGCCACAGAGCTAGACAGAGGATTGAGAGAATTCCTGATCCATGAGACGACATTAAGAGGGCTGGAAAGCTGTTGTCTGAGAAAGATCTAAAAGAATGTAGATTCAATCATGCAATAAAGGGGTCAGTTTAATTCAATTAGGGTTAACAAAAGGAGGGTGGAAAATGGTTTGTAGAATTCCATCCACCAAAATCAAGGTATAACAAATAAAAAATAGAAGTCTTCCCTGGTGGTTGGGTGACCAAGACTCCATGCTTCCAATGCAAGGGGCCTGGGTTTGATCCCTCATCAGGGAACTAGATCGCACATGCTGCAACTAAGAGCTCGGGTGCTGAAACTAAAAATACCCTGCATGCCATAAAGAAAATCAAAGATCCTCCATGCCTCAACTAAGACCCTATGCAGCCAAATAAATTAAAAAAATTTTTTTTAATAATGCAAATACAAATTAAAAATAATTGTAGAATAATAAAGCTGAAAAAAAAGGTAAAATAAACCCAGGGGACAAGCTGCTCTCTGCAAGTAAGTATCCTCAAAGTAGCTTGGAATTCATAAGATAAGCAGCCATCTCAGGTCTAATGATCAGCAGTCACCTCAATTTGCCTGGATGTTCCAACTTCACTTCTGTGCAGCTAAGTGTCCTTCCAACCATGTTGAGATTTAGTATTAAATTTAAACATAATAAATTTATCCAGCCCACAAATAATACTTTGGTGTGGGCTCCCCTGGTGGCTCAGAGGTTAAGCGTCTGCCTCCAATGCGGGAGACCTGGGTTCGATCCCTGGGTCGGGAATATACCCTGGAGAAGGAAATGGTAACCCACTCCAGTATTCTTGCCTGGAGAATCCCATGGATGGAGAAGCCTGGTAGGCTACATACAGTCCACGGGGTCGCAAAGAGTTGAACATGACTGAGAGACTTCACTATTCACTATAGAAATAAGTAATCACTGGGATAATCTACTATATTTGTTACTTAAAATGTAATGCTTAAAGAACCTGACGTATCACCCATGTGCTTTGAGATTTACTCAGATTATTGATTTCAGATTTATAATTTTCAATTGATACACATAATAATTTGGCTAATTTTATGAGCTATTCTTAAATTTTTAGGATAACTTGAGATTCACTAAATTAGTATTAAATTAGTTCATGAATTGTTTTGTTTGTAAATTATTTAGTTTATCTTGTCAGGCATTTGAAGTCTTGGAAGAGAACAGTCAATATGTGATATTTGCAAATGTAGTTAAAATACTTAAGGAAGTGACTAAAGAACTTGGGCAACTGGTAAATGGGAATGATTATTAAAAGGAATTTAGCTTGTTTAGTTTGAGTTAATCAAATAATAAAAGAATGAATAAAAATATTCTTATCAGAACTATAAATCGGAGACCATGACTCATAAGTTGCACTTAAAATGTAAGGGGATTAGGCTTTAAATTTTGTAATGTTAATAAGTAAATCTTAATTTAAAACTAAAGGAACTGTGAAGAGTCCTTTCTCTGAACAAAGGCCCCTCTTGGACTTTAGAGGCTACATGTTGACACATTTTCACTCTGGATGAATAGAGGCTTTATGTAGCAATTCAGTGTTTACGCAGCCCATAGCACTTGTCTAGACAAGGACAATGAGTTGGTTAATGCCAAATATGAAGGGAGCAGCAGGTTCCAAGAACTCGCGGTGCACTCTGGTTATTGCAAAGGATCTTGCTGTAAGATCCCAGCCATTCTAGCTCTTGCATAACATTCTATAATACGCAAAAGCCACTTTTTCTATGAAGAGAGACCTGACCTTGGACGAAGGCAAACTAAAGATGTCCCATTCCACAGGTTTGATAATTCTGGCAATGGAGCTGAAGTTACACTGCTCAGAGAATTCCTGAATACATGGCTTTGGGCCTGTGTTCTCTTAGTGAAAGTTTCCAAGACTCTTCAGAAAAGGGAGAATTTGATATTTTCTGTAGAGCAAATGAGTTTAGACTATATCAACATCCTTCCCTGTTTAACAGAACTTCGGTTTATTTATCTTGGTGGATGTCAGAATTGCTGGATTGAGAATTCATCTGCTGAAGTATCATTCCGTTCACTGTCCTCTATGAAGTATTTTCCTGTTTACATGCCTAAATTGATTATCAGTAGAAGTCCTGTCTTGTAGGGCTTTGCTGGTGGCTCAGAGAGTAAAGAATCCGCCTGCAATGTGGGAGACCTTGGTTCGATCTCTGGGTTGGGAAGATCCCCTGGAGAAGGGCATAGCAACCCACTTCAGTCTTCTTGCCTGGAGAATCCCATGGACAGAAGAGTCTAGTGGGCTACAGTCCATGGAGTTGCAAAGAGTTGGACACAACTGAGTAACTAAGCACAAACCTGTTTTGTTAGGAGGAAGGGAAGGCTTATTGGTTGTTCTTCATGGCGTCTCCCTGTCATGGAACTGTAGGAGAAGGTATTCACTAATGGGCTTTCATGAATTTGAGGTGTTTGTGTAGATGTGCCCCTTGAAGTAGGCAGTATGTATCTGTCCTTGATAATGAGTCACCTATTCCTTGATGACAATCTGCTTCCCAAGTAGTCTAGAACCCTCTAAGGCACTCCTTCCTAAAATCTCTATTACTTCAGCAAAGCTTCCTTTGTCAACTGGCTTTATTTTCATTTTTAAAAGTTCACCTGACACTTTCAAGAGTAACTTCACAAAACCCTATTGTGTGAGTTTCTTTATGCTTGTGCTACATCTCTAAGTCGTGTCCAACTCTTTGTGACCCCATGGACCATAGCCCACCAGGCTCCCCTCTCCATGGGATTTCCCAGGCAAGAATACTAGAGTGGGTTGCCATTTCCTTCTCCAGGGGATCTTCCTGACCCAGGGATCAAACCCATGTCTTCTGCACTCCAGGTGGATTCTTTACCACTGACCTACCTGGGGCTTCCAGAGGTGATTTGTAACGACACAGAGTCCTCAGGGCGGCAGGGATTTAGGACTGGTTTCTGGCCACACCCTTGGACACAAGCCGAAGTCCCAAGGCCAGTGCCTCCGGCAGGCCTTCCACATGGCCACAGCGCCTAGTCTGGGCCCTGTGCCTGTGTCATCTCTGAGCTCTGTTGACATCCTTGCCTCCTGAGCCTGATGTCTGGACGGGGCTGTCTCCTCTTCCTCCAGCTGGGGCATCATGTCCGATTGTGGAGGACAGTGTGGCTGAGACCGTGCCACCCCCTGGAACTCAGCGCTACTCACACTTTACTGTGCTACAGACCACCTGGAGAAATTGATGAAAATGCACATTCTCACCTACTTCCTTCTCTCTTCTTCCTTCCTCCTGTCCTCTATCCCTCCCTTCCCCTCTTTCTCTCTCTTTCTTTTCCCCTTTCTCCCTTCCTCCCTCCCCATTCCCCCCTCTCTTTTTGTCTCTTCCTTTCTTTCCTTCCCTCTTTTACTAAGAATCCTGTACCTAATTAAGGTTATGTGCTTTTTGTCTCTTCTATGAACTTGAGTTACACTTCAAAACATCTCCTTCTACACTTATACCAGTATTCAGGGGAAAAGACGTGTGGTGGTGGTGATAGTGGAGTGCTGAAAACTCATTTTGTCATTTAAAGGGTAGCCTTTTAAAATGTCCTTCAATTCAAAAATGACTGCCTAGATTCACTGTGGATACTTGTTAATAGTGTGCCAAATAAGGCTCTGGAGATAATTTTCTTTCTAGCATTTGTCTTTACCTCCTTTTGAAAAATAAGGTTAGTTATTTTTAATACACTCTTTAGGAAAAAAAATTATATTCTTATTATATTCTGGTAATATTACTGCCATTGAATTTCAGAATCCCCATCAGTAGTTGTCACTGATTAAAAAAAACTTATATTTCAAAGTGGCTTGTCCATTATGCAAAAATAGGGAACACTGTCTTCCACAGTTAAAAATCCCAAATTAAGAAGTTATTAAGTTTTGTTAAAAAACAGAACTGAACTGAGTAAGTTTGAAGATCCAATTGGTCTTATTCAGGGATTCACGAATCAGGCAGGCATCATTCCATCTAGTAAATACAGACACACCTTGGAAAGTATTTAGTGGTGGTTCCAGACCACCACAGCAAAGCAAATATTGTAATAAAGTAAATCATGAATGTTTGTTTCCCAGTGCATATAAAATTTTTGTTTCCCAGTGTTCACACTTTACTGTGGTCTATTTTTTATGTAAATATTTAAAATTTTTATTTATTTATTTGGCTGTACTTGGTCTTAGTTGTGGCACATGGAATCTTTGGCCTTCAAACTCTGAGTTGTAGCTGTGGACCTTTAGATGTGCCCCATGATCGCATTCTCTGACTAGGGCTCCCTGTATCGGGAGCATGGAGTCAGCCAGTGGACCACCAGGGAAGTCCTACTGGGGTCTAGTAAGTGTGCAATAAGCATTATACCTGAAAAAAAGAAAACAAGGCCCGTACCTAGATTAGGTCTTCCCAGGTGGCTCAGTGGTAAAGAATCCCCCTGCCAACACAAGAGATATGGCTTCGATCCCTGGGTCGGGGAGATCCCCTGAAGAAGGAAATGGCAACCCATTCTGGTACTCTTGCCTGGGAAATCCCATGGATAGAGGAGCCTGGCAGGCTACAGTCCATGGGTTGTAAAGAGTAGGACACTACTTAGTGATTAAACAACAACAAATACCTTAATTAAAAAATACTTTATTGCTAAAAAATGCTAACCACTATCTTAGCCTTCAGTGAGTCATAAAGTTTTTGCAGTACTGACATATAACATCACCATTCAGTTCAGTTCAGTTCATTCGCTCAGTCATGTCTGACTCTTTGCGACCCCATGAACTGCATCACTCCAGGCCCCCCTGTCCATCACCAACTCCTGGAGTTCACCCAAACCCATATTCATTGAGTCGATGATGCCATCCAACCATCTCATCCTATGTCATTCCCTTCTTCTCCCTCCTTCAATCTTTCGCAGTATCAGGGTTTTTTCAAATGAATCAGCTCTTTGCATCAGGTAGCTAAAGTACTGGAGTTTCAGCTTCAAAATCAGTCCTACCAATGAACACCCAGGACTGATCTCCTTCAGAATGGACTGGTTGGATCTCCTTGCAGTCCAAGGGACTCTCAAGAATCTTCTCCAACACCACAGTTCAAAAGCATCAATTCTTCGGCGCTCAGCTTTCTTCACAGTCCAACTCTCACATCCATACATGACCAATGGAAAAACCATAGCCTTGACTAGACGGATCTTTGTTGGCAAAGTAATATCTCTGCTTTTTAATATGTTGTCTAGGTTGGTCATAACTTTCCTTCCAAGGAGTAAGCATCTTTTAATTTCATGGCTGCAGTCACCATCTTCAGTGATTTTGGAGCCCAGAAAAATAAAGTCAGCCACTGTTTCCACTGTTTCCCCATCTATTTGCCATGAAGTGATGGGACCGGATGCCATGATCTTCGTTTTCTGAATGTTGAGCTTTAAGCCAGCTTTTTCACTCTCCTCTTTCACTTTCATCAAGAGGCTCTTTAGCTCCTCTTCACTTTCTGCCATAAGGGTGGTGTCATCTGCATATCTGAGGTTATTGATATTTCTTCCAGCAATCTTGATTCCAGCTTGTGCTTCTTCCAGCCCAGCGTTTCTCATGATGTACTCTGCATATGTTAAATAAGCAGGGTGACAATATACAGCCTTGACGTACTCCTTTTCCTATTTGGAACCAGTCTGTTGTTCCATGTTCAGTTCTAACTGTTGCTTCCTGACCTGCATACAGGTTTCTCAAGAGGCAGCCATAGCAAATACAATAATAATGAAAAAGTTGGAAATAATTTGAGAATTACCAAAATGTGACACAGGGACAAATGCTGTTGGAAAAATGGCACTGACAGACTTCTCAATACAGGGTTGCCACAAACGTTCAGTTTGTAAAAAACACCATATCTGAAATGCACTAAATTGAGGTAAACCTGTTGAGAGACTATACAAAATGGAGGTTATACAAAATGGAGGGTTTTTATAGGCAGAAGGAGAGTGGGGCAAGAATATATTAATAAGAAAAGAAAGGATTGTTTCAGACCTGGCCTTCTTTTGAAGGAAAGGAATGGCAGGGGTCTTTATCTTACAGATTACACCACCAGTGTTGACCAGGAAATTTCAGACTGACTCCTGCAAGGGTCACATTTCCGGGAGGAATTGAAGTTGCAATTAAGTCTTAGTTTGGTGTGAAGTGTTAGTCGCTCAGTCGTGTCTGGCTCTTTGTGACTCCATGGACTGTAGCCCATCAGGTTTCTCTGTCTGTGGGCTTTTCCAGGCAGGAATACTGGAGTGGGCTGCCATTCCCTTCTCCAGGGGATCTTCCGGACCCAGGGATCGAACCTGTGTCTCCTGCACTGCAGGCAGACTCTTTACCATCTGAGCCACCAGGGAAGCCCTGCAGTTTGGTGTAGCTGGGGGCAAATGACTATATTGGGCCTGCTGCTGCTCTTTCTCTTTTCAAAGAACCAGCTTCTAGAACTAAAGACACTGTATGTAGTCTTATTTTGTGTGGCATGTGCTCTGTACATTATACTGGCTTGTGTATTCTTTCCTATTTTCTTTTTTTTTTTTAAACTCTTGTAGCAGTAGCTGGTCATACACTTAGCAAAGGCAATGGGTTTCCTCCCTGTGTTGTCACATCAGATGTGGTCAATGATATCCTGTTTCTGCAGGAACAAGTACAACTTCCTGCCTGCTGCAGAAGCAGAAGCTGCCCCTGAGAATGAATAAATGCCACACAGAAGAGTATTCTAAAAATTATCATAAACTCACTTTATGAGAGAGGAAGCCCTAATGACAGCTAAACATTGTTGATACCATTCCATGTGCACTTTCAGGTTCCCAGCCTTTGCCAAAAGATCAAGAAGATGATGACAATGTGGCTGAGACTGGTACCCAGTACACCCTCTGGGTGCTGTTTGGCTGAAGGGGACACTTTAAATCTGTGAGGCTGACTCCTGTTAATTTCAAAGATGGACAGGATATTTGCTTGGGTTTGGATGGTCAGTAGCGGCAGAGGGATGGGCCTGGGCCCTTAGAGGAGCTCACAGTCACCAAACTGAAGCGGTAGGTCAAAACTGTGCACTGCACTTTGTTACACTCTCTTCTAAAAAAGGACTCATGTATCAAGCTGCCAGTTTCTAGTTCTGCCAACTTTATTTCTATCACTTCCCTGGCATCTAAAAATCATTTAAATATGAATACAACACTACCACTGCTAAGCATTCACTATGAGCCAAGGGCAGTTTATTTCATTCTTTCAGTGACTCCTTGAAGAGATTATTATCCCCATCTTGCTAATAAGCAAACTGAGACTCAAAGAAATTAAGAAACTTGCTAAAAGTCCAGGAGAACATTAAGAAGTGGATGTGGTGTGGTTGCCCTGAATTCAGACAATAAGGAGGTACACTGGCTGCAGATAATTTAAATATAATGTGGCTCAGATGGTAAAGAATCTGCCTGCAATGCAGGATACCTGGGTTCGATCCCTGGGCCAGGAAGATTCCCTGGAGAGAGAATTCCACAGATAGAGGAGCCTGGGGGGCTAGAGTCCATGGGGTTGCAAGGAGTCGGACACAACTGAGCAACTAACAAAAAAAAAAGTCAGACTACCTTTTTTTTAGCATTTAAAAATTTGTGGGTAAAATATATATAATGTAAATTTACCATCTTAACTATACATGTACAGCTCAGTGACATTGCCACCATCACCAACATCCATCCCCAGAACTCTTTTCATTTTCCAAAACTGAAAATTTGAACCAATTAAACAATAATGCCTCATCTACCTCTCCCTCTAGCCCCTGGCAACAACCATTCTACTTTTTGTCAAAAGAGCTTTGACAAGTCTAAGTACCACATACAAGTGGAACCACATAGTCCTTTTGTGACTGGCTTATTTCACTTAGCAGACTGTCTTCAGGGTTTATCTATGTTGTAGCATATGTCAGAATTTTCTTCCTTTTTAACAGCTGAATAATATTCCACAGCATATAGGTACCACATTCTGTTTGTCCATTCACCCATCAATGCACACTTGGGTGCTTCCACTTTTTAACTATTATGAATACTCTCCAATGAATGTGGATATATGTGTGTGTGTCCATGCACAAGTGTGCACATGCATGCATGTGTGTGTTTAAATCATTATGTACCAGAAATTCTAGATAACATCAGGGATAAAATATTTCTTCCTGAAAAAAATCTTTTGTTGGTCACATTTTAAGCAACTGTTGTAGGTACTACTGAATTTGAATAATATAGTATATGCCTCAAAACTAGCAGTTTTTTTTTTTAAAACTAGCACATTTAAGAAATTACTTTTCCTTTACAAAAGAAAAAGAAAAGCAACACTGGATTCTACACGGATGTGAATTCTGAGAACAAATTAGAGTCTTCCTCTATTTATTTAGAGAATAAGTGTGTGATGAGTTGAAATTGAGCTTGGTTTGTGAAAGTGTTAGTTTCTTGGTTGTGTCTGACTCTTTGCAACCCCATGGACTATAGCCTGCCAGGCTCCTCTCTCCATGGCATTTTCCAGATTCCTCTATCCATGGCATTTTCCAGGCAAGAGTACTGGAGTGGGTTGCCACTTCCCTTCTCTGGAAAGGAGATTGAATCCACACCTCTTGCATTAGAAGCAGATTCTTTACCATCTGAGCCACCAGGGATCCCAAGCTTACTTTGAGTGCAATCTGTATCTTGAACCCCTGTAGTATTACCCATTCCTATGTTTGCATACTAAATTTAAAATAAGCAATGATAAAACATGATTGTAAAGACAAAGAACAAAACTTGAGTCACTTTAATGCCATCATTCTATGTGAACAGTTTGGGGTTTTCATGTTTCTTTAAAATCTAAAGTAATAAAACAACTGCCAATGAAAGGTATAATTATTTGTTTAGCAAGTGTAAATAGTTCACTCATTAAATATTCGGATGACTTTGGGTATCTTTAGCTTCAAAATGTACTTTTTAAAGACGGCTGTTTTGAAACTAAAGAATTAATCAAGGAAATAATGACCATTTACTGATTATCACATGAGTATTACTGAAAAAGTTCTGTTACATAGAGGTATTATTAATATTAGTCCCTCAGTAGTGTCCGACTTTTTGCGACTCCGTGGACTGTAGCCCCCCAGGCTTCTCTGTCCATGGGATTCTCTAAGCAAAAATACTGGAGTGGGTTGCCATTTCCTCCTCCAGGGGACCTTCCCAACTCTACATAAAGGAGACTTCATTAATGTACCCCAGGTTAACCTGTTATAGAAAACTGTCTCTTGAGTCTTTAAATTCTATACCAATTCTATACCTCTGGTTGGCCAATTGTTTGTTTCTTTATTTAGGTTTTAAGGTGAATGACCTGGGACTATTTGTTTCCATCAACCTGATTGTGAATCTAAAGGTGCAGTTGAAATGTCTATTTTTCTTGCTATCCTCAGAAGAGATTGCTGAAAATCTGAAAATAGAGTAAAATCTACTCTATGATTCTCATTCTTTTCAGCTTACAATACAAATAGCTTATTATTTTTTGCAACCTATGTCTTATAATAAAGCAGTGCTGAAAAATTAAATAGCAGAATGTTCAGTTGCCATATAGGCTACGAAAATGATTTGCTGGTGGTGATTTTAAAGCTTCATTCTAAATAGATTTATGAAGAATGGCACTTGGAAGATGTGGTTCAAATTTTGCTATTTAAGGTATCTTGAAATTATAGGCTCACTCTCCCTAAAATTTCAAAAAGCGTAGAGCTTAGGCTCTTAAGGGTATAGCAGTGATAAAAGCTTTCATAGTCATTTCTAAAAAGCAACACTTCATAGTTTTCTCTCTCCAATGATTCTCTAATATACTTGTAGAAGAAAGGCAACAGAAAACCAAGAATAAAAATAGCTGAGCTCTCCAAAATTGGGCTTCCTGATTACTTTCCCTGTTCAAAGAAAAGAGGAGACACCATCTTCCAATAGAGGCTTCACAGACAACTGGGCTTCTCCAGTGACAGTCAGCATTTGATTCCCCATATCTCTTGGTTCTTCTTGTTGTCAATGGTTGGAGAGGACATTAAAAATAATGGTCTACTTGGATGTCAAATATTCTAGTTATATCAAGTCACAAGCTTATAAAGGGCATGTGTTCAAATCCAGATTTGTCAAATTCTAAGCTTTTTACTCCTATTCTAGGCTATTTAGGGCTTCCCTGGTGGCTCAGTTGGTAGAGTCTGCCTGTGATGTGCGAGACCCAGGTTCAATACCTGGGTTGGGAAGATCCACTGGAGAAGGGAATGGCAACCCACTCCAGTATTCTTGCCTGGAAAATTCTGTGGATGGAGGAGCCCGGTGGGCTACATTCCATGGGGTCACAAAGAGTTGGACACGACTGAGCAACTAACACACTGGGCTATTGAATTATTAACAAGCGTGCCCATTTTCTAAAGCTAGTTTCCTGTCTAGCAGTATAGTGTAATGGTTCAAACACCTACTCCACAGCAAGTACAATGTCATGGTGAATCCATGCATTCTCCCTCTTCTCCCAGTGGGGAGGAAAGACCGTGTAATAGGTGGAGGGTTTTTTTTTTTTTAAATTAACTGGTATTTTGGCTTTTATATTGCTTTTGTTTTGCTACCAGGGGAGTGTGGAGCAATGCACATCCAGATTTTTTCTGTTTCTAGCTAGATGCAGAGGCCTGCACGGTGCTCGTGAAACCCAATTACCTTTTACCCCTCCTATCCCACATGGGTGTAAGGCTGGCCCCTGAGTTTGACAGTATACATGGGCATGGGAGACAGAGGGGTGGAGGTTTCCTTAAGCTCTAAGTGTTAGTCGCTCAGTCGTGGTCCAGCTCTTTGCGACCCTATGGACTGTAGCCCACCAGGCTCCTGTGTCCATGGGATTTCCCAGGCAAGAATACTAGAGTGGGTTGCCATGACCTCCTGCAGGGGATCTTCTCAACCCAGGGATTGAACCTGGGTCTTCTGCATTGCAGGCAGATTCTTTACCATCTGAGATTTTCCTAGATACAAATAAAAGGAGTTTGAGGGGTTCCTGGTTATGGTGGGGTGTATAAGGGGAGGTGAACTCGGCCTTACCAGGGAATCGAGCCTGACTGGCCATTGCATGCTGAGGCTTGGAGCAGCTGTGAGGGGTCTGTGTTCTCCTGCCATTGGTGAAGAGGAGTGCTGGGGTGAGGGGTGGTCCCTGAGTTAATCAGACAACCGGCACCCAACTGTCAACTGCAGCCTCTTGCGGCTGGAGAACTAGTTTTCTGGTGTTGCAAGAATTCAGAGATCTTGGGACTGTGGGGCAGGGAGAAAGCACAGAGACTGAATTCTTATGATTCAAGAGGATGAGAAGGAGAAGCACATTTAGTTTTGATTTAGTAATCATGCAATGTGACATTTCTTGTACCTGAGTAGTGAAGAGTAAAATTTCTTGCTACCTAAATAAACAAACAAGTGCAACCCAGGGAAGAGCAATGTTGGGTGAAGCATGGAGCACACAAGGAGCATTTGGGAGAGGCAGGGAAGGCCTCTTAGGGGGAGAGGTCCACGCTGAGAATGAGGAGCATCAGCAGGGAGAAGGGGTGTTAGGATGCACCAAGGGAAGGGAGGAGGAAGCATGTTCCAGGCAGAGAGAACAGAGGCACAAAGGCCAGATGGCAAAAGAGCAGGAGTCCCTGGAAATGTAGGGTGGCTGGAGAAGACGCAACAGGGAGGAGGGCTGGCACCAGGTGAGCTAAGCTGGGGTCAGGTCAGGAAGACCCCACTCTGGGAAACTGGGGCTTTATTCTGGGGACCATGGGGAAAACCATTACTGTGTTTTATGCAGAGGCATGAAGCTTCAATATTTTGACCACCTGATGTGAAGAACTGACTCACTGGAAAAGACCCTGATGCTGGGAAAGACTGAAGGCAGGAGGAGAAGGAGACAACAGAGGATGAGATGGTTGGATGGCATCACCAACTCAATGGACATGAGTTTGAGCAAACTCTGGGAGATGGGGAAGGACAGGGAAGCCTGGCATGCTGCAGTCCATGGGATTGCAAAGGATCAGACACGACTGAGTGACTGGAAACCAATGAAAGGATGAGATGCAGGCTTTGGAAGATCACCCTGGTGGCCATGGGGAAAACAGACCATAGTGCAGCAAGACCAGTCAAAGGGAGGCAAGTCAAGAGGCCCTATCTGGTGTTCTGTGAAGCCTCATCAGAGTGTTTGAAGACTTCCCTGGTGGTCTAATGGTTAAGAACTCTCCTTCCAATGCAGGGGACATAGGTTTGATCTCTGGTCCAGGAAGATCCCACATGCTTCAGGGCAACTAAGCCTGTGCACAACTACTGAAGCCTGTGCTCTGTGACAAGAAAAACCACCATGATGAGGAGCCCACACACTGCAACGAAGAGTAACCCTCACTCGCAGCAACTAGAGAAAGCCTGTGCATAGCAATGAAGACCCAGCACAGCCAAAAAGAAAAGAAAAAGACTGAAACACCTGTGCTGTGTGCTCAGATGCTCAGTGGTATCTGACTCTTTGTGACCCCATGGATTGGAGCTCTCCAGGCTCCTCTGTCCATGGGAATTCTCCAGGGAAGAATACTGGAGTGGGCTGCCCTTTCCTTCTCCAGGGGATCTTCCTAACCCAGGGATCGAATCCGAGTCTCTTATGTCTCCTACATTGGGAAGCATGTTCTTAGTGCCACCTGTGAAGCCTGTAGAAGGAATACATCTCTAATACATGGTAAGATGAGTACTTCAACATTTCCCTTGCTTTTGGTGAGGAGTAAAGCACTTAAGCCTTATTGTTTTCTTTGTAACTTCAGACCATGCTGTCTACAGTCATCAAAACTACTTTAAAGACTACACACAGAGGAAAAAAAAAAAAGAAATTCAAGGAGCCTCGGCCTGTTTTTCTGGTCTGTGAAGACAACTCCTTTTGCGTCTTGAATCCATCGTGAAGCATTATGTGCTTATCTCTTCTAATGAGAAGTTACAGTTTATGAGACTGCCATTAAAGCTCTTGTCTAATTTGTTCGTAAAAGTTCACAGACTAATGGCCTCATACACTTCCCTTTAGGTTTACATCACCTTTGGTAAGCACCATCAGCCACATGCAAACCCACTCTGCTGACCCATCCCCAGGCCTACCTTAGTTTTCCCAAACGCCTACTGGTGTGTTTGGGATGCTATGCTGGGGGCCTTGCTAGACCCACTAGTCTTATGTTTACCTTGTTAGTAACTAAGTGTGGGGGCCATGCCAAAAAAGGAATGAGGTTAATTATAGCGGATTTGTTAGTGAATATGTTATACAGCTCCTCGTGGCCACATCTTTCCTTTTTAGGCAAAACACTATTTGCCAGTTTTTGAATCTTGGTTTAACAGTACCTATACACAATTTCTAGATATAATAATAACCCCAATCATTGCCATTTTATTGAGTGCCTACTCTGTGCCTGGCATTGTATTAAGGGCTGTATTTACGTTATTCCATTCAATTTCTACTACAAGCCTAGGAGGTAGACTTTACTCCCAGATGGAGAGTGAGGACCAATTGTTTAATTGCTTTTCCAGATCCACATGGCTTGTATGAGACAGCTGGTATCAACTGCACATCTAATTTGTAAGCTCATACTCATCACCACAGCTCTGATCGCCTGATGACATCCTGTGCAGATCAATAGTGCACTTTCCAAATGTTTACTGTGTCATCTGTCACATGCCTCCCTTCCCCAGGAACCACATCTTATTTCTCTTTTTACCCCCAGTGTACTTGTTACTCAAGAAGGTTCTCAATAAGGTTTTGTTGAGTAAATACATTAAAAATGTCTTTCTATAACCCACAGTGTTACTATGTCTGAAAATTAGAAGGACTTTTGCCTTATCTAACACTCTTTTCTTGCCCACAGGGGTTATAGACAGTGGCACAATTATCTCTGTGTTTCTGGCAATCAGGACTTCTCATAATATCCTGTCTATCCAAGGCTTAAAGAGAGGAGTTGTCTTAACTTTTTTCAATCTGATGATCGTTACCTGTGCAGAGAACACAAGGCAGAAGGCAACATGGGTAGTTTCCTTTTCTTTCAGGGCCATTAACTTTTCACCAGTTACCAGATATGAACTGATGCTTACTATATTCTTTGTCTCTAAACACAAATTACTTCTCCTATTTCCTTTAACCGTGTTCTTTATGAAATGGGCAGCTGTCTTTTTAAAAATGTATTTATTTATTTGCCTTTGGCTGTGCTGGGTCTTTGTTGCTGCTCAGGCTTTTTTCTGGTTGCGGAGAGTGGAGGCTGCTCTTCATCGTGTTACCTGGGCTTCTCTTTGCCGTGGCTTCTCTTGTTGAGGAGCACAGGCTCTAGACGCATGGGCTCAGTAGTTGTGGTGCATGGGCTTTAGCTGATTCATAGCATTGGGGATCGTCCCAGACCAGGGATCAAACCTGTGTCCCCTGCACTGGCAGGCAGGTTTCTAACCACTGGACCACCAGAGAAGTCCTGAATGGCCATGTTTAAATCCATAATACGTTGCGGTGATGCATTTAAAACTTTGAACACTGAATACTTCTAGGCCTTCTTTTACTTATTCATGAAATAGCCTTTTTAAAATATAATTTTAATGATATTCAGAATAGTGGGAGAATAATTTGATAAATGCTACCTAATACTTTAAGAATTTTTGAATTATGTGTATATACAATCTTAAAAATGGAGGAAAAAAGAAAAAATTATGGTGTTAATCTTTAGAATAGAAATATATTCTATTTTGGCTTTGACAAACATCTACACATTTTTTGCCTCCTTGCCTTTTATGAATAACACACACACACACACACACACACACACATACACACACACACACACATAAGAATACATGCTCAGCCAGTATGCTTTTCCAGGAGATAATGGAGGACAGAGGAGTCTTGCATGCTGTAATCCAGGGGGTTGTAAAGAGGTGGATATGACTTATTGACTGAACAACAGTAGGCTTTGATAACTATCTCTTCCCAGATAGGAATTCTACGTTTTGGTCAGTAATTTGGAATATGTTGACATTCAATGCATGTGGTCCCTCCCTTATTGGTCCCCAGGGAGGAAACCAGCTGGCAGAAGTCAAGATCTTCATCTACTCAAGAGTTTCACACATCAAATAGTAAATAGATGAATTTAGCAAATGCCAGAAACAACACTGAACTTGGGATAGCCAACTAGGAAGAAATAAGTGTGGAGTATCTCCAAAAAATCGAGGAGCCAGAAGAAAGTCAGACATGAGATGGGAGTGGATGCGATACTTGGGTAAAGCAGAGCAACTGGATGATGATGAATGGAAACAAATTTTTGATGGTGAGCACACTGCAGTGTAGACAGAAGTAGAAATACAATGTTGTACACATTAAACTTAAAAAAAAAAGTCAGATGTGAATCTGGTCTAAAGAGAATACCATGGCAGACAAATGGAAAGAGATGTTTCTAGACAAGGTCTGTCCATGGATCTCATCAAGAAGATTTGTCCATATTTTTTATCTCCCTTTTTGTCCATGTTGTGTCTCTCATAAAGTGGTAGAAGTTCATTGCTCCTTTAAGTGCTATTTATACACCTACTCAATTCATTTCATTAATTCACTCATTAACCACCATTTTTAGGAACATTATTAGGAACATAGTAGATGTTAAGGATGCAAAAAGGAGTTAAGTCAATATTTTCAGAGTAGCAAGTGAACCAACCATGCCCATCAGTACACCTATTCTCCATCATAACATAAAACGAAGCAAATAGAAAGCTCTAGCTCTGAGTCAATGTTACCTGCTATAAGAAAGGGGATACATTATTATATGGTGTGCATGCTTATCAAAGTGCATTATAAACATAGCATTAAGTATTTAAAATATACAACGTGTATATCTCAAGCTTTACCAAGATATGATTACAAAATAAAGTCACCTGAATGTCCCAGACCTTACCAAGATATACTATTTGATACACCTAAATAAAGTCACTGGTGGCTCAGACAGTAAAGAATCTGCCAGGGTTTGATCCCTGGGTCAGGAAGATCACCTAGAGAAGGGAATGGCTACCCACTCCAGTATTCTTGCCTGGAGAATTCCGTGAACAGAATTCCATGACTGGCTATAGTCCACGGGGCTGCAAACAGTCGGACAGGACTGAGCAATGGAAGGGGGAAATAGTCATGCTTCTGATAATAAATTATTACATACTGAATTCTCACTCATGAAATTAATTCTCTTCAGTGTCTCTTTTCCACCCCGTTTCTATATACACACACATGCACATATATGCATTGTTAGTACTATTATCTTTTGATTAAACCATTTGAGATAAGTTGCAGACACCATGACCTTTCACTTCTAAATACCTGGTCATTTATCCTAGACAACTAAATACTGAAATACCTCCCAAGGACAAGAACATTCTCTTACATAACCACAACTCAGCAATCAAAGTCAGGAAACTGGCAACAGAGACATACTACTATTATCTAAAACACATCCCATATTCAAATTTTACCAAATATACCAATAATTAAATGCCCTCAATGGCATTTATTCCTTGCATCCAGGGGTCAACCCCGGATCACACGTTTTATTTGGTTGTCAAGTCTCCTGTCTTCTATACTCCAGAATGACTTCTCAGTCTCTCCGTGTCTTTTATGAACTTCACATTCTTGAGCACAGGCTCATAGTCTGTGGAATGTCCTTTGGTTGGGTTCTCTCGTTATCTTCCCAGGGTATTTTTCAGAGTTTCCCAGGGCGCAGCCTCATGTGTGATGTAGAGCCGGTCCTTCTGGTTCTTCCGTCTGGCTGGCTGACTTCACTGCCCTCCACATGGCTGCTGCCACTGCTACCCTTGAACTTTAAGAGGAGGCTGGGTTGTCTCCTGCCGATGCCACCACTCAGATCCTTGCAGACCTCCAAGAAAGAATGCTGCAGGTCCTAGCCTCTCACTTAAACCCTGGGTAGTGGGCAAGCTGTGCAGAGTCATGTCAGACTCTTTTGCGAGACCCCCCCAGACTGCAGCCCACCAGGCTCCTCTGTCCATGGAGTTTTCCAGGCAAGAGTACTGGAATGGGTTACCATTTCCTACTTCAGGGGAATCTTCCTGATCCAGGGATCAAACCTGTGTCTTCTGCGTCTCCTGCATTTGCAGGCAGATTCTTTACTGCTGCACCACCTGGGAAGCTGAGGGAAACCCTTGAAGATGCTCCTTAACTCTTCACAGCACACCTAAGGCCAGGCTATAACTTTTTAACAGAACTGCTTTCAGTGCTTGAGGGTATCACAAGCATGTGTGTTAGTCACTCATTTGTGTCCGAGTCTTTTGTGACCTCATGGACTATAGCCCAGCAGGCTCCTCTATCCGTGAGATTTCTCAGGCAAGAATACTGGAGTGGGTTGCCATGTCCTTCTCCAGGGGATCTTCCCAACCCAGGGATCAAACCCAGGTCTTCTGCATTACAGGCAGATTCTTTACCATCTGAGCCACCAGGGAATCTTGTATCACAAGCATAACACAGAAAATAATGTCAAACCGTTACTGAGAAGCTAACTACTCCTGGGACTTCCCTGGTGGGCCTGTGACTAAGGCTCCAAGCTCCCAATGCAGGCGGCCAGGTTCCATCACTGGTCAGGGAACTAGATCCCACATGCCTCATCTGAGAGTTTGCATAGCGAAACTAAAGATCTCTCATGACACAACTAAGACCTGGCGCAGCCAAAAAAACAAATAAATGAATTTTTTTTAAATGAAAGAAAAGTTACTGTTCTTAGAGCTCACAGACTAAAACATGACCCCAGAGTCATTAAATAAAGTAGTTCCCACCTCCATACGGAAGGCTCAACTCACTCCACCACAAATGCCCCTATAATGTCCCTGCTAGGAAGTCCAGACTCAGCCACGTGCCAGGCCTAGAGGGAAAAACACTGTCCTCAATGCCCTCACTTCCTGATTTAGGTGGACTGTCTTCCCAGGATGAGCAATGCTCAGGAGACCCCCCCTTTCCTAAGAACCTCACTTTTAAGCAGTAGTTAGGCTCACCTAGCTCGGCAGGCCCCACCCTCCCACACCATGTTTACTAAAATTAGGCTGTCCAGTTTTACGCAACACTGTGTGTGGCCACCAAGAATCCAGCCTGGCAGCACTACCACAAGGCAGATACAATTCCTTCATAGCCTTTTTTTCTCCACCATGTGGTGCAGAGTAGTATGGTCCTTGAGAAAACCCTACTACAGCTGGGTTTTCATTCCTGATTTCCCGTAAATAAATGCTTGGGTGAGAATCCATTGACGCATCTCCCATGAACAACCAGCAATTTTCAGACACAAGAAATTCTAAATCTAGATTGAGAAAAAAAAATTATAACCCTGTAGGAGCATAATTGAGCTTAAGATACACCCAATTTACATGACTAAATAGACTGTTCAAAGCATTTGCATTTGGGTTACTTCATCCCATTTTGCCCTTCTTTAAGAAAAACAGTGAGTACTTACTTGCCTTCATATCTACAGGATTAAAAGGCCCATTTAAGTTATGTTTACAAAAACTGATTTACCAGTTTGGCCCCAAAGGTAAATTCCAGTCTCTACCCGAGAGGTTGAAATGGCTTATAATTTCAAGACTGAAAGGTTTTCTAGCCTCAACTATTTTTACTATTTTAAGGCAGATTTGCAGCTTCTTCACATATGCCCTACCTTTCCAGCTTTGTCACCCCAAATCCTCTCCCATCTCGTACTTCTGCCAAAAAAAAAATACTTTGCCGATTTGTGATCCCATCCCTCACCTTTTTACTTCCAAAGTCTTGCTTCTGTGGGCCTCGTGTCTTTAATACTCTTCCCACAGTGCTTCCATGGTCACTTGGAAGGTAAAGAATCTGCCTGCAATGCAGGAGACCCCGGTTTCATCCCTGAGTGAAGAAGATCCCCCGGGAATGGCGGTGCTAAGTCGCTTCAGTCATGTCTGACTCTTTGTGATCCCATGGACTGTAGCCCACCAAGCTCTTCTGTTCATGGGGACTACTCTTGCCTGGAAAATCCCATAGACAGAGGAGCCTGGCAAACTATAGTTCATGGGGTTGCAAAGAGTCAGACATGACTGAGTGACTAACATTTTCATGACCCCAATCTCTCAAAATTTTACTCAGCCTTCAAAAACTTACTCAAATGTCATCTCTCAGTCTTCCCAACTGGGTATGATATATCTTTTCTCTTAAAATCCCACAGCAGGGACTTCCCTGGCATTCCAGTGGTTAGGACTTTAAGTTTCCACTGCAGGGGGCAAGTGTTTGATCCCTGGTCAGAGAACTAAGATCCCGTATGCCACACAGTGCAACCAAAATAAAACAAATTAGATTGTGGTGATGGTTGCGCATTATAAAAAAATAAAAGAACTAATGTTTAATACTTTAAAAAAAATCCCACAGCACAATATTTGCATCTTCTTCTTTCTTACAGCAGTTACATTCTACCTTATGCTATAGTTACTAGGTTCATGTCTTATCTGTTCCACTTGATTTTTTTTTGAAAGTGAAGTCGCTGTCATGTCCGACTCTTTGCGACCCCGTGGACTGTAGCCTACCGGGCTCCTCTGTCCATGGGATTCTCCAGGCAAGAATACTGGAGTGGGTTGCCATTTCCTTCCCCAGGGGATCTTCCCGACCCAGGGATTGAGCCCAGGTCTCCCACATTGCAGGCGGACGCTTTAACCTCTGACCCACCAGGGAATCCCTGCTCATGTTTGTATATCCCCTGTTATCTTTCATGGTACCTTGTAAAGAGTAGGCACTGAATATATTTTATAGTTGACTTGAACTAAAACCCAGTGAATACAATATCTCACAGAAAACTGATAGCTCTGACCTAAATTACATCACATGGCAAATCTGAAAATATTAGTTTAAGAATGAAAGATGAAGTTTGTTGTCAATTTGCCAACCACAACTTTGGCTAAACACTAACAAAGACAGGCATTGTACAAAAAGCCCCCTTCTAGTCAAAACTAATGGACATTTGATGACAGAGTAGAGCAACTGGATAGTAATGACCCCTGGGTTGGCAAGCTTGAGATTTATAAGAAAAGTACAATCCTGCTAAATGACCAATAAATTGCTTCTGCTCTCTCTGCTACTTTGTTGGCTATACTGAAAGGAAAATGAAGTAGAAACAAGAACATAACAGGCTAAACAAAGAACTTTAGAGACACATGTCTGGTGATGTTTTAGTCATTCAGTTCAGTTCATTCACTCAGTTGTGTCCAATTCTTTGCGACGCCATGGACTGCAGCACACCAGGCTTCTGAGTCCATCACCAACTCCCAGAGCTTATTCAAACTCATGTCCATTGAGTCAGTGATGTCATGCAACCATCTCATCCTCTCTCATCCCCTTCTCCTCCCACCTTCAATCTTGCCTAGTATCAGGGTTTTTTCCAAAGAGTCAGTTCTTCACGTCAGGTGGCCAAAGTAAGGGAGTTTCAGCTTCAGCATCAGTCCTTCCAATGAATATTTAGGACTGATATCCTTTAGGATGAACTAGTTGGATCTTCTTGCAGTCCAAGGGACCCTTAAGAGTCTTCTCCAACACCGCAGTTCAAAAGGATCAATTCTTCAGTGCTCAGCTTTCTTTATAGTCCAACTCTCACATCTATACATGACTACTGGAAAAATCATAGCTTTGACTAGATGGACCTTTGTTGACAAAGTAAAATCTCTACTTTTTAATATACTGTCTAGATTGGTCATAACTTTTCTTCCAAGGAGCAAATGTCTTTTAATTTCATGGCTGCATTCACCATCTGCAGTGATTTTGGAACCCAAAACATAAAGTCTCCCACTGTTTCCACTGCTTCCCTATCTATTTGCCGTGAAGTGGTGGGACCAGATGCCATGATCTGAGCTTTCTGAATATTAAGTTTTAAGCCAACTTTTTCACTCTCCACTTTCACTTTCATCAAGAGGCTCTTTAGTTCCTCTTCGCTTTCTGCCATGAGGGTGGTATCATCTGCATCTGTGAGGTTATTGATATTTCTCCCAGCAATCTTGATTCCAGCTTGTGTTTCGTCCAACCCAGCATTTTGCACGATGTACTCTGCATATAAGTTAAATAAGCAGGGTGACAATATACAGCCTTGATGTACTCTTTCCCAATTTGGAACCAGTCTGTTGTTCCATGTCCAGTTCTAGCTGTTGCTTCTTGACCTGCATGCAGATTTCTCAGGAGGCATGTCAGGTGGTCTGGTATTCCCATCTCTTTCAGAATTTTCCACAGTTGATTGTGATCCACACAGTCAAAGGCTTTGGCATAGTCAATAAAGCAGAAGTAGATGTTTTTCTGGAACTCTCTTGCTTTTTCCATGAGCCAGCAGATGTTGGCAATTTGATCTCTGGTTCCTCTGCCTTTTCTAAATCCAGCTGGAACATCTGGAACTTCACAGTTCACGTACTGTTGAAGCCTGGCTTGGAGAATTTTGAGCATTACTTTGCTAGCGTGTGAGATGAATGAAATTGTGCAGTAGTTTGAACATTCTTTGGCATTGCCTTTCTTTGGGATTGGAATGAAAACTGACCTTTTCTGGTCCTGTGGCCACTGCTGAGTTTTCCAAATTTGCTGACATATTGAGTATAGCACTTTCACGGCATCATCTTTTAGGATTTGAAAGAGCTCAACTGGAATTCCATCACCTCCACTAGCTTTGTTCGTAGTGATGCTTCCTAAGGCCCACTTGACTTTGCATTCCAGGATATCTGGCTCTAGATGAGTGATCACACCATCATGGTTCTCTGGGTCATGAAGATCTTTTTTATATAGTTCTTCTGTGTATTCTTGCCATCTCTTCTTAATATCTTCTGTTTCTGTAAGGTCCATCCCATTTCTGTCCTTTATTGTGCCCATCTTTGCATGAAATGTTCCCTTGGTATCTCTAATTTTCTTGAAGAGATCTCTAGCCTTTCCCATTCTATTGTTTTCCTCTATTTCTTTGCATTGATCACTGAGGAAGGCTTTCTTATCTCTCCTTGCTGTTCTTTGGAACTCTGTATTCAAATGGGTATATCTTTCCTTTTCTCCTTTTCCTTTAACTTCTCTTTTTTTCTCAGCTATCTGTAAGGCCTCCTCAGACAACCATTTTGCCTTTTCACATTTCTTTTTCTTGGGGATGGTCTTGATCACTGCCTCATATACAGTTTCTGGCACCCTACCAGGCTTATTTTGAACTACCAGACTGGTTCAAAACTGGGAAAGGAGTACGTCAAGGCTGTATATTGTCACCCTGCTTATTTTACTTATATGCAGAGCACGTCATGAGAAATGCCAGGCTGGATGAGGCACAACTGGCAATCAAGTCTAGGTTTGTCATAGCTTTTCTTCCAAGGGGCAAGCATCTTTTAATTTCATGGCTGCAGTCACCATCTGCAGAGATTTTGGAGCCCCCAAAAATAAAGTCTCCAACTGTTTCTACTGTTTCCCCATCTGTTTGCCATGAAGTGATGGATGCCATCATCTTCATTTTTTGAATGTTGAGTTTTAAGCCAGTTTTTTCACTATCTTCTTTCACTTTCATCAAGAGGCTCTTTAGTTCCTCTTTGCTTTCTGTCATTAGGGCGGTATCATATGCATATCTGAGGTTGTTAATAATTCTCCTGGCAATCTTGATTCCAGCCTGTGCTTCATCCAGCCCGGCATTTTGCATGATGTGTTCTGCATATAAGTTAAATAAGTAGGGTAACAATATACAGCCTTGACGTACTTCTTTCCCAGTTTCAAACCAGTCTGGTAGTTCAAAATAAGTCTGGTAGGGTGCCAGAAATTCCACCTGCTCTGCTCTACTTAAGAACTGCGTGCCTGAATGGCCCTCAAATTCCTCTGCAGTTTTAAGAGTTCAAGAAGTTGCATCAGATTGCTGGCAGAGCACTCAGACAGAAACACGGGTCAGGAGGGAGAGGGAAGAAACAAGACAGGATGTGCTGTCAAGTATGCTTAAGCGCCAGGTGTGGAGGTGTGGAGGGTCTGGCCCCAGGACCAGGAATTCAATCCATGCCTCTACCCTGTGACTCATCTGAGCTCTTCCCCTAACACTGTAGTGGAAAGTTAGAGAGATCACAAGGTTCTAGGGAGCCCTGCTAGTGCATCACTTTGGGGACCCCAGGTTTTTATATTGACGCCCAAGAGGGTGGGATTTATAGAGAAAGAAAGCACTATTCATTTGTCTGCCTTCAGCTACAGGGATAAGAAAGCAAAAATATAAGTTATTCACTTAGAAAACTGAATGGTTTCTGGGTAGAAAACTTCAGACATGAATGAATTCAGTAGTTTGAGCCTCCCTGTCAAAAGCTAGCCTCTTTCTTTCTCCCTTGGGTCTGACTTCATTCTCAGGCTGACTTCATGCCCAGGCATACTTCCATCTCTTTCTAAGAGGAGAAAGAGTTTATTTCTCAGTAATCCCAACAAAGATCTCAGGACTGGCTCTGTTTGGACTGATTTAGTCATATATCTTCTTGTTCTTCAGTTGTTTAGTTGCTAAGTCAGGTCTGACTCTTTTGTAATGCCATGGACCATAACCTGCCAGGCTCCTCTGTCCATAGGATTCTCCAGGCAAGAATACTGGGGTGGGTTGCCATTCCCTTCTCCAGGGGATCTTCCCAACCCAGGGACTGAACCCACATCTCATGCATGTCCTGCCTTGCAGGTGGATTCTTTACCACTGAGCCACTGTGGATATAATTATATAATTATATATATCTATGGATTCATCAATATATATATACTGTGTATTGATATGACATTGCAGATGGCATATCACTCATAATTTGGGGGGTTGTAATGATTACAATGTTAAACTGTAGCCACTCGTTACTTGTAACATTTATAACTAATAATCACATAGCATTTACCTGTCTCAAGCTTTGTTCTGAATATTTTGCTGATGTTAGCTCATTTAATTCTCACAGCAATTCTATGAGATAGTGCAGAGCTCCCCAAGAGACGATCTTCTTACCTCAACCAAACTCTCCAACTCACCAAGTGACAATGGCCCACCAGTGTATACAAGAGAGGAACCAAATCTCACCACCTGGGCGCTTCAGACACTTCTTTTCCAGGGCAGTTCTTGAAACAGTCCAACAACCTGGGGGCAGGAAAGAGTCCCACGTGGGTTCAGTGCAAGATCTGCTTGTCTTGGAAGCCTCATTCTTCACCACAGCCAATACTTCTGGCAGTGCTTTCCCCCCTTTTAATTAATAGATGTATTTTAGAGCAGTTTTAGTTTCAGAAAAATTGAGAGGAAAGTACAGAGTTCCCATATACTCAGTCCTATATACACATAAGTAGGTAGGTAGGTTTAGTCCCTAAGTCGTGTCCGACTCTTGGGACCCCTTGGACTGTAGCCTGCCAGGCTTATCTGTCCATGGGATTTCCCAAGCAAGAATACTGGAGTGGGTTGCCATTTCCTCCTAAACCTGGGTCTCCTGCATTGCAGGCAGACTATACCAGCAGAGCCACTAAGGAACCCCATAGGCACATAGTTTCCCTTACTGTTAACAGCTTATATTTGTGTGGTCCATTTGTTACACTTGATGAATTAATAAAGACACACTGTTATTAACTAAAGTCCTAGTATATTATCAGGGTTCACTCTGGGAGTACATTCGTTGGTTTTGACAAATGCATACTGTCATACACCCATCATGGTAACCTCATACAGAGTAGTTTAACTATCTTAAAACCCCCATGTATTCCACTTCTTCGTCCTTCCTTCTTCCACCGATATTTTCATTCTCTCCATTTTGCCTTTTCCATAGTGCCATGTAGTTGCAATCAGATAATATGTAGCCTTATCAGTCTTCTTTCATTTAGCAATATGCTTTGAACATCCCTCAATGTCCTTACCTGGTTTAATAGCTCATTTCTTTTTATCACTGAGTAACATTCCACAGCATGGATGTACCACAGTGTGTCTACCCATTCACCTACTGAAGCACTTGGTTGTTTCCAAGTTTTGGCAGTTATGAATAAGATGTATAGGTTTTGGGGTGGGCCTAAGCATTCAGCTCATTTTGGTAAATACCAAGGAGCATGATTCCTGGATCATATCTCCTATAGGATTTTTATAAACAGAACTACAAGGATCCTGAAAAGTACGAGCCTAGTTTGAAGGATCACCATACTCAGGGAAGCCCAGAGTTTGGCATGCCCATAAAGGCCCATCAGACATTCACAGAATTTTTTCTTTTTCACCCCAGTCCGGATGCAATTTACCATTCAGGGTTTATTGTTACCATGAAGAACAATGTCTAATAACACAATTGACATTTCTACTTTCGTCGGTTGCATAGTCAACTAATGTTTAAGTCTCACAGAGGGATAATAGGTTTTGTTAAACCCTTTGCTCACAGCTAAGACTAAGACTATGGCTCAGATGGGAAAGCAGCTGTCTACAATGCAGGAGACCTGGGTTCGAGCCCTGGGTTGGGAAGATCCCCTGGAGAAGGAAATGGCAATCCACTCCAGTACTATTGCCTGGAAAATCCCATGGACAGAGAAGCCTGGTAAGCTACAGTCTGTGGGGTCGCAAAGAGTCGGACACGACTGAGCAACTACACTTTTTTTTTTTTTGCTCACAGCTATATATTTTTATTTCCTCCACTTTTCAAATGAAGAAACCGAGGCGCAGAGAGTACCCAAGATCGCACAGTTGGCAAAAAGTGAAACCAAGAATTAGATGGAGGCATTTGATTCCAGAGCCTGTGCTCATAAACCTTGTGTTATACTGCCTCAAGCATTACTTCTCTTTCTTATAAATGGAAGTAGTGTTTATGTAAATAAGTCATGGGTTAATACCCTTAGAATATTAGATTATGAGCCTGTGACCATGAAAGTTGCCGTCATGCTGATTTTATCTAAAGGCCTCTCTATCCCTGTGCTCCGGGGGAAATTTTTTTTAAAGCCTCTCATTTTCAGAGGGTGGGGAAGTCCCCAGGGTTTCTGGGGACTCTCACCCACTTAAGGCCGACAGATCTCCTCTGACTCAGGCCCCAGCATCAGAACCCATTGTCTCTATTTTATTTCCCACAAAAACCATGATGCAGAATTTGGCTACTTTACTGGTTTTCATAAGAAATGCCATTACCTCGAGCTTTTGTGATTTTGTAAAATTTCCTGAAGGTGTATGAGGTCACCGAGTCATCTTGCTTAGTTCATCGTATTCCAGAAAACATGACTTTTGCTCAAGTTCATTTCCCTTCTCTTCCTTTCCCTCCCTTCACCCTCTGCCTCACCTCTATTGCAAAGAGATCTCTTTTGACTCTTCTTTCCTCAGAAGGCTTCAAAGCACCTATATCCTCCCAGGGAAGTACTGCTTTTTCTTCACAGGCTTCCCGGGACTGTATCCATAAGAAAGGGTATATTTGTTATATAGTAATTTTTCCTATCTCACTATATTACAATTGAGTTAGCTGATTAGCAGTCCATTCTTATAGGGCTTCAGTAACTCTATTTGATAACAGTGATACAATGACCAAAACATCTGGAACAGAAGAGAAAGCTAAAGGCAAAGGAGAACAGGAAAGATACACCCATTTGAATACAGAGTTCCAAAGAACAGCAAGGAGAGATAAGAAAGCCTTCCTCAGTGATCAATGCAAAGAAATAGAGGAAAACAATAGAATGGGAAAGGCTAGAGATCTCTTCAAGAAAATTAGAGATACCAAGGGAACATTTCATGCAAAGATGGGCTCGATAAAGGACAGAAATGGGATGGACCTTACAGAAACAGAAGATATTAAGAAGAGATGGCAAGAATACACAGAAGAACTATATAAAAAAGATCTTCATGACCCAGATAACCATGATGGTGTGATCACTCATCTAGAGCCAGATATCCTGGAATGCAAAGTCAAGTGGGCCTTAGGAAGCATCACTACGAACAAAGCTAGTGGAGGTGATGGAATTCCAGTTGAGCTCTTTCAAATCCTAAAAGATGATGCCGTGAAAGTGCTATACTCAATATGTCAGCAAATTTGGAAAACTCAGCAGTGGCCACAGGACCAGAAAAGGTCAGTTTTCATTCCAATCCCAAAGAAAGGCAATGCCAAAGAATGTTCAAACTACTGCACAATTTCATTCATCTCACACGCTAGCAAAGTAATGCTCAAAATTCTCCAAGCCAGGCTTCAACAGTACGTGAACTGTGAAGTTCCAGATGTTCCAGCTGGATTTAGAAAAGGCAGAGGAACCAGAGATCAAATTGCCAACATCTGCTGGCTCATGGAAAAAGCAAGAGAGTTCCAGAAAAACATCTACTTCTGCTTTATTGACTATGCCAAAGCCTTTGACTGTGTGGATCACAATCAACTGTGGAAAATTCTGAAAGAGATGGGAATACCAGACCACCTGACATGCCTCCTGAGAAATCTGCAGGCAGGTCAAGAAGCAACAGCTAGAACTGGACATGGAACAACAGACTGGTTCCAAAT
>SJYQ01000778.1:144376-189102 GCA_006410935.1 Redunca redunca | reverse complement strand
GTTTTCTGAATGTTGAGCTTTAGGCCAACTTTTTCACTCTCCTCTTTCACTTTCATCAAGAGGCTTTTTAGCTCTTCTTCAGTTTCTGCCATAAGGGTGGTGTCATCTGCATATCTGAGGTTATTGATATTTCTCCCAGCAATCTTGATTCCAGCTTGTGTTTCTTTCAGTCCAGCATTTCTCATGATGTACTCTGCATATAAGTTAAATAAGCAGGGTGACAATATATAGCCTTGACGTACTCCTTTTCCTATTTGGAACCAGTCTGTTCCATGTCCAGTCCTAACTGTTGCTTCCTGACCTGCATATAGATTTCTCAAGAGGCAGGTCAGGTGGTCTGGTATTCCCATCTCTTTCAGAATTTTCCACAGTTGATTGTGATCCACACAGTCAAAGGCTTTGGCATAGTCAATAAAGCAGAAGTAGATGTTTTTCTGGAACTCTCTTGCTTTTTCCATGAGCCAGTGGATGTTGGCAATTTGATCTCTGGTTCCTCTGCTTCTTCTAAAACCAGCTTGAACATCAGGAAGTTCATGGTTCACATATTGCTGAAACCCTGCTTGGAGTATTTTTAGCATTACTTTATTAGCATGTGATATGAGTGCAATTGTGCAGTAGTTTGAGCATTCTTTGGCATTGCCTTTCTTTGGGACTGGAATGAAAACTAACCTTTTCCAGTCCTGTGGCTACTGCTGAGTTTTCCAAATTTGCTGGTATATTGAGTGCAGCACTTTCACAGCATCATCTTTCAGGATTTGAAATAGCTCAACTGGAATTCCTATAAAAATTAATTTAAAAATAAAGCATTATCACAAATTGTGAAATGTTCTTTGAATGAAAAGTACAGGAGGCAGAGACAGAATTATAAGGGATAGTGACCATTCAGGGAAGGCCTTTCGGAGGAGGTGATGTGAATTAGGAAAAAAAAGAAACGAGAAGACAGTAATCATGTAAGCAGTTGAAGGAAGGGAGAATGTTACAGCCAGAAAGAACACCATATGCAACCTCCCTGGAGGAGGTATGTTGAAGAACCAGAAATAAAATCAGAGTTGCTGATGGATAGTGAGAAGGGGCAGAAGAATACCAGACAAGAAGTGAGATATGGTTAGTGGCAGGAGGGAATGCTGTAAAGACCTTGCATATAATTCTATATGAAATAATGAAGCCACTGAAATGGGAGAATAACATGAAATGATTGAAATTCCAAGTCATCCTTGTTTCAAAGTACATGGAGAATAGGGCATAGGACACAGAGGAGAAAGCAGGGTTTCTCCATCCTCTTGGTGGTTGAATCAGCATGACTTCCTGTTGGATTCCATCTGAGAAGTGAGCAAAAGGGGAAGCAAGTATGACTTAGATTTCTCGATTGCGAGTCTTAGTTAATGACACCATCATGGGGAAATCTGAGGGCAGAATGCACTTGCAAGAAAGAGCAGAAATGCATTCAGGTTTTGGAATTAAGTTTCAGCTGTGTGTGAGACAGACAAAAGGGGAAGTCTAACGGGAAGCCAGAAGACACACCTGGAACCTGGAAGGGGAAGTTTGATCTGGAGGAAGGGATATGGGGGTTATCAACATACAGATGGCATTTACAGCTGTGGGATACATAGAAATATATTTCATTTCTATACACTAATAACAAAAGAAATATATTTCATTTCTATACACTAACATAAGATCAGACAGAGAAATTAAAGAAACGTTCTCCTTTACCATTCCATCAAAAATAATAAAATACCTAGGAATAACCTACCTGAGGAAGCAAGAGATCTGTACTCCAAAAACTACAAGATGCTGGTGAAAGAAAGGAAAGATGACATAAACAGATGAAAAGATATACCATGTTCTTGGATTGGAAAAATCAATATTGTTAAAATGAGTATACTACCCAAGACAATCTACAGATTTGATGCAATCCCTATCAAATTACCAATGGCATTTGTTTTCACAGAATTAGAACAACAACAACAAAAAATCTTAAAATTTGTATGGAGACACAGAAGATCCCAAATGCCAAAGCAATCTTGAGCAGGGTAAAATGGAGCTAGAGGAATCAGGCTCCCTGACTTTAGACTATATTGCAAATCTACAGTCATCAAAACAGTATGGTACTAGTACAAGAACAGACATATAGATCAATGGAACAGGACAGAAAGCCTAGAAATAAAGCTATGCACCTATGGTCAATTAATCTACAAAAAAAGGAGGCAAGAATATATAATGGGGAAAAAATAGTCTCATCAATAAATGGTGCTGGGAAAACTGGACAGCTACCTGTAAAAAAATGAAATTAGAACATTCTTTAACACCTTACACAAAAATAAACTCAAAATGGATTAAAGAAAAATATAAGATTAGATACTATAAAACTCTTAGAGGAAAAAAGAGAGAGAACACCCTTTGACATAAATCACAGCAATATCTTTTTTGATCCATCTCATAGAGTAATGGAAATAAAAACAAAAATTAACAAATAAAAATAAACAAAACAAATAAACCACAACAAAACAAAAAGGCAACCCACAGAATGGGAGAAAATATTTGCAAATGTTGAGACCAAAAAGGAGTTAATTTTCCAAAATTACAAACAGCTGAATGGCTCAACAGGTAAAGAATCCACCTGCAATGCAGGGACACAGGAGACACGGGTTCAATCCCTGGGTTAGGAAGATCCCCTGGAAAAGGAAATGGCAACCCACTCCAGTACTCTTGCCTGAAAAATCCCATAGACAGAGGAGCCTTGTGGCCTATAATCCATGGGGTTGCAAAAAGTCCAACATAACTGAAGCGACTTAGCACACATGTGGTCCAATACAAAAAAAAACCCCAACAAACAACCCAATAAAAAACTGGGCAGAAGACCTAAAAAGACATGCCTCAAAAGAAGAAATATAGATGGCCAAGAGACACATGAAAAGATGTCAGCATCACTAATTATTAGAGAACGGAAATCAGAGCTACAATGAGATATCCCCTCACACCAGTCACAATGGCCATCATCAAGAATTCTATAAACAATAGTAAATACTGGAGAGAGCATGGAGAAAAGGGACCCTGTTACACTATTGGTAGGAATTTAAATTGGTATAGCCATTATGGAGATGGTACGGGGGTTCCTTAAAAAACTAAAAATAGAGCTACCATATGATATAGCAATCCCACTCCTAGTCATATATCTGGAGAAAAACATGGTTCGAAAGGATATATGCACCCCAATATTTACTACAGTGCTGTTTACAAAAGCCAAGTCATTGAACGAAACTAAATGTTCACCAACAGATAAATGGATAAAGAAGATGTGTTACATATATACAATGGAATATTACTCAGCCATTAAAAAGAACAAAATAATGCCATTTGCAGCAACATGGAAGGACCTGGAGAGTGTCATACTAAGTGAATTAAGTCAGACAGAGAAAGAAAAATATTGTATGATATTGCTTATATGTGGAATCTAAAAAAATTATATAAATGAACTTATTTACAAAACCAAAACAGACTCACTGACTTAGAGGATGAATTTTTTGGTTACCGAGGAGAAAGAGCACAGCAGAGGGCAAGGAGGAAGTATAGATTAGGAGTTTGAGTTTGACATGTCTACCCTGCTATGTTTAAAACAGGTAACAACAATGGCCTACTGTATAGCACAGGGAACTCTGCTCAATACCCTGTAATAACCTAAATGGGAAAATAATTTGAAAAAGAATAGAAACATGTATATGTATAACTGAATCACTTTGCTGTACACCTGAAAGTAACATGGGATTGTTCATCAACTATACTGCAATTTAAAATAAAAAAATAAAACCATGGTAACAGGTGAGGTCCCCAGGAGACTGTGGTAGGAAACTAGGAGAGAAGGGTCCTTGGCCCCAGCCCCTCCCCTCAAGTCTTCATAGTTCCTAGTCTTTCCCTCTTTAGGCTCCTCCGTAAGCAAAAGATAGAGTGCCCCTCTTCCCTCTCACTAAGGAACCTAATGACCTCTGAACAACTGAGCCAGTCCTGGTCATCTTCTCAGAAAGCCTAGGCCTTAAGCCTGGCCCCATACTTCTGTCTTCTACTCTTTGAGATAAGTTTCTTCCCCAAGCTTCTCAGGTGGACAAATGATCTTCATGCTCAGAAAAGAAAAGAAGGAAGGAAGAAACCGCAAACAACACTGCTATCAATGCCCAGCTAAGCAACTTCACCAACTAACAAACTACAGCCTGAGCTCTCAGAAAGGAGATTACTTCACTGTCCAAGTCTCGAGGGATTGTCTGCTGCACCGCTATTGGTCTTGGGGTGAATCATGCTTCCAGACTGCTCTACTGCGCTGAGGCAGTCAGTGTTTCAGGGTGTAGCATGGATCGCATGTAAGGCTGAAACAAGATACCTTGACTGGCTCAGGGCCAACCGCAACCACCCTGGATAAGCGTCTGTTCCATTGAAAGTGGGTCATGAAGCTGACGTGCACCTGTAAAGACATCACGTATCTTTCTGTGTGGTGTGTGAGCTTCAAAGAGTCCATTGTGTAATTATCCGCTCTCCTTACGGTGAAATGGTCAGGATCTTGTCTTATCTCTCTGTGGAAACTCCCTCCTCCCGGCAGACTCACCCTCTTGCCTTCTCCCACCAATAGCTCCCAGACTGAGCAGGGAATGAATTCCTGTTCCAGAAAGAAGCAAACAGGAAGTGTCCCGCTGGTGGCTGTGGATTACACGCAACTCTGGGGTTTCCTTTCGGTGTTCCGCACCTCAACGTTGTTCGACTTGCCCTGCCCCCTTCCTTCCGGTGCAACAGCAAGCCACTCTTCCTGGCCTTTCTCTGGAGCGCTGAAGGCTACTTGTTTCTGCCCTTCCTAATGGGTTCCTACCCTACCATCTCCCCTGACCAGTTGTTACTGTGCTGTTCAGATTAGTGGCCTGATTCACAGCTTTGTCACGAGTCTTTACTCATATGAGCGTCCAGGCCCCTGGCTCCTTATCAGGTTGCAGACCTGCTGAGCAGCCCAGGTCTACAACCTGGGCCTGCCTTTTGCTTTGCCAGCCCCAGCTTCCTGCCTGTCTTTCTGCTAAGCCACCAACCCTACAGTTCCTCAGCTGACATGCAATGCACGCAGGCACACTGCTTTTTGTTTCATGACTGCTCTGAACTTGTGCATGCTGTTGTTGTGCATCTTTATTTTATATGTTTCGTGAAATTTTGGCTCACCAGTTATCTACTCCATCTACGACTGCTTCCTGCCGAGAAGGTCTACCTCCTACAGCTTTGCCCTGGTGGTCAGCACGGATGTGCATTGCTGCACCTACTCGGGGTTGCCACTGCTTCTTAGAAGTATGTCTTATTCCCATCCTAGGAATGCCACTTCATGTTAGCTCACCATCCAGAGTTTCTTGGGAAATCTGCATGCAGCCAGCATGTGCAAAGATTAGGCCAGGGTGGGACTAATAAACTGGTAGTTTCCAGCCTTCACTGATGCCTGGGTGAACATACAAATGAAGAATCAGGGCAAAGCTATGAATCAGATCACTAGTCTGAGCAGCACAGACTAGTTAAGATGTATCTCTATATCCCACTAAGTTTTAAATTTTACCACCAAAAAAACTATGAGTCAGAACTTGGAAAGTGTGTGACTTTCAAGACTTAAAAAGAACCTCAGGTCCCCATCTTTTGATGGGTAGGAGGCTAGACCCCAAGGAAGGCATATTCTCCAATACTCACTTAAGATGTGATCCAGGAGGATGTTAGAGAGTCAAGTATATTCTCTGCTCCTGAGTAGGGGGCCCTTAAAACATTTATCTAGTGGGATTTAAGAGTTCTAAATGACTGCTGAATGTTTTTCATACTTTCCCAAGCTTTAGTGCAGAGAGACTATTAGGGCATTAAGAGAAAATACTAGAGCAACTGAGGGGGTTGGGGGTAGAGATACTGAGAACAAGGAGAATGAGAAATTATGGCTAAGAAATTAGATTCTCTTTGGGATTATTTAAGGAATACAATTTGGGATTACATTTAAGTACATGGGCTGCTGGGTTATATCCCAGACTATAACCCCTTGCAGGTGCTGCTCTCAACAGTTGCAGTGAAACAAACCACACTGGGTGTCAGTTGTCGTTAGGAATTGCCATATTCATCCTCCACACATCAACCAGACTGATCCTCACAAAAGTGAATGATGACTGCTCTATTTTCGCACCCCCACCCCCCACAACTGAGATGCTCCAATGGCTTTAAAGATGTTTTTTTTAAAAAAATAATTTACTTATTTATTTGGCTACATTCTGTCTTAGTTGTGGCATGCAAGATCTTTCGCACTGGGGTCCATAGGCCAGTCCCATAGGCCAGGCTTGGTTGCCCCATGGAACATGGGATATCCTAGTTCTCTAGGACTTCCCTGTTAGCTCAGCTGGTAAAGAATCCACTTGCAATTCAGGAGATTCTGGTTCAATTACTATGTCAGGAAGATCCGCTGGAGAAGGGATAGAATACCCAGTCTAGTATTCTTGGGCTTCTCTTGTGGCTCAGCTGGTAAAGAATATGCCTGCAATGCAGGCGACCTGAGTTCAACCCCTGGGTTGGGAAGATCCCTCTAGAAGGGAAAGGCTACCCACTCCAGTATTCAGGTCTAGCAAATTCCATGGAGGGGGTGGCAAAGAGTAGGACACAACTGAGCAACTTTCACTTAGTTTCCCAGCCAGGGTTTGAACCCAAGTCCCCTGAATTGCAAAGTGGATTCTTAACCACTGGGCTACCTGGGAAGTCTCTCCCTCTTAGGTTAAATTTAAGCTCTTTAAATCTGGTATTCTGCAGCCTCGTTTCTTGTTACTCACTTCCTTTTGTCTATACTTCAGGAACACCAAAGTGTGAGTTTCTTGCTCATACCATGATGCTTCCCTTTATTCATACTTTCCTAGAATCCCCTCCTTCCTTTTTGCCTGGTTAACTCCTACTAACTGCTTAAGACAATTCAAGCGCCATCTCAAAGAAATCAGTGCTGTCTTCCAGGATGATTAAGTGCTCTTACTTGACTCACGCCAAGCCTTTGCATATCCATCATTAAACTTATCACTTGGCATTCAAATTATTTATTTATGTGTAGCTTTTGTTCTTCAGAGCTTGGCAGGTGCTCAGTAAGTGCTTCTTTAATAAATATTTCTGAAAGACAGAGCCAGTGACCACAGAGAATGTGTGGGGCTCCTTCCCAGAGAGGTTAACAGAGGTTTAATAAACGCTTCTTGAGTAAGTGGCAGCTGAACAGTTTGTTGTTGAAATAGCAGAATCTGACCACAATTTATAGTCCTTACCTGCATGGCAGTAATGCCAATAATGGGTCATAATTTATAGAACTTATTTTTCACTTGATAGGTTACTGAAATTCTGATGGTATAAGCTAGTCAGCGTTTCCCTGCCAGCATATTAGAGAAGAGTGCTAAATGCCTGATCTTTTCCCATGGCTTGCTGACTTCCTAGCATGGAGTCAAAGCCAAGACAAAGAAATTAGAAGCCAATGCAGTAGTTCCTGTGGTGGAGAGAACTAGTTATGAGGTAATTGTGATAATGTCTTATCTGATTGTGCAACCATGGCTAAGGCCTTAATGGGCCTCGACACAGCTATGACACTTAGAGTATATTTTGGGGCTATAATATGAAATAACAGACACTTGGTAAGCAATATTTTTTTTTTATCAAATGTCAATATTATTAGAAATTTGTGGCACTGTCTGCTGAGGAAACCACCTCTGCAGCTTCTTCTCATCCTATAACTTATATTGCCTCTTCCTTGTGACTACCTTGGAATCTTACTGTGTGTTTGTATGACCCCCTGATCATAGTGAAATGACTTATGAGCGGGCCAATTATAAAATTCAACTGAAGTTTAAAAACTAATGTATTTGATTGATACAGAGATTGTCACCTGATCTAAGATTGACAAAGAAAATCCAAGATTGTTGGGCTTGGTGAATTCTTTCACCAAGCTGCAGGATGTAAGACTTGGAAGATGAATGTAATCAATTTGCAAAGAGGAAAGAAATGAAAGATATAGCTCCTGGTAGATTTGAGGAAATCTTCCAACTATTCCTTTGAATCAACTACTCTTCCCACAGTTTTGTTTTTTGTTTGTCTTATTAAAAGTTTGCTCCATTTTCCTGTTGAATCAAGTATCAATACTATCTCCTGATTACAGTTAGAGTTTATGCCTGATAAACGTTAGCACAGTTAGTATCACCTTATCAACAACCAGATAATAAATCAGACTAGGTCTCAGTGGCTATGTTCACATCAAGATTGTTAGGATGATCAGGAACTTTTATTTGTTTGCTTTAGCTCTTAGTTCTTGGTGTATCTTCAAATATGAGAGAGCTCAGAGGCTCCTGCTGTCCCAGCAAAGAAATTAACAGCATGCAGACTCCAGTTTTTTGGAATAATTACAAGTGAGTATCTTGACCAAATAAACCCTGTAGCCAGAATAGTAGCTTCAGCTGTGCTGAGTTTTTCAGTAGGTCTGGCCATGCCAGCTGGTTCAGCACACATCCATCCTCATTTCGTAATTGGAGCCCAGAAAAAAACTGTGGGACCAGCTGGGTGGTTGTACAATGGCCTCAAGTTCTCAGGCAGAAGGAACTCCCACTTCATTAAGGACCTGGAGGTAGGTGGCCTGCAGGCCTTGGATGCCGGCAACTGACATTTCTATGGATGAGTGATCGTGGGCAGCCTTTCGGGAGAGTGGCCACATGCCTGTTCCTAGCTGGTGGTGAAGGGCAGCTGGTCATTTCCCCCTGCCTCAATGCTTCATGCCCTACTCTCTTAGGGGAGAGTAGGGTGCCCTTCCCATAGCTCAGCCTGCCCCTTGCCAACCACCCTTTGGTTTGTGCTCAGAGTTCTGTTTTATCATGCTTTCTTTGATAGAGTAAAGCAACAGATTCTCATTTTTGCTTATGCACATTTGAATTACATTTCTGTCAAACGTAGTCAGAAAAACGTGCAGGCACTAAGCTATGTACCAGTGACTTAAAGAGAAATATACTAAGGTCTTTATCTCCAAGAACCCATGTTCTAGTGAAACAGCATGTTTTAGGCCAATGATTACTTTTGTGGTCTTTCCTGGTGGCTCAGATGGCAAAGAATCAGCCTAACAACACAGGAGACCCAGGTTTGATTATTGAGTTGTGAAGATTCCCTGGAGAAGGAAATGGCTACCTACTCTAGTATTCTTGCCTGGAGAATTCCATAGACAGAGGAGCTTGGCAGGCTACACATTATATCTCATTTATTATTTTAGCAACTGTGTGAAATAGATATTATCATTGTAGTAGACTCCTGTTTTTCACAATAGATATGTGTAGAGATCATGGGAATCCCAAAATTGAAAATATAGCAGAGAAGTAGACCCTGCATTATATATCTTAAGTTAACAAATGGAAGATTGAATTTGATGGTATACTCATTCCTGTTATAGAATTGCAAGATGCAATCAAATTAAACACCCTTCTATTTTATTTATTCAAAACTTTTGTTAAGAGCTACGTTATTTTATTGAATGTTTTTCTCTAGGAAAATAAATTTTAACCAAACCATGAAAATAACTGACATAACATTAAGGAGAAAACTAAGCTCTATTGAGCTGTATGCAGATGTTGATAAGTTGACTAAGTATAGCAGCCTCCGGATAAACATAATTTAAATGGATACCTCAGCCAAATGGCACATTATTTTATGTCACGAACCTTCAGGATGATTCTCATATAAATGTAGCCATGAATCTTAAATTATGGAGTATTCATATCCTACTGTATTTATAAACAAGGAAACAGACAATCAGAGAAAGAAAGTGACACCAAGATAATAATATACCAGTTAAGGAGGCTAGACTTGGGCTTCAATCATATTGGCCTGTCTTCTGGCTCAGAATCCCCTGACCTGTTGCAGTAAGGAGAACAAAGATTCAGCTCCAAGGTGGGTTAAAGATGGTCACAAAGATGTTGGCACTTCTCCCACTGCAAGTGTCTCTTCCACTTGAACCTAGGTGGGCTCTGTGACTGCTTTAAAGGACAGAACACGGTGAAGATGACACTCTGACCATCTTGGGGCCCAGGCCTTAGGAAACTGATGGCTTCTGGTTTCTGTCATTTGGAACACTCATTCATAGAAGCCATCCTCCAGGAAGAAGCATGGCCACCCTGAGAGCACCACGTGTGAGAAGTCGAAGCCCTGTGAAGAGGACCTGGAGGATGAGACAGCACAAGGTGTATGACCAAGAAGTGCTGAGGTGCTGAACATGTGAGCAAGATACGCAAGCCGGCTTGTGAGTGGATACTCAACCTTAGTGACCCCAACTGACAGCAAATGGATCAGAAACACAAGTTGCCCAACTGAGGTCATCCAAATTCTGAACCGTCAAATTCTGAGGAAATAAAATAGCTGTTTGGGATACATAATTTTGTGGTAGTTTGTAATGCAGCAATCAAAAACAGGAACGGATGTAGTTGCTCTCATTATAAAAATGGAAAATATGTGGCGTTGATTTTGAAACTGGACAGTGGGCTGAGACTGAAAATGAGTGTGAATGGAGAAAGACAGGAGGTTATTATTAAGGTTTGGCAAGAGGGCAACCTCTATTTTATATTCATAGTAGGTTTAGTGAAATGGTCACCTAACATGTTTTGGAAAATAGAAGATGTGCCTAATACACTAGTGGATTTCAACAAGTAGATTTCCAGGCAGACTGCCAAATAATTCTTATATCTGCATACAATAAAGTAGAGATAGGGAGAAATTAGCTAAATAGAGGAAATAGAACCCAGAGTCGCTGGCTTCAAAAATAGATCTAGAACACAGATCTAGCTAAGAAAATACTTTTAAAGCAAGAAATAGCCTCCAGGTAAAAATTTTTAAAAGGGCAGTAAAACAAAGACTCAGGGTAAAGATGAAGTCAAAGCTGCAAGCATAAATCCCTTTGATAAGATCTCAGAAACTTTTTAAGTTGATAGGCCCTATCAGACAAAAGCTTTGAAGAGTGTGCCTTATCACCCTTCTCTATTAAACAATAGAGATTCTGGTAATCTTTAGGTTATTGTAACATCCTTAAGCAGATTTCCAAAAAGCCAAAGGCAGAGAAGAGCCCTGCTCAAAAGGATTTGTGGTCATGACTCTGATCTAAGAGAATGGATTATAGTTTGATATACAGGAATCCCACAATGTTTTTAAAGGAATTAACCATCTTGGAATGAAAAGGTCAGAGAAAACATCAAATTAAAAGAGGGTTTTGGACTCCTAAACTAACAGAGGAAGGATTCAGGCTGAGAAACTTACTCAGCAGAAAACTTAGGCTATTTTTTTATGGAAAATGAAGAATGACTTAGAAGGCCGTACCAAGAATCCAAAGGTCAAAAGCCAAGAACCACAGAGAATCATACCACAGCTGCAGGTATAGAGCTTTATCAAGACACTGGCAACATGTGTCTACTTGGATGTCATATCATTATGGAATAGTGACTGCTCTGTGCCCCTTGTCTTGCCCATTTTTGAAAGGGCATGTCAACACATGACTGTCCCAGCATTGTGTGTGTGTACACAGGTAACTCACTTTTTTATTCACAGGAGGACTTCAGATTGAGAAGACATATACCTGAGGAACCAAATCTAAGGAAACTTATCTGCACCTGGACCTGAGATTAACAGTTTAAGCCTAAACCTAATGACATAATGGGGTGAGACTTCTGGTGACTGTGGAAGTGGGTTAGTGCATTTTGCATATGGGAAGAATGTAATATTTGTGACTACAGAGCAAACTACGGCCGCAAATTCTTTGACACTCCTCTGTTTGATAAGTGGGAAGTCTGGGTCCCTCCCCTTGAATCTGGTTAGATTCTGTGACTGCTCTGGTCAGTTGAATATGGCTAAAATGAAATTGCACCAGTTTCTGAGTTCAGGGTTTAGGAAACGGGCAACATAAAAAAATTTTTTTATTGGATTATAGTTGACTTACAATGTTGTGTTAGTTTCAGGTGTATGAAATCAGCAGCTTTTACTGTCTGTTTCTTTGAAGTCAGCCACGACTTGAGAGGTATGACTACCCTCATACCGCTGTGCTGTGAGAAGCCCAGTCATGCTGGAGAGGCCCTGGTGGATAAGACATCATGTGTGGGAAGAGGGAGGCCATAGTGAACTACCGTGTCACATATGAGCGAAAGTCACCTTAGAAATAGATCATCCAGAACAGATACCTCATGGGTATCTGTTATTTCTGACATGGGTCAGAAATAAACCCTTCTAAATTTATGATCTATTATATAAACATTATGAGCAAAATAAACTGGTTCCTTAAGTCACTAGGGCTTCCCTGGGGCTCAGATGGTAAAGAACCCACCTTCGATGAAGGAGACTTGGGTTTGATCCCTGGATTGGGAAGATCCTCTGGAGAAGGGAATGGCTATCCACTTCAGTATTCTTGCCTGGGAAACCCACCCAGTTGGACCTAGCCTAAATTGCCAGTGTAAAGAATATTGAACTAAAAAACAGTTGTTGTTTTAAGTTATACGTTTGGAAGTGGTTTGTTACACAGCAATAGCTAACTGGTGTGTTAGCCTTCTATTTGATTTATTATCAAGAACAAGGTGGAGAAGTATAGGTAGTTCTGTACAGTTTTACCTTATTTCTTTTTGTTTCTTTATAAACTTGAGGATGAAACCAGTATACTAACTTTTAGTATTTCTCTGTGGCAGAATGCAATGAAAATGTAGAAACATTGTAACATTCCTGCACAAAATTCAAAAGCTGAAGCCGTTTATAAGAAAAATCAGGCAAACTCAAATTGGTGAACATTCTTCAAAACTGTCAAGGTTATTAAAAACAAGGAAACACCAAGAAACAATTATAGTTTGAAGGACGCTAAAAGACATGAAGCCTCCCAGGTGATGCTATGGTAAAGAACCCTCTTGCCAATTGCAGGAGACATAAGAGATGCAGGTTTGATCCATGGGTGAGGAAGAGCCCATGGAGGAGGGCGTGGCAACCCACTCCAGTATTCTTGCCTACAGAATTTCATGGACAGAGGGGCCTGGCAGGCTACAGTCCACAGGGTCACAAAGAGTCGGACATGACTGAAGTGACTTGGCACGCATGTACACAAAGATACATGACCCAAAAAATGATTCTGAACTACGTTCTTTTACTATAAACAGCAATTTTGGGACAAGGGAAAAAATCTGCAGGGAGTCTTATGGCTTAGATGGTAGCAGCACATCAGTGTTAATTTACTGATTTTTATCTTTTCTGGGGAAGCATTAAATGGAAAATTCATTGTTTATAAGAATTACGTCCTAAGGTATTTGGAGGCATCATGTAAACAACTTACTCTCAATGGTTCAGTTTTTAAAAAGTTGAAAAAGAGAAGAAAAAATATTGTAGAAAAGAGAAATAATTGTAGGGCAGTTCTGGTCCTGCAAGATAATAAACAGGGACCTCTCAGTTAAGTCAATAATTTGTTCTCGATAATCAGACTTACTACCCCCAAAAAATGCTGATTGAGAGCCTATTTACCACTATTTTAATGGGAAAAAGTATATGGTTGGTATATCAACATAAAACACCCAACGAATTTCCCTAACATAAACTACAACAAAGTAAAATACCTGTATATCAGATACATTAGGTTATATGTTTAGAACATCACTTCCTCACCAAACAGTAGGGTTAGTAACAAGCTTTTGCTTTGTAATGGAATATCCCAAATGTAACTCTCTTTGCTGTCACTTAGTGTGCGTTTCAAAATGGTTTACACATTATGGCATCAACATGACTCTGATATCCTACTAATTTTATTTCACTCAAGACTTATTCTAGTCATAATTTTGCTTAAAAAGTCATATTGAGTTTTATGGAAAAACATCAAATTTTCCTATGTAACCAGTGGTGAAAAAAAATATTGTACCAAAAAGTATGCTCCATGAAGTTTGTGTAGTACAGTCCAAGAGGCATTCTGCTGCAAGAAAATCTTATCTCTGGAGGCATATGGATTGCACCAGTACATTATTAAGCTACAATAATTTCAGCTATGTCTTAAACCAATAGTTCAGTAAAACATAACAGTGCATACATGCGTGCTTTTGAAGTAAAGTGAAGTTGCTCAGTTGTGTCCGACTGTTTATGACCCCATGGACTGCAGCTCACCAGGCTCCTCTGTCCATGGGATTTTCCAGGCAAGAGTACTGGAGTGGGTTGCCATTTCCTTCTCCAGGGTATCTTCCTGACCCAGGGATTGAACCCAGGTCTCCCACATTGTAGCCAGATGCTTTTACTGTCTGAGCCACCAGGGAAGTCCTTTAGTCATGCCCAACTCTTTTCGACCCTATGGACCACAGCCCTTTAGGTTCCTCTGTCCATAGGATTCTCCAGGCTTGCTGGAGTGGGTTGCCATGCCCTCATCCAGGGAATCTTCCCAACCCAGGGTGTCTTACATCTCCTGCATTGGCAGGCAGGTTCTTTACCACTAGCACCATCTGAGAAACCCAAAACAGAACAGATTGAGCCTCAGATGTAAGAATTATTTCTATACCATACAACATTATAAATATTCAGCAAATGAATAAGCATATTGGCTAACTATTGAGAAAACAGTTTAGGTCAGTACATCATTGTGAACACTAATCCCTCATAACTTAAAGAGTTAATCAGAAAATTTGAAAGAAAATGGAGTTGATTTGTCCCCTTTATGCATGGAGAAGAGATTCCTAAATTTAAAAGCAACAGAAGTCAATGAGGGAAAATACACAGGTTTGGTTACAGTAAAAGTCTTAAAATCTGGGTGTGTGAGTTTAAATATAAAACAAATATTTATAGCAAATAGCAGGCCAAATATTAAATAGTAAGAGCTCTGACAAATCCATAAGAAAAACATTAAGACACTGATAGGTATGTGGGAAAGAGCACAAAAAGACTGTTTATAAGAGAAGAAATACAAATAGTGAACCCAAATTATGGGGAAAAGAACTTTTCTGGGCAGTGTTGTAGCCATCAATTAAACTAGAGAAGCCATTAAAAATATCATAAAATCCGATGGCAAGAAAGGTGTGCGATACACTAACTAGGTACTCTGCATATAATTAGTGTCTGTATAAAATAACAGAACTCTTTTGGAAAGTAACTAGAAGGATGATCCAAGAGTTATAAATAATAATTTGCAATCTCTTGTATTTTTGGAATTTGCTATTCTTTTTGCACAGAGATGATAATTTAAAGTTGTTTATAAAATCAGAAATGTTTGTGTTGGACTTGTGGGGGGGCAAATTAAACAGTTCGGTAAGCTATGAGGCCAACACTTTAAGTTTGAAGTTACTAAAATAATTCTAAAGGTGAACAAAAGTGTAGATACAATCTTTCCCAAAGAAGTAGAACACAAAAGTGTATACTTTGTATAATCACCCAACTTTGTCACACAAGAACCAAGGCACACAAATAAGTGGTGAAGTTATAACAAGGATATTAGATGATCAAAGATTTTTTTTCCAAATTAAAAAAAGAACACACATTGCTTTTCTACTGAAAAAAAGAGAAAGAGAATATGATGTTTTGTGGCCTGCAGTCAAGAGGAAAATTTTCTTATGCAACTATTTAACAAGCATCACCAAAAGTCCAAGAAACAATCATGCAGGGGCTGATGACTGCACTCTGGAAAGCATAACTGCATCCCAGAGCACTGTGAAAACCCAGTGTCCTACAAGGAGCTGATGACAACTCTAAATAAGGCTGAAGTCATGTACCAACCTGCCCAAGGAGACTTTCCATACAGTCACAGCTGCTGTTAACACTTTATGAGGCTTCACAAACACATCAAATGCACTGGCCAGGAAATAAGCCTGGTAGTAAGGTATTTTTTGTTGATGCTCAACATAAAGCCTGTCTGTGTTTTTCAACTTTTTTTAAGGTTAAAGTCACAGTGTTTTTCCATTATAAAACTGCTTGTGAAAGAAAAAACCCCACAGTCCCACCGTACAGTATGTTTTTTATGGAGGGGCAATCAGTAGAAGGATCCAGCTTTTGCTTGTCAAAGATCACTTGAAAAGTTCAAACTGGACTTGTGCGGGTAGTATTCTAAATCAAGGAAATTCACTGGTGGTATCATTTTACTTTCAGTTTTGCCGCTTCTAAGAGTGGAGGATGTTTAGAGTGAATGTAATACATTAGGGGATAATCTTCCACTTAGCTTTACAATCCTATCAGCAAAATGACAAGGGAGAAGGAATATCATGTTCTCTTTGAATTGTGTTTTTGCAACCTGAGATTCAAGTTCAGGTTTCTTGACCTATCCCTGGGCAATTAATCTGAATTAATTATTGTGTCCAATTTCCTCCACCTAGCCCCTAAGACAAATACAAACAAGCCAGCAATGGTTACCCTCCTGGCCACTAGAGATTATATCAAGGCAAGTGCAGGGCAGTAGACTGTTCTGCTGGTAAGAATGTATCCATTGAGAAAGACTGAAGGGAGAATCAGGCTGGCACAAATTGAAAGCTATTGGGTACACTTAATATCTTCTAGTTTAATTCACACCCTCTAGGTGTGGATTAAAACACATCACAAAGAGCTTTGCTGTAACGATTGAAGGAGGTGATTTCTTTCTTTCTTTCATTTTGTACTCTAGGAGAAATTAGCCGGGCACTATCTACAAAGCAGAAGGCAGGCCGCATGCCAGGCTGTGTGTGTATTTGTTGGTTTGCCACCCATTATTATGGAGAAAGTGTGTGTGTGTGTGATAGGTCTGAAATTTGTCTTCCTTACATAATGACTCATGAAAACAAAAAGCAAATTCAGGCTTTTTTGAAGCTTCTGCTTCTCTGAAGATTTGAAAGGACTGGTACCAACCCTCAAAATGTTTTATTTCCTGTGATATAAGGTTCATTGGTGTGCTGCAGTCCCTGGGGTTGCAAGGAGTCAGACACAACTTAACAACTGAACAACAACAACAAAATTAGGCCCCTAATAAATAGTGAGTGGATTATCAAAGGAATTTCATCACTTTGTCCTCTAAAAGGTATGCACTTGCTCTCAGATGGTCTTTTTGCCTTGGCTATAATTCTCCATAAAGTCTGTTAACGAAGCACTCCAAAGGCAGGAGTTACACTGCCACAGACCGGCAAATACTAGGCCAGCAGAAGCCGGGGAGAGGAAAGGCAAGATCCTCCAGTTAGAGGCTTTGGAGGGAGCATGGCCCTGCTGCCACTTTGATTTTAACTTCTAGCCTCCAGGAATGAGAGAATGAATTTCTGTTGTTTTAACCCACTTGATCTCTGGTACTTGGTTACAGCAGCCCTGGGATGCTCGTTGCAAGTGACAGGACTCTCTGCTAATCAGAGACAAAAAGGAGATTTACCAGAAGTCTCAGAGGAGAATGTACAAGCTTCTTTTTTTTAATTTAAACTTGTGATTTAGTATTGGGGTATAGTCAATTAACAATGTTGTGATGTTTCAGGTGCACAACAAAGGGACGCAGCCATACATGTACATGTATCCATTCTTCCCCAAACTCCCCTCCCATCCAGGCTGCCAACATAACATGGAGCAGAGTCCCCTGTGCTATGCAGTAGGTCCTTGTTGGTTATCCATTTTGAATATAGCAGTGTTGTACAAGCTTATTTGAACCTCAGGAAAACTTTACCATGATTTAAGCATTGCCATTTTGAGTTCTCGTCTCTGCTTTTCTATTTCAACTTTATTCAGTCTCATCCATCAATAGCTTCCACTTTTATACCTCCAACATCAAAGAGACTAAATCTCTTTGGCTGTGTTCTGTGTGCAAAAAATCTCAGGACCGGTTCCAGTCTTACACCTGCTGACTGGTCTTACACAAGAGCTGTTTCCAGGGCTTCAGGATGCTGTGAACTGGCAATCCACACGCTCAGCGTGGAGGGAGGAAAAAGTCCCCCCTTCAAAGGGTTCAATCCCAGAAAAAGGGAAGGGTCCTATGTAGAAAAAGAGAATAGGTGTCCACTGCAGGAAGGACATGGAAGCACAGGTGAGGATGGAGAAACTGAGGAGGTGGAGGGGCAATCCATGCTGTCCGCCATGAAAGGGCTCAGGCCAACACCTGTGGAGAAGGGGCAGGGGTGGGCTTTACCCAGAAGCCCTGACCTTCACTCAAATCATTCTCCCTCTTACAGGTGGACCAAAAGGGTGAAGTTCTCAGTCTGGTGTATGAGCTGAGTCTGACTTTCCTACGCAGTCGTCATTGCTTCCATGTGAGCTATGGCACAGGATTGCAACTCCAGCTGTGACAGTCTTACTCATCGTTCAAGATCCAGCTTGAATCTCACCATCTCCGTTAGAACATCCCCCATCCCACCTGCAGAAGGGAAGCTTTTGGTCCCCTGGTCTTCTGCCACACTCAGAGAGCTATTTAAATATTTATCAAGACCAGCTTTCCATCAGACGGCTTTATTTACGTCGGCCTCCCTAACCCGATACTGTGCAGTTTTGAACTGTTGCAAGAACCCTGGGGCCAGTGGAAGGAATGGGGACTTTAGTTCTCCTGACTGTGCCCTCCCTCCTACTTTACATCCGTTTCAGGGGCCTTCTGCCTCTTTTGACTCCTCCTTTCTGCGCTTGGTTCTTCATTGGTTACTTACAGTCACTCTTCTATACATTGGGATATATTTAGGATTAGAGTTTGGCTTTTAAAGGCATGTGCCTAAAACAGTAGCTCCTAACCCTATCATGGTGAAGCATGTGATGAGGGTTTAAAGCAAATATGACTGCATTTCCTTTTAGAAACTGACATCTTTCACAAATGCCAGGGTTGAAATTGTTCAGGGGGTGGTATTTTCATGAGAACCTTTAGAAAAGGATTGATTATGAAGCTGAATTGCTCAAATGTGTGAAGGCATCAAACATCATCTGCCTGTTAAAAGGGATCTGACCTCCACAGCTATTGCTACATTGTAACTCTTTTGTTCAGACATTTTACTTCAAAATTAGGTTCCACTTCACTGGTAAGAAACAGAAGTAAAATTGCTCATGGAGTGGACTAAGGGTTGACAGGCTTTCCTTCTCTCTTTTTTTGGTGTTAACCACAGGTGCCTTGAACTGTTAGTAGCCTTTCTAAATGACCCTTTCAGTTTCTATAGCTACAACTTCTGGGACTTAAGTTCAAGAGTTTATGGGTCGCAGTATTTGACCTGGTAACCCCCTAAGCACATTAAAAAAAAAAACCCAAAAAACAAAAAAACAACATCCTTGTGAAGGAATCTGCTGAAATTCAAGTAAACAAGAAGTCTTTGAGTTTTATGACTGCTAGTTAACAGCACCTCTGTGCTGGGCCATAGCAATCAATCAAATAGAATGTAGCTTCTAAATCATTAGCAAATAAAATCACCTTTTTTTTTTTTTTTAAACCAGAAGAGGTAAAGAAAAGGGTTTAAACCTTCCTGTTACTTCCAGTTGTCAAACAAACAATCCCACCTCCCTCATCTATTTCCATCAAATCAAAGAAAGAGAGAGAGAAGGAGGAAAAAATTTGAACTTCTCAAAAACTGGTGCTATGTTACTTAATTGGAAATCTTTAATTCAGCTGAGTAAAGTAGAAACTGTAGCACCATTCCTCTTTTGGCTCTAAGCCCCCATCATGACATTTTATTGAACCCACATTCCTACACTATTTACTATAATTTTTCCAGAAGTAGAACAGCAATACAATAAATGTGATGACATTCTAAGTGTTCCACTGTGACACATGACTGACCCAAGTTGCAAGGGAGGTTGGGAAAGATGATATTTAGTGTTTCCAGCTTCTAGAGTGGAAAGTGACCAGAGAAAAAAGGAAGTTAGGAATGACAACTGAGTTAGTCAACCAAGTGAAAGAAATGGCTTGGCCACTGGTGAGGGTGTGGGATGTACAGAGTATGTTGAAGAAAGGGCAAGTAGATGACATCTCACTGGAGCTGAGGTTAGGTGGGAATTAAGAGGTGAGATTAGGGAGATAGCATGGCATCAGGATCCTTACCCACCAAACCAAGGAGTTTGGAATGTATCCTGTTAGCAACAAGGACCTACTAGAGTGACATGATTAAAGCAGTGTCTGATCACCAGTCATCGGGCCAAAGCATAGGAGGGCGAGCCTGAAGGAGGGGCAAGGAGACCATCACAGTGGTCCCTCCATGAAATAACAGGACATGAACTAGAAGGGCAGCAGTGGTAAGGTAAAAAATACAACTGTGAAAGAGATTACAAAGTATGGATGGCCAGGGCTTGTTGACTAACAGAGGCCAAGGAGATGAAGCATCAAAGATGGTTTCACAGCTTTAAGCCTGAGTAACTGGGAGAATATGTAATATAAGTAGGAAATCAAGAAGAGAGCTGGTTCTAGGAAGAATTTGTTTTGTTTTTTAATTTTTCTTTTTTTGATCAAACCATGTAGCATGTGGGATCTTAGTTCTCCAACCAGGGGTCAAACCCACACCCTCTGCACTTGAAGCATGGAATCTTAACCACTGGACCACAAGGGAAATCCCTGATTAGCTCAAGTTTAGATGTTGAGTTTGAGGCAGAGGCAGCAGGATGTGCAGTGGAAACATACAACAGGCAGGTGACACTAAGCCTGCAAGATACTGGACACTAAGAACAATGCTGCCTCCAAAGACAGAAATATAGATCAATGGAACAAAATAGAAAGCCCAGAGTAAAAACCAAGCACCTATGGACACCTTTGACAAAGGAGGCAAAAATATACAATGGAGAAAAGACAATATCTTTAACAAGTGGTGCTGGGGAAACTGGTCAACTACATGTAAAAGAATGAAACTAGAACACTTTCTAACACCATACACAAAAATAAACTCAAATGGATTAAAGATTTAAATGTAAAGCCAGAAACTACAAATCTCTTAGAGGTAAACATAGGCAGAACACTCTCTGACATAAATCACAGCAAGATCCTCTATGACCCACCTCCCAGAGTAATGGAAATAAAAGCAAAAATAAACAAATAGGACCCAATTAAACGTAAAAGCTTTTGCACAACAAAGGAAACTATAAGCAAAGTGAAAAGGCAGACTTCAGAATGGGAGAAAATAATAGCAAATGAGAAAACTGACAAGGAATTAATCTCCAAAATATATAAGCAGCTCATGCAGCTCAAAACCAGAAAAATGAACAACCCAATCAAAAAGTGGTCCAAAGAACTAAACAGGCANAATTAATCTCCAAAATATATAAGCAGCTCATGCAGCTCAAAACCAGAAAAATGAACAACCCAATCAAGAACTAAACAGGCATTTCTCCAAAAAAGACATGCAGATGGCCAATAAACACATGAAAAGATGCTCAACATCACTCATTATCAGAGAAATGCAAATCAAAACCACAATGAGGTATCATCTCATGCTGGTCAGAAGGGCCACCATCAAAAAGTCTACAAACAATAAATGCTGAAGGGGGTATGGAGAAAAGGGAACCCTCTTACACTGTTGGTGGGAATGCAAACTAGTACAGCCACTATTGGAGAACAGTGTGGAGATTCCTTAAAAAACTGGAAAGAGAACTGCCATATGACCCAGCAATCCCACTGCTGGGCATACACACCGAGGGAACCAGAAATGAAAGACACGTGTACCCCAATGTTCATTGCAGCGTTGTTTACAATAGCTAGGACATGGAAGCAACCTAGATGTCCATTGGCAGCTGAATGAATAAGGAGTTGTGGTACATGTACACAGTGGAATATTACTCAGCTATAAAAAGGAACACATTTGCGTCAGTTTTAAAGAGGTAGATGAAACTGGAGCCTATTATACACAGAGAAGTAAGTCAGAAAGAGAAACACCAATACAGTATATTAACTCATATTTATGGAATTTAGAAAGAATATAACAACGATCCTATATGCAAGGCAGCAGAAGAGACACAGATGTAAAGAACAGACTTTTGGACCTTGTGGGAGAAGGTGAGGCAGGTATGATTTGAAAGAATAGCACTGAAATGTTTATTTACCATATGTGAAATACAAGACCAGTGCCAGTTCAATGCATGAAGCAGAGCATCCAAAACTGGTGCTCTGGGACAACCCAGTGGGATGAGGTGGGGAGGGAGGTGGGAGAGGGGTTCAGGATGGGGGCGCACATGTGTACCTGTGGCTGATTCGTGTCAAGGTATGGCAAAAACCACCACAATATTATAAAGTAATTATCCTCCAATTAAAAGAAATTCATTAAGAAAAATTAAAAAACTCAAAAAAAGTTTTGCTAAGTGAAAAATTCCAAAATATTAATATTACTGAACTAATAAATAACAACTGTGTCAATAATAATAATAATAAAAGAAGCTCTTTACTTCCTCTTCACTTTATGCCATTAAAGTAGAATCTTCTGCATGTGTGAGGTCGTTGATATTTCTCCTGGGAATCTTGATTTCAGCTTGGGATTCACCCAGCCTGGCATTTCACATGATGTACCCCATACTGAAGTTAAATGAACAGGATGACAAAAAAAAAAAAAAAGAATAATGCTGCTTCTACTGCTACTTCCCAGGATATATATATGTATATTTGGCACAGGACACATGATGATGTTTCCTAGAGGAGAGTTTACAGAGTAGAGAGAGGTAAATAATTCTATACATAGTCTGTACACGTTGCAAGTGAAGCCTGAAAACTTTTTGAGGTTAGTAGTAACAGTCCCCAGAACATGAAGTGGACATTCTATGGTAAGTAGGATGAAATATCCAGAAATATATTCAAAAACCTGGGAAAAGAGAATCTGGGCTGTCCAGTAGCCGAGATAATTCCCACAATCACACTAAGCACTGTTACCAATTTCTCAGTAAGAAGGAACTAGAGTGTATTCAAGGGCTTTCCCAGTGACTCAGTGGTAAAGAATCCACCTGCCACTGCAGGAAATGTGGGTTAGATCCCTGGGTCAGGAAGAGGGGATGGCAACCCACTCCTGTGTTCTTGCCGGAAAAATCTCATGGACAGAGGAGCCGGGCGGGCTACAGTCTATGGGGCTGCAGAGTCAGACACGACGTAGTGACAAAACAGCAACAGCACGGAGTATTCAGAATCACCTGTATGTTCATATTCAACTTACTTGTTTAGTAAACTTTAGGTGTAAAAGGTGCTGTCATTCCAACAGAGTCCTCTGTCACGTCCCTGAGTTAAAGATTCTCTACAAATTGTTACAGAAAGATAACTAATCTGGGTGGACAGGAACTAAACTGACTAACACAGACGAGACCGGAACTGACAAAAGCAGGACAGACATTTCAGGATGCTTCCTTTGTGAGGGCCTATTTTGGTCTGATCACGCCTGTTGCTACAGGGTTGATGCTGTCTGAAGCTTGAGTTGAACAAACGGCGATCTCGGTGCATCCAGTCATTCACCTTGAGACTGAGATGATTCTATTTTCAGAGGTAGAAGGAATAAATGTGGTTACCAATTTTCTCAGAGTAGGATTTTTTTTTTTTAAAGAAAACAAGTTATTAACAAGAACAACTCAACCCAGAAAATAAAAATATTGTTCAAAAAACTTTTTTGAAGGAGCTGTAACAAAGTGATTGCTATAGTCTTTATAAAAGTATAGTTTTGAGCATTTGACCTTCTTTCCGGGGTTTTCATTATTTCAGAGTTTATCTGTACACTGGGTTGCTATGGCAACCAAGAAACACACAGTAGGACTTGAACATCTAAACTAATTTTATAAATGCCAGCTACCAGATTTCCTTTACCTTGTGTTATATAAAACCCAGGCTTCCCTAGTGGCTCAGATGGTAAAGCGTCTGTCTGCAATGCAGGAGACCCAGGTTTGATCCCTGGGTCAGGAAGATCCCCTGGAGAAGGAAATGGCAACCCATTCCAGTATCCTTGCCTGGAAAATCCCATGGACAGAGGAGCCTGGCAGGCTGTACAGTCCAGGGGGTCACAAAGAGTCAGACACGACTGAGCGACTAACACACACACATTTAAAACCCAGAACCCAGCATTCACACTCTACCTTAGTTTTTATTTTGAACACTGTTTTCACTTCCTAGAGAAGGATGGTCATATAATATACTTCAGTTCAGTTCAGTTCAGTCGCTCAGTCGTGTCCAACTCTTTGTGACCCCATGAACCGCAGCATGCCAGGCCTCCCTGTCCATCACCAACTGCTGGAGTTTATCCAAACTCATGTCCATTGAGTCGGTGATGCCATCTAACCATCTCATCCTGTGTCGTCCCCTTCTCCTGCCTTCAAACTTTCCCAACATCAGGGTCTTTTCAAATGAGTCAGCTCTTCGAATTAGGTGGCCAAAATACTGAAGTTTCAGCTTTAACGTCAGTCCTTCCAATGAACAATCATATATGGGATTATATGATGTACTGTTTATGTAAAAGTTGTAAGATGTATAGGGAAGAAAGCGTAAGTGTGCCTATTTAAATAGGGCACATGTAAATATAAATAGGGCAAAGGCTACCAAAGAAAAAAGATCTAAAAAAATAAACAATAACAACAAACAATCTTAATTATTTATGCATGTGTGCCTGCTAAGTCACTTCAGTCGTGTCTGACTCTGTGTGACCCTATGGACTGTAGCCCTCCAGGCTCCTCAATGGGATTCTCCAGGCAAGAACACTGGAGTGGGTGGCCATGCCCTCCTCCAAGGGATCTTCCTGACCCAAGGATTGAACCTGCGTCTCTTATGTCTCCTGCATCGGCAAGCGGGTTCCTTACCACTAGTGCCACCTGGGAAGCCCCTTAGTTATTTATATGTGAATTAAAATTAAAGGTTAAAACTTATGAATTTTTTTTCCAGGAAAAAAAAAAAAAAGACATGTAAGAAAAGGCTGACATCAGAGATTTACTGAAAATGCCACTGTTTGTGTGCTGGCACTTTCTACAGTGAGAGTCCTAGCCAGTCGGGGACTGGGGAAGCAGAGATGCCTGGAGAAGTGGGCACAGTCGTGAGCAGTAACTGTGACGCCGGCTGGTCCAGAGACCCCCGGGGTGAGGGCTAGGAGACACCAATGCTGGGGAGCAGATGGCTCAGGTAATGAGTCAGAAACTGGGCAATTCAACTCCACCAACATGCAGCAACTTCAGCTTTGATGAACAACGCTACCAAACCCCTGCCTTCACCTTTTCCACCCGTGACTTGGCACAACAGAGAAACCGAGACCTTGTCCTTCGGCCTTGACAAAAATGCCTGAAAACCGTCCATGTCAAGCCTTGAGTCCTGTCAGCTGAGCCAGCCTGTTTCAGCTCCGTTCTTGCTTTGGGTACTTGGCTATAACTGACTGAGATGCTTGGCCAAGACTCCTGCCCCTTGGTGCCCACACCCGTTGCCTGTGGGCCTGTGGCCCATCCAACTCCGTGGGACCCCAAGGTTCCTCACCTGACTTCTTCCTTCTCCTCTCAGAGGCTAGAACCTGTCTGTCTACAAGACGTACCTGAGCCTCCACCATCTGGCCTTTGCCTCCCCTCTCAATCCTTTCCTATCCCTCTTCCTAGCTGAATTCCCAATCCCAGCTCCTAAGCCTTTCCATATTGAATCAAGAAAAGGAAGATCTCGGGAATGCAGGTTCTTTGATACTGTAAGCTTGGTCAAAGCAGCAACATGCCTGTGATGTTCACTGCTGCTTGTCCAGGGCCTAACAGTACCCACATGTGCCTGGCACAAAATAGACATGGACAAAAGAACAACAAAATGAAGATAAGTTGATAATGCATTATTTACCCCAAATAGGAAACTTAGAAAATTTTTTAATATGGATTGAAAGAGAACGTGTTTCCACTTAATTATCTGCTTATTGTATGTACTCAGTCATGTCTGACTTTTTGCAACCCATAGACCATAGTCTGCCAGGCTCCTCTGTCCATGGGACCTTCCAGGCAAGAACACTGGAGTGGGTTGCCATTTCCTTCTCCAGGACATCTTCTTGACCCAGGGATTGAATCCACATCTCCTTCCTTAGCAGGCAGATTCTTTACTCCTGAGCCACCAGGGGAGCCCTGTTACTGCTTACTCAGTAATATTTTATCTGCAGGCTAAATAAAACATAACTTCTGTTTCTTAGATACACCTAATGAATCATGGAAGTACAGAGTGAGGTTGGGTATAGCAAAAGCAGACCTCTTCAAATACACTCCTGTTTAATCTTTAAATGGATCCTCTGGTACGGCTTTTGACAGTCTGATAGCCAAAGTGCATTTTGAAATTAATGCTTTTAAAGACATCCACTACTCAATCATGGATAATCCTATTGAGAAAAAATTTTCTCGTGCCTGATGGGAAGTTCCAAGATGATGCCAGAGGAATGCACACATCAAATGTGGGCATTTGTCACTATACCACATTTTAGATATCAAATCTTAAACTCTGGCTTCCCTGCTAAGTTAGAGTCCCCAGAAAAGTATACATATACTTGTCATCAAAATAGATATGGAAGGATTATAAACAAGGATCAGAAAAATTGAGGGAGAGAGCGGGAAGGGCCATGGAGGGACAGTGGTGACCCAGAATGTCCAAAGAAAATTGTGTGGGGTTTTGAGTGATGGCTGGATCCTTAGTGTTGGTGTTTTTTTTTGTTTGTTTGTTTGTTTTTTAAGCCTCCAAGCAAGATTTAGGACTTCCTAGGTAGGGCTAGTAGTAAAGAACCCACCTGCCAATGCAGGAGACATAAGAGATCCAGGTTCCATCCCTGGGTTAGGAAGATCCCCATGGAGGAGGGCATGGCAACCCAATCCAATATTCTTGCCTGGAGAATCCCATGGACAAAGGAGCCTGGCAGGCTACATACAGTCCATGGGGTCACAAAGAGTCAGACACACCTGAAGCGACTTAGCATGCACACATGCACGCATCCTGTGTGTTAGGACTATACATAAGCAAGATTTAAACTTTATTCTTTAGTTACTGAAACAGAAGGCAGATTCCCCCGCTGTTTTCACTCAAGTCTGAACTGTGACTACAGCTTTACCAGGAAACCCCCAAGCCTGTCCCTCTCTCACCAGAAGCTGGATTTAACAAACAAGATCCCTGCTCTGGAGTCAGAAAACCACTTCCCTGGCCTTAGGAAAGTTACTCAACTTCTCTGAGCTTCGGTCTTTTCACTTTTTAAGGAGAGAGAATCATAATGTATATCGTAGATCATTGTAAATATTAAGTGAGATAATATACAGAAGTGTTATGACAATGACTTGTGATTTAGTAAGCATTCAATGAGTTAATAGGGCTTTCCAGGTGGCTCAGTGGTAAAGAAGCCACCTGCCAATGCAGGAGATGCGGGTTCAATCCCTGGGTCAGAAAGATCCCTTAGAGAAGGAAACGACAACCCACTCCAGAATTCTTGCTGGGAAAATCCCATGAACAGAGGAGCCTAGTGGGCTACAGTCCCTGGAGCCACAAAGAGCCGGATGACTCAGCGATTAAACAACGGGTTAATATGAATGATTACTTCTTCCACATTCTTTCTGCACCTTCATTTTTTCTCTCTTGTCCTTTGCTTTTGTTTTCCCCTTACCATAGAGACCGATTGTAATTATTATTTGTAAATATTTATTGAGCATCAATCAATCACCATTAAACAATAGTTGAAAAGAGTTAATACGCTTGTGAGGGTTTCCTAAGCAATTATCAGAAGCAACGGGCTGGGAGAGACTATGTGCTCGGTCCCTGCCCTGTGGGTGCGTGGTCATGCAGTGGTGTAGGCAGCTGGTCTTCCATAGCCTGGGACAACACTGCTGTTCAGCTGCTGATGACGGAGCAGAGACCTGCAGTGCATGACTTCTCAGGAAGCCTCTTCCCATTTGGGAGCAAGAGGCTCCTGGTAAGTGTTTCCTGGGATGGGGGGAGGTGAGAGGGGGGCTTGTTTCTCTGCCTCCTAGCATCCCTGAGCTCCGAGGAACAAACTCTGTGAACTCTGGGCCAATGACTCAGGGCTGTTTCCAGGAAGTGGGCATTTCTAGAAAAAGGCTGTGCCCATCAGGGACATCCAGCTCAACTGTAGCTGGACAGGAAGCTGTGGAAGCTGTCTCATGGACATCTCCCCCTCTTTTTGGGCTCATACCTTTGTCCCACCTTATCTGCTCCCCAACCCTTACCACAGACTTCACGGGGCTAGCCCTCCACACTCTCAGCCTTCAAAGTTCTACTTCATCATTCTGAAATGTTCAGTTTCCTGAAGGAGCCTTGTCATCTCTCTTTCGTTTATCAAAGGCAGAGCTCCCTCTCTGCCTTTAATACTCTTCTTGGCCCACCTCCTATTTGTCCTCAAGATCCAGCCCAGGTGCCCCCTCCGGGGAGTCTTCCTTCACCCCCATTCTACAGCAGGTGCCCCTCTGTGCACTCCTGGGTTTCCATGCTTGTAGCCCCCGTGGCCCTCACCGGCAGTCAGGGTGCAGCGTCCATGACTGCCTACTCCTCCAGAAGGGTTTTGAGAGTGGAGACCAGGCTTGGTAGTTCAGTCTCGGTGTTCCTAACATGCAGCACAGTGCCCGATGCTTAGAAAGTCCTTAGAGAATGACAGTAGAACAAACTAGATTGTCCATTACGTTTCCCCCTGTTACTCCATCTGCAAGTGAGCTGCTGTCTCTTTCCCCTAAATATCAACAGCTCAATAAATTTACACTGATAAAGTGTACACTTTCACCCGTGTCCTTGAGTATTGGAAACAGTAATGCCTATACGGCAATGGAAGTTTCGTAAGACGCCTTGGAGGAAAGGGAGGACGCCTATTTTAAAATTCCATGGTGACTCTGATCGGTGACACAGCTCTCCTGTGCTCCACTTATAAAGAACTCAGATGCCCTGAACAACGCAGGAAAGTGGTAGAGTGTTTTAAATGACTCGAAATGACCTATTACCCTCACATTCTTATCAGATGAAATAAAAAAGGGATACTGTGGATGAGCAAACAAAACCATAACCACAATGAAACAGAATATCCTCCAACTGGAGAGAGCCAACTGTTTGTTTTTTTAAAAATAGTATGGACTTCCAAATGCTTCTTTTTCCTTCCCTGAGATAGTATGTCAGACATCACGCGCTACATTGCCGTAGGCAGCAGTTACAGAAATGAACCCAAAAGAAGAATATTCACTGGCATCAGTGATTGTTTGACTTGACTTCTGAGAAATCCATAGGAAGGTCCTATGGATTTATTGAACATAAATGCTCCCCAGCAAAAAACTAGCAATATCGCATCCCTTAATTTTCTTCAAAATAGACTCTTGCACCTACCTCTACTTCAGGTGCCCTTGGTATTGCTGGCTATCATTTTGTGAGTGACAACGGGCAGAACCGTGGCATCCCAACTCCAACCTGCTTTCCAACAATACCACCACCTAGAATTTGTGAAATAAATGCAGAAGACATGGCTGTAAAATTGAATTTCTGAGGAAAACTTCAGAAATGAGATTTAAAATGTTCAATGAAAACAGAATGGTTGAAATTCTTCTTGTGTCCCTGGGTTACCTCCAAGAAAATGCCCTTCAAGAAAAGTCACCATAAAGGGATAAACATGATCACTATCAGCAGAGAAAATTTCCTAAAGTCTAAGAAGGGCTTTGACCACAGCTAAGACGTAGCGTGATTATTCTTTAAAAAAAAAGTTAAGGGCTTTGTAGTAATGGGCCAAGATCAAACTCTGTTCCCTCAGTTTGCAGCTTTTTGAGTAAACTATTTAACTTCATGAACCCTATCTTTTCTACCTTTAATTTGAATTCCTGACTACCGCATAAACTAATTGCTAATTCATTTGTGGAATTATAAGTGTTTATCTATTGAGCTGTTACCAGGAACCAGATGCCATGCTGGGTGATAGAGATTCAGTAATAAGAGACAGTGTTTTCCCTCAAGAATGTCATTGTCTAGGAGCAGAGATAGTTGAATAAGTAAAATAATTGCAATCTATTGTGATATCTGCCTCAATACCAGTAAGTTCAAGGTAGTATAAAGGAAAAAATGATCAAACCACGTCAGGCAATCAAGGGGAGCTTTGAAAAGAGATAAAGTTTAAGAATCAGAAGAGTGGAGGTAGGAAATAGATGCTGAAGGTAAACACAAGAGAACGCTCCATGGCATAATGTGAAAAACTTAGAAACTTCAAGAGTTTCAGGAGCATCAAGTGGCTCAGAGTGTTGATACATTTAAGAATCAGGAGAGGGCTGGTGACCATCTAGAGGAGAGGTCTTAGCAAAGAAAGGATGACACCCACATCTCTGTATCAGGTGACTCAGTTGAGGTTGATGTCTTGCTGAGGGACTTCAGAGGAGCAAAATTAGGAGGAAGAGATGATAAAGACAAAGAGGCAACTCTGGGACAAGGTGACTGTGAGAGTTCTGTGAATGTTAGATGAACTGTTTTATAAACAGTTTAATGCATTGGTCTGCGGCTCAGAAGAGAGAACTGACTTGAAAATTCAGGCCTGGAATCTGGAGCCTCATATGTAAGACCACATGAGCACTTGGATCTTTTCTTCCACCCAGGTTGGCCTCAAGGGAAAATGAGGACATCTGAGTTGTGGGGTGGTGTCCAGGGGGAATCGGTGCTTCAGTGTGGAGGCTTGTGGGGAGGAGTGGTATACTTGGGAAACCCTGCAGCCCATCTTTAGAGCAAAACTGCCATCAAGGAAAATCTGCCCAAACCCAAAAGGACTATCCAAACTATTCAAGTTATTCTCTTTCATTTCTGTAGTATTTTGAATGAACACAGACCACAGTAGTACTTCTTAAAATTCCCGTCTCTTTCCCATTTATGTCTCTCTCTCATCACAAACTCCTCCAACCCTCATACACGTCCTGAAAAGCCTTCCCCAACCCCAGTTCCTGCATCTCCTGTTCCTATCTCCCTCCCACTTCCTCCTTATTCTACATCACAAATTCCCCAAAGATGAGTCTGGTAAGGCAGAGGAGGTTTCTCTGGGGGGTGAGGGAGGAGAAGAAATGAAACTTGCAAAGTCAGGATCCTTTTAGAGGACAGAAGGAGGTGAAAGGTTGGAAGGATTCATGCATTAATAATTCTGTTCTTGTTATAGTAGACTCAAAAGCCAGGCTGATCATCTAAATAAGTCATGCATGCAAAGAGGCTTTGCATGAGCACAGAGCACAGGGATCCTATTCCAGGGAGTGGGATGGAAATCAAACAAGAGAAGAAAGTTCTAAGTGGTGGGTGAAAGATGTTGCTTAGAGAACTTCCCTGGGCTGTAGGGAATTGTTGCAGGTAAGTTCTAATTATCTCTGCCACTGGGAGGAAGGAGTCATTAAAAGTCCTGGTAAGACCTGGACATCACTGGAAGAGGTTCAAAGTGAGAAGAAAATAAGAGTCAGGATACAGCCTGGGGAGAAGATGGAAGGAGAAAGTCAATGCAGGGTTCTGGTGAGAATCTCTTAGGAGGTGTAAGAGAACCAGGGCTGTGTGCTGTCCTGGAGATTAGGAAGCATTTTTTTTAAGGAGACAGTGCCAGGTGTCCCATAATCATGGGACATAGGAAAGCAGGGGGTGATCAGCCAGGATGTTGAGGGAGTTTCCATCTGATGACCTTCAAGTTCTCTGCAAGGGAGTTGGCAAGTTTAATAAGGAATGGAAAACATCCATTGGATTTGGCAATTGGGAGGTCACTGGCAACCTTAGCAAAAGCATTTTTAGTAAAATGATGGAGGCAAAAGGCAAATTGCAGTGTGTTCATAGACAGGGAAAGATGAGAAACTGGAGACATGAGGACAGTTGTCTGAGGACAGAAGGTGGAGCAACAGCTAGAGGAGTTTGTCCCCTCCTCCTTCTTTCTCCTCTTCCTCTCTCTTTCCCTCTCCTCCTTCCTGATGGGCAAGCCTTGGACTTCTTTATAGGCTCTTGGGTAGGATCTTATGAAAAAAGGTCTACAATTCCAGAAAGGAAATGATAGAGAAGGGGGGTGGGTGAGAACAGATGGAGGGATTCACCTGGAACAAGAGAAGAAGGGATACTCCTACTTCTGAGAGTGGGGGAAGGAAGGAAGGAAAGTCAGATATAGGAAGGTTTTAATGGGAGAGCAGGGGGTGATCAGCCAGGATGTTGAGGGAGTTTCTGTCTGATGACCTTCAAGTTCTCTGCAAGGGAGTTGGCAAGGGCACCTGCTGAGAGTAAGGTGAAGAGGCTGGAGCTGGTAGAGGGACACAGTGAGCGGTTTGGAACAGTGAGAATGGGATGGAGACAAGATAACCACAAAAGGCTCAAGTATGTGGGACAACATGGTGGAGATGCCTAGGATCTTTGAGATTTTGAGTCTATGTTTTTTCCCAGCTGCCCCTGGATGAGGTGCAGAGATGCTATCATGAGATGTATTTAAGGATGCCAGGCGGGTAGTATAGGAAAAACATGCAGTTGTGACTTTCCAATGTAAAAGAAAGTGATGTTTTCACTTGGTGCCATTCATGTCAAGGCCATGAAGGTCTTCTAAAATGGTTGGTTTCAAGTTTGGACAGATAAACTGTAACATCAAGGGGTGCCACTTGGTTTTTGGACCTGGCATTGTGACTGCCCTTATCATGAAAGTGGTAATCAACCTGCTTTTTGCCCTACTCAAGTCACGGGAGACAAAAGAATTCCAGCAGGTCCAAACCTCTTGCCCTTGTGGAAAACCTTCAATATTCTACAAAGCAGTAAGACAGTGACTTTGGGGGAATATGCTCAGAGTATCCATACACAAGACCATTTCTTACAATTATTTCAGGAAGACAGAAATACTTTTTTTAGCAAAGAGATCTGAATTCAGATGAGGTAGGGAAAACATCACAGAGCAAGAGCCAGAATCAACCAATGTGTCCTCTTTTGTCTGGCTAAGAAAGTGACCAAACTTCCAGCAGACAGGAGTCAGAGCAGGAGAGGGTCATAGTGGTAAATTAGACACACCACCAGAAGGTATTGGAAGGACTTAAAAGTAGGGCTGAGGCCATTAAAAAGAATGAAATAAGGCCATTTGGAGCAATATGGGTGGACCTAGAGAGTGTCATAGTGAAATAAGTCAGAGAAGGAGAAATATCATATGACATCCCTTATATGTGGAATCTAAAAAGAAATGATACAAATGAATTTACACAATGAAAAGAGACTCACAGACTTAGAAAATGAACTTACGGTTGCTGGGGGGAAGGGATAGTTAGGGACTTCGGGATGGTCATGTACACACTGTTATATTTAAAATGGATAATCAGCAAAGACCTATTGTATAGTACAGGGAACTCTGCTCAGTGTTGTGTGCCAGGCCTAGATGGGAAGGGAGTTTGGGGGAGAGTGGATACATGTATATGCATGGCTGAGTCCCTTCCTCGTTCACCTGAAACTATTACAACATTGTTAATCAGCTATACTCCAATACCAAATGTTTCTAGTGTTAAAAAATAATAAAAATAAAATTAAAAACATAAAAGAGTAAGGCTGAGGCTTCCTGGAAGAAGAAGAAAGTCTACTTGTGGACAGCAGTTTTGTTTTGTCCCCAAACACCAGGCTATGCTTCCCTATGGATTTTGGATTCTCCTAGTCATCTCCCCAAATCATGTAAACCAATTGCAACAAATCTCTTTTCAAAACTGAAGTATAGTTTCAGGTATATAGCATAATGGCTCAGGATTTTTATAGATTCTACTCCATTAAAATGTATTACAAGATAATGGCTATAATTCCATGTGCCAAACAATATATCCTTATTGCTTATCTATTTTATACATAGCAGTTTGTGTCTCTTAGCCCCATACCCCTAATTTGTCCCACCCCCTTCTTTCTCTCCACTGGTAACCACTAGCTTTTTCTCTATCTGTGAGTCTGTTTTGTGTATACATTCGTTTGTATTATTTTTTAGATTTTACATGTAAGTAATATCATAGTGTATTTGTCTTTCTCTGTCTGACTTATTTTACTCAGTGTAATATTCTTTGGGTCAATGCACATTGGTACAAATGGCAGAAATTCATTCTTTTTTATGGCTGAGTAACATTCCATTATATATGTATATGTGTGTGTGTGCATGTATATTTATATATATATATATATATGCCACATCTTTATCCATTCATCTGTTCATAGTCATTTGAGTTGCTTCCTAATTTTGGCTACTGAAAATAATGCTGCTCTGAACATTGGGGTACATGTATCTTTTCAAATTAGTGTTTTCATTTTCTTTGGATATATACCCAGGAGTGGAATTGATGGATCATATGGTAGCTCTAGTTTTAGTTTTTTGAGGAAACTTCATAGTGTTTTCCGCAGCGGCTGCATCAGTCTACATGCCCACCAGCCGTGTACTAGGGTTCCCTCTTCTCCACATGCTCACCAGCATTTGTTATGTGTATACTTTTTGATGATAGCCATTCTGACAGGTATAAGGCAGTATCTCATTTTTTTGATTTGCATTTCTCTAATAAACATATTTCTTGATATCTGTCTCCTACTGGTTTTGTGCCTCAGGAGGAACTCTGGCTGATCCAGTGTCTCCTTCAGATGAGTTGTGAAGATTAAATGAAGTAATGTGTTACTATCTAAGAAGGATCTGATACAGTTCCAGGAACAATAAAACGGGTTTGAAAATGGTTGCTATCATGATGACATGGAAAACACAAAGTTGAATCTAACCAACTCCTAACTTGGTCCAGAACTGTAGTTACTGGTCTGGCTTCTATTACTAATTCAAGGTAACCTTGAGCAAGCCACAGCCTCTAAGGACCCTGGTTTCCTTTCTGTGAAATGTGGACCGAAAGATTTTTGTACGAACTATTTCAGCTTTAATGTTCTTTGGGTTAGGTTGGACTCAATTCATTAGATTTTTATTAGGTCGCTCTACTTCCTCCAGCCACCAGACAAGATCTTTTTCATTGCTGTTACATTTAAGGCTGCTTCAGTACAAATGACCCTCTAATTACTGAGTGGTTTATGGACTGAGAATGCAAACTAAGTTTAATATTAACCTGAGCAAAGCATTTCTGTTATTTTAGCCTGTGATTATACAGCTCCTGTTTTACCCCAGAATTTAGGCCATAGGGGATGTAAAAAAGCATTAAATTTGGCCCTTGCAGTGAAGGAGCATAGGGGGACACCTAAAAATCAGATACCTACTGTGAGAGAGAGTATATAGTCAGGTCTGAGCACCACAGGTTTTGAGAGAAAGGGGATGATAAGATCACTCTGATCTGGAATGGTCAGAAAGGCTTAAAGAGGCAGGGATTTAGACAGATGAAATGTCTATGAAAGAGATAAGAAGTTAAATCTCCCTCTCTTGCTGTGTGTCATGTATTCCAAAACTGAATGTGTGAAGTTTGAGGAGCTCTTCATATTGTTGTTTGCCTTTGTTGGCACAGGTGATGGAAAGATGGTTGCTTCATAACTTTAGGCTTTCTCTCCTACTCTCCCTGGTGTGTCCTCTGCAAGAATGATTGGGCAGTGGGTGCAACACCCCACACAAATTTATCTGGAGACCCCATGGCAACCCCAACATCCATGTATTCGTTCGGTCATTAAGTTGTGTCTGACGTTTTGTGACCCCATGGACTTCAGCATGCCAGGCTTCCCTGTCCATCACCAACTCCTGGAGCTTGCTCAAACTCATATCCATTGAGTCAGTGATGCCATCCAACCATCTCATCCTCTGTTGCCCTCTTCTCCTCCTGTCCTCAGTCTTTCCCAGCATCAGGATCTTTTCCAATGAGTCAACTCTTTGCATCACGTAGGCAGCGTATTTGGGGATCCTCTACAGGAGATTGTTCAATTAAAGTGGAGTCCATGCTTCTCTTGTCCACTGCATAAATATTTATGGACTGAATCACTAAAATCATTACTCTCTAGAATAAAGGGACATAAAAGAGAAAGGTTCCCTATACGAAACCTTCAGTGGCATTAAAACTCTAAAAATAGTGATTCTTATATTTTGGAAATTCTTTGATTTTCAGTGTTAGAGCAATCTGGATTCCTGCTCTCCCTCCCTGCAAAATGTTGCTTAGACCCTACTAGCAGGGTTTCTTATCCCAAGAGCCATTGACAGAACTACTGCCAAAAGTTTACTGGAGCTGAACAAGAAAATCAATGGGTGTGGATAGAAGAAAAGTTATGCTTGAATGACAAGCAAACATCAGAAGAATTAATTTTACAAGCTCACCTTTGAGATCAGATAAAGGCAGCTTGACTTTATTCACTTTTTATTAGCTTAATAAATAGCTCTTAGGAACACTGACAGTCATCTTAAATGGGCAGAAACAAAGAAGCCTCATTAACAGTTAAATTTAAACTACTCACTAATCTTAGTTTACTGTCTCTTTCATGATGATCTTTTGCTAAATGAGTCTTTAAAAAAGTACTTTGATGATGTGTGTAAACAAGCCAGAAATTCTCAAGACTGTGGTCTAATGAAAAGAAATAAACAGTGTTTACAAAATAATTCAGATCACTGAATAGAGGCAGTGTTTGGGGTGTAAATACAGATTTCTACAAACAAGAATATTCATATAAGGATGGCTATAGAGACTGGAAGTGGAAAAAACATCCTCTGGATTCAGAAATGTCCCCTAGTCATTTGCAAAGTAATTCAGTCCATAGGTTACAAGGGGCTTCCTAGGTGGCACTCGTGGTAAAGAACCCACCAGCCAATGCAGGAGGCATAAGAGATGTAGGTTCGATCCCTGGATTAGAAGATCCCCTGGAGGAGGAAATGGCAACTCAACTCCAGTATTCTTGCCTAGAGAATCCCATGGACAGAGGAGCCTGGCGGGCCACAGTCCATGAGATCTCAAAGAGTCAGAAACAACTGAGTGACTTAGAACACACACATAGGTTATGAACATTTATAGTCCAACAGATTTTTGCAAATGTTTACTGACCTCTGACTATCTGCAGCGAATTGTTCTCAAAACATACTGCATCCAGTCAATGCAATTAGTCATTACACTTTTACCGAGGGCTGGCCTATGAATCATCCAGGTACTGTAGTGCTCATCAGCTGTTCTCACCTGTCTAGCCTCTGTGTATTCCCCCTTCTTCTGTTAACAACATCTGAATTTTCCTTTGGGGAACTATGCTCTCCCATTGGATACTATGTGTTCCTATGGGATTGATCCCACTCTCACAGCTCTAGGGGTGTTCAGGTGATCATGACCTGCTCAGCTGTTTTTTGGCCACAGTGATTGAATTAGAGAGGAATTGGGTGATACAAGCAGGCTGCTGCTGCTGCTGCTAAGTCGCTTCAGTCGTGTCTGACTCTGTGCGACCCCATAGAAGGCAGCCCACCAGACGCCCCCGTCCCTGGGATTCTCCAGGCAAGAACACTGGAGTGGGTTGCCGTTTCCTTCTCCAATGCATGAAAGTGAAAAGTGAAAGTGAAGTCGCTCAGTCATGTCTGACTCTTTGCGGACCCCATGGATTGCAGCCTACCAGGCTCCTCTGTCCATGGGATTTTCCAGGCAAGAGTATTGGAGTGGGGTGCCATTGCCTTCTCCAAAAGCAGGCTAATGAGACTAAATTCTGGGCTTCTGGAAAACTTGTGCAAGAAGCTTTCTTCCCACAGATTGAAAGCTGTAAGGGTGTTGAGCTGAGACCCTGCCCAGAAAGATACCAACAGAGATGCAGAAGGAGAGCAAGTGCTGATAGTTATCTTCCACTTGCCCCTAGATCTCTCTCCTCTCCACCAGCTGACTAAATGGACTCTGTCCAGCTCTCTTCCCCTCTGACTTCAAGATGGGAGTGTGGCCAGGAGATCAGAGATTAGGTTATTTATTTCCCAGTCTCTTTATGTAGGATCCTCTCAGGTTGGCTATCTCTACTGAAGGCTATGGCCCTGTTAAGGGACTTGTTCCTACAGCTTAGTGGCTTCAGGTTCCAGTATTTGTACTTGCTTCACTCTTGTAGACCTAGGGATGATAACGAAGTCCCACTGTTAATTGTTACTTGCTCTGCTACTTCAATATATCTTGTGATTAAATACCCTTTTTTTCTTTCTTGCTCAATTTCATTTTCAAAGATTCAAATCTTTCCAATTTTTTAAAACACGTTTTGTACCAAAAAAGGAATCAATACTTTTCATTCCACTCTTGTTAATGTGAGTCAAAGACTTCTGAATTGTGGTCATTTTGCTACTTTTCTTTAGAATCTTCAAAACTTTCAGTTTAGTTCAGTTCAGTTGCTCAGTCATGTCCAACTCTTTGCAACCCCATGGACTGCAGCATGCCAGGCTTCCCTGTCCATCACCAACTCCTGGAGCCTACTCAAACTCATGTCCATCGAGTCAGTGATGCCATCCAACCATCTCATCCTTTGTCATTCCCTTCTCCTCCTGCCTTCAATCTTTCCCAGCATCAGGGTCTTTTCCAAGACCCTGATGAGTCAGTTCTTCTCATCAGGTGGCCAAAATATAGGAGTTTCAGCTTCAGCATCAGTCCTTCCAATGAATATTCAGGACTGATTTCTTTAGGATGGACTGGTTGGATCTCCTTGCAGTCCAAAGGACTCTCAAGAGTCTTCTCCAACACCACAGTCCAAAAGCATCAATTCTTCAGCACTCAGCTTTCTTCACCGTCCAACTCCTCACATCCATACAGGGCTACTAAAAAAACCACAGCTTTGACTAGACAGACCTTTGTTGGCAAAGTAATGTCTCTGCTTTTCAATATGCTGTCTAGGTTGGTCATAGCTTTTCTTTCAAGGAGCAAGCGTCTTTTAATTTCATGGCTGCAATCACCATCTGCAGTGATTTCGGAGCCCAAGAAAATAGTCTCTCACTGTTTCCACTGTTTCCCCATCTATTTGCCATGAAGTGATGGGACCAGATGCAATGATCTTAGTTTTTTGAATGTTGAGTTTTAAGTCAAATTTTTCACTCTCCTCTTTCACTTTCATTAAGAGTCTCCTTAATTCTTCTTTACTTTCTGCCATGAGGGTGGTGTCATCTGCATATCTAAGGTTATTGATATTTCTTCTGACAATCTTGATTCCAGCTTGTGCTTCCTCCAGCCCAGCATTTCGCATGATGTACTCTGCATAAAGTTAAATAAGCAGGGTGACAATATACAGCCTTGACATACTCCTTTGCTGAGTTGGAACCAGTCTGTCGTTCTACGTCCAGTTCTAACTGTTGCTTCTTGACCTGCATACAAATTTCTCAGGGGGCAGGTAAGGTGGCCTAGTATTCCCATGTTTTAAGAATTTTCCACAGTTTGTTGTGATCCACACAGTCAAAGGCTTTGGCGTAGTCAATAAAGCAGAAGTAGATGTTTTTCTGGAACTCTCTTGCTTTTTTGATGATCCAACAGATGTCGGCAGTTTGATCTCTGGTTCCTCTGCTTTTTCTAAATCCAGCTTGAACATCTGGAATTTCATAGTTCACGTACTGTTGAAGCCTGGCTTGGAGAATTTTGAGCATTACTTTGCTAGCGTGTGAGATGAGTGCATTTGTGCGGTAGTTTGAACATTGTTTGGCATTGCCTTTCTTTGGGATTGGAATTCAAATCTTTAAACTTACTGTAATCTTCTGTTTCTATGGTTCATCTGATAACTTTACTTTCTGCGGGGTCCAAATCACTTTGCTTTCTGTCAGAGATGGGGTGTCAGAATCATTGACAGTGGCAGAGATAGAGAGTCGGAAGTAGAAGGAGGCTGCAGCCCTGTCCAGTGGATAAAACCTGATTGGATGGAGCCATGTATTTCCTGCCAGAATCCTAACCAATCAAAGGAAGTTATCTGAGTTCTGGATTCAGATGTACTTAAAGCTAGTGACACTTGACTTCTCAGTTGCTTGAGCCCTTTTTCCTAAAAAATGTTTGAATTGGGTTTTCTGCTGATTATAACAGAGAGTGCTAATACAATTTGTTAGGTTCTTTTCACTGTATAGACTTATTCAGGACTCTGCAAAAAAAAAGGGAGGTGGCATTGGTATGGACTGAATTGGGTCTCCTTGCATTTATATGTTGAAGTTCAAACCCCAATACCTCAGAATGTGACTGCATTTGGAGACAGATCTTTAAAGAGGTAGGTAGGTTAAAATGAAGTCATTACATGAGCCCCAATTCAACCTGACTGGTATCCTGATAAGAAGAGATTAGAACACAGACATGCACAGAGGGAGAGTTCTGGGAGATACAGGGAGAAGACAGTCATCTATGAGCCAAGTAGAGACCAAACTTGCCAACACTTTGCTATGAAACTTCTAGCCTCCAGAATTGAGACAAAATAAATATCTGCTGTTTAAGGCACTCAGTCTGTGGTGGTTTCTTGTAGCACCCCTAGCAAACTAACACAGGCACCTGTAAACTAGAATGAGGCATGACATTTCTAGAGGCCAGTGACTCTCTCCACCTCTCTGAGCCAACATGGTCTCTTAGCTAAGATATCTGTGTCCCTCTGTAAACTGGTTCCAATTTTCAACCATCCATAGGAACCTAAATTAACTGGATTGACTACCATTGAGGGTTTCTCTGGTGGCTCAGTGGTAAAGAATCTGCCTGCAATACAGGAGATGCAATGCAGGAGATGCAGGTTCTATCCCTGGGTGGGGAAGATGCCCTGGAGAAGGAAATGGCAACTCACTCCAGTATTCTTGCCTGGAGAATCCCATGGACAGAGGAGCCTGATGGGCTGCAGTCCATGGGGTCTCAAAAGAGTCGGACCTGACCTAGCAACTAAACAACAACTACCATTGATACTACTGGGATAAGAGCTTTGCAGTGACCCATGTATCATATAACCTCATCTGGTTCTGCCAGCAGCTGCCATGTGTAGGGGACAAATACACGTTGTTTTCCCACACAGAAAGTGGTGGGAAGGGCAGTTTCAGGGAGAACGAGAAGCTGGATATAGCTGGTATTTGACAAGTCTAGAATTTGGTCTCCTGGACTACTGGCATTAACAATTATAGGAAAACATCAATACGAACACCTACTGCTTAGATTTGGCTTCAGTTTTTACTGTAATAGCCAATTCCTCATTTTGGTTACTCACAAGACTCACTTTCTTGACTGTCAGCTTTATAAGATACCCAAGAATCCTTATTTAATAACCATGCTGCTTTGCTTGAGCTAGTTTGATGTGTTTATGACTTGAAGATTAAGGAAAAAAAAAGACTTGATTAAAATAATTTCCAAAGAGAACAGTAATTCTGTCTGGGTAAGAGGGATCTGTTAAAGAATAAGTGTGACTTTTACAGATCCTGACAGCCTATCAACTCTGTGACTATGCCTGGGTCTCTTCGCTGCTCTATACAAGAACAGGAAACAATTCTGAAGGATAGCTCCCACCTACTAGTCATGCTGCTGGAGAATCCTAAGAAGGTATCTCATCAGGAAAAGCCCCTGATGCTGAGAAAGATTAAGGCAGGAGGAGAAGGGGACGACAGAGGATGAGATGGTTGGATGGCATCACCGACTCAATGGACATGAGTTTGAGCAAACTCCAGGAGTTGGTGATGGACAGGGAAGGCCTGGTGTGCTGCAGTCCATGGGGTCGCAAAGAGCTGGACACATCCGAGTGACTGAACAGAACTGAACTGACCTCATGAGGCTGTCTACACCCACCTCAGACAGGAACCGTTTTCTTCTAGTTTCTGGATGCCTGAAGAAGAGAATTTTCCCCCAGTTTCCTGAGAGGCTATCTTTTCCCCCTTCTCCACCAGCTTCCCAGCAGCTGTCTTTCAGCAACTCACTTCCTGACACCACAGGGACAGAATCAAAGGGCCGCAGACTTCAGTTTCACAATTTGTGGAGCTGACACCATGCGTCTGGCAGCGTGATCACATTTCTGTCAGTAGTTATTTCCCTCTCTGGGGAGGTCAGAAGTGCTGTATGGGGGCTGGGCGGGGAGGAGGGAAAGTTTTTGGGGCACTCAGGCTCTCAGCACCCTCTTTGCTGCCCAAGAGGCCCACCCAGTGGAAAGGACATGATTCCTTTGTATCCAGGAGCCAAGGTGTGGGAGTCGAGAGGATGAGAAACTTGACCCTTTACCAAAGCCCAGTATTCTGGGACCAGCTGGTGGGGGTGGGGGCGGGCACACATGCAAAGCTACGTTTTTTATTTACTAGAGACAAAAAGTAAAAACCTTGGAAGACTTATGCCGAGAGAGCCACAAGATGAAATTTCCACCCTAGAAAGATTACTCTGGATTACTTTGAATGGAGAGTGGTTTGGAGATGGGCAGGCTGGAGAAAGAGCCAGGCTTAAAGGTTGTTGTAGGAAGCCAGGCTAGAGGTGATGATGACCCCAAAGAACTGCAGTCCATGGGACTGAAAAGAGGAAGGCCCTGAGAAAAATGTAGCTATTCGAAGCGTGGCTAGGTCTGCTGTCCAACGTCCCAGGAGGAGTATCTGTGCTGAAGTACATCAGTGGGGCCAGGATCCTTGGCTTTGGTATGAAAGGATGGGAGATCAAACCAGTCAATCCTGAAGGAAATCAACCCTGAGTATTCATTGGAGGGATTGATACTGAAGCTCCAATACTTTGGACATCTGATGCAAAAAGCCACCTCTTTGGAAAAGACCCTGATGCTGGGAAAGATGGAAGGCAAAGGAGAAAGGGATGACAGAGGATGAGATGGTTGGATGGCATCACTGGCTCAATGGACAAGTTTGAGCAAACTCCAGGAGACAGTGGAGGGTAGGCAAGCCTGGCATACTGCAGTCCATGGGGTTGCAAAGAGCTGGACATGACGGAGCGACTGAACTGAACTGATATATACAAAAATTTTCCTAACTATATTTTTACCCCTCCCTTTCCTGCTCCCCTCCATTTTAGGGATCATCTGAATGATGAATTCTGGAGGCCAGACTTATGTCTGGTGAGGTAAAATGTATTATTGGCATGTAAGGATTTGCTTTCTCCTCTCCAATACTTTGGCCACATGGTGCAAAGAGCTGACTCATTGGAAAAGTCCCTGATGCTGGGAAAGATTGAAGACAGGAGGAGAAGGTGGGTGATAGAGGATGAAATGGTTGGATGGCATCATCAACTCAATGGACCTGAGTTTGACCAAACTCCAGGAGATAGTGAAGGACAGGGAACCCTGGTGTGCTATAGTCCACGGGGTTGCAAACACACATAAAACAGAATAATTAAAATAGAATGCTTTCCTTCGGACATGAATGAGCAACTGAACGAAAACAACTCCTCCCTCCATTGATATTAGGTCTGACAGTGTGACTTATTTTGGTCAATAAAATGTGAGCAAAGGCTTAAATTCTGCATATATGGCTTGGTTCAGCCTTTTGCACTCCTGCTCTTCGCCATGTAAAGAGCCCTCTCCTGCCTGGGTCCTAGATAAGCACAGAGAAGCAGATCTGAACAATCTGCAGGCTGAGGGCAACCAAGCCAAAGACCCATGAGCCAGAGGCCTTTGTTCTGGAAATCATGGACCTCTGGGGGATATTTACTACACAGCATTATTGCAGTAAAAACTGACTAACACAGAAGAAATTAGTCCTTAAAACTGTGATGCTACTGAGATAAAAACTGGAAACATAGGGGATAAACAAGTAAATAATAACATTAAAAAACAAACAAACAAAAAAACCTAAAATAGGTATCTTTGGTCTTGGAACTGAACCAGGAAGCAAGAAAGTGTTAGAAACTGGAAAAATGATGACCCATCTTATGAGGCAGTAAATATTTGGTAAAACTGTTAACCAAGATAACTTGAAGACAGAAAGTATATCTCATGAATGAATGGTTTTGGGCTGAAGAGATTTCAAGACATACTGTTACTAGCATGAGTTGGTTGCTTCTTTTGCTAAGTCAGTTTCAAGAAGAAACTAACCTGCCTGCAAGCAGGAATGAAAGAGTGAAGAGTGACTCCATAAATTTCAAAACTTGCAACTTTGAAAACAGAACTGTTTCTCATTTTCCAATAGAACAAGAAAAACTGAGAAATGTTTAAAGTCACAAAGGCTTGTTGAGATGCTAATAAAGACCCAGTCTCATGACAAAGATAAAACAAAAACTCACCAGGATACTCTCTGTAAAACCTCTGAATGGATTAAGGTAGCCCCCAACAAATTCTTTCATCTGAACAAAAGAGCTCATAAGAAAGAAATGAGGAGTAGGTTTCACAAATTTGATAAACTATCTGTAGTTAATTCTAGAGAGAAGGAGGCTTGAAAATGATGTGGATATGGCTGCTGCCCATGGAGCTGACTCAAGTCACATGCTCACAGAGTTTTAATAGGCTTCAGGAGAGATTTAAGTGAAAAAGCAGACTTGCCTGGATTAAAAGAGACTGTGACATTTTTTCCCCTTAAATGATACTATGACTTTCTGAGCAATAATAAAAGATCTTCAGTTCAGTTCAGTTCAGTTCATTCACTCAGTCGTGTCCGACTCTGTGAAACCGTGAATCGCAGCACACCAGGCCTCCCTGTCCATCACCAACTCCCGGAGTTCACTCAGACTCATGTCCATCGAGTCAGTGATGCCATCNTAAGCCAACTTTTTCACTCTCCTCTTTCACTTTCATCAAGAGGCTTTTTAGTTCCTCTTCACTTTCTGCCATAAGGGTGGTGTCATCTGCATATCTGAGGTTATTGATATTTCTCCCGGAAATCTTGATTCTAGCTTGTGCTTCTTGCAGCCCAGCGTTTCTCATGATGTACTCTGCATAGAAGTTAATTGGAACCAGACTGTTGTTCCATGTCCATTTCTAACTGTTGCTTCCTGAACTGCATACAAATTTCTCTAGAGGCACGTCAGGTGGTCTGGTATTCCCATCTCTTTCAGAATTTTCCACAGTTTATTGTGATCCACACAGTCAAAGGCTTTGGCATAGTCAATAAAGCAGAAATAAATGTTTTTCTGGAACT